>MU132170.1:391405-403588 GCA_015039395.1 Ceratobasidium sp. AG-I
CATTCCTCCTCGACCTATGATTCCATTTGCGAGCTCTCTTTTTGAGCCTCTCCGCATACATCTGAAGTGTAGAACACAAGATTCTTGTTTACGTTTGTGCTTAACTCACATCGCAGGAGGCTGCACCGCACACATGTATTCGCAAAATCTGGAACCACTTCAAATTGCTCGAAAGTGGTATGGAGCCCTGCGCCTCAACAGGGTGAGTGGTAATATATAAATATCAGATTGTAACACTGAGAAATGAGGGTGTTATCGCTGTTCTGGTGCCCGGGTGTTTTATTTTTGGAAAGCACCAAAATCCCTGATCGGCAAAATCAATTGAAAAGAGCAACAATGAGATGCAATTATCCGAGTGCTGCACTCGCGTCAATGATTTCGATGCAAAAGAGGCAAGAGAAACGAGAGTACTGACCAATCACTTAATGAATACCTTGTGCGTAGCCTGCAGCAATATTGGCTGCCCATACCGCATATACACAACGGTAATCTTAAAAGGCTCACGAATCCTGGCCTTCAGCTGCAAGCCGGGCTCCTGGGGGGATATGTCTTACCACACTCCCCTAGGGTGACTAGTAGATGACCAATGGCCACGACATAAAAAGCCTTATTCATAAAAACTAAATTACCCTGGCCTCATGCCACAAATAAGTTTGCGGGTCTAACTCGAGAGCAGTGTTTTACGTTGGAGGATTTACCAGGCTCCTTATCCAATGGCTAGGCTTGATCATGGCCAGGAGCACAGCAAATATACCACGCCGAGGTTGACTAGTATAAATGAGATAATTCAAGAGATATTCATTCAAAGCGTCTCATTCAATGGATACAACAGGTAAACCAAAGGAAACTTGGGTCCTAGAATGTAGGGTGTGCTATCTGACTTCAGTACGTTCCGTTCCTCCTCGATGGTGGTCATTTATGGATATCCTGTCCGTTCGCAGTATGTCAGACATATATTAACTTATGAACTAGTGGACGTACACTAGGTGATGCCGAAGCGTCCAGTGACGAGACTTGTGAATTGCTGAAACAAGGCGGGAGTTAGTTCCATAGAGCCGCATCAACAGTTAGGGCACTCTAGAATCTGTCAGCTCGGGGGGCAAGGCACTACATAGGTGGGAGCTTACCAAGTCAACGATGGAATGCCAGATTAATTCTATAGTATACACTTCTCGGCCCTCTCTTTTTGTGATGTCGCTGCTCCTGTCTCCTTGTTGTGTCTCCCCCCAGATCTTCGTGATAACCTAGTAAAGCGCCTTCTTAGTTATTTAGTCTCATCCCGTTTTGTGTCTCCTTTGTTTCCGCGTAACGTCACAACATAGGGCGTAGCCCCGAAACGACCAAAAATATAGTTGATCCAAAAAAAAAAAGAACAAAAAAAGTCAACAATGGCGACATTCACTTGTTTTCCCTAAGCCTGGATAGTGATGTTGGCCTCGTTGTTTTAGAGCTATTATGGGCGAGCGGTTAGCATGCGCGATATTACATAGACCTAGTGGAGCAGCTTACAGGAGCGTCTAGTGCAACAACGTACTCATACTGAGTGTTCGTACCGCCGCATCTATGTTGCCCGGGCTCATGTAAGCATATATCTCTGGTGATTGCACAACGAGGCCTGCGCTCCAAGTCCAGGGTAAAAGTACGCTGCATCTCCGCTGTACGTCTGGCGAGCAGCAAGGTCGCTGCGTCTAGCAAGGTGAGAGTGTGTAGCGCTGTAGCCGACGATAGCGTTGAACATCTCTATGAGAACCTCTTTGTGAGGAGGTATGCTTGATGTGAATGATCGCCAAAACCGACTGAGCAGGTGTGTAAACTGTATTTTACGAGTCAAGGTTTGAATTGACCTAATGAAATGAGTCTTAAGTATTGGAGGTGACTGTAAGGGTTAGCAAATGTTCAGCTTGGCGGCCTGAGTAACGTACATCCGCAGAGTAGCATCAGACGTCTTCATTTGCAAGACATTCCAATAGGATGGAATAAGCAATTAGAAAGTACCAATTCGGTAACTTTGCCACTCCTCTAACGATCCGTTCTCATATGCTTAAAGTTTCCTTATCACGCAATAAAGATTAGAGACTAGTGGGGACAAACAATCTGACACAACCCCCCGAACCTTGCATCTTTGTCTCGTGTGTCAACGAGGGTTACTTTGCCACCGATGTGACACTACGGCTTCTGGTTCTATCTGATATCTTATCTATCCTCTGCGTCGGCCATATGAACCGCGACCGGCAGAGGTTCGCATGCAGAAGCCTGGCCGATCAATGATCGCTTCGGCACGGTCGACGTGTGAGTGTTTTCTATTGTTGCAATAATCTGACCGCCCCTTCGTGCTAACATTGCGCCTACTTCTGCAGTAGATCAAACATTGACTGGGACTATACTATTTACCGCTCAACGAATTGAAATTACCTCATGGGATCGTGCCTGATCTCCTGAGCCGCCGGAAGTGAGTCTTTGAGAGTAATTGTGGCTACAATATGAGCCACACCCTCGCCATTCCCAGCCTTCAATGGCTGTACACCGAGGCCCATCTGATAGAAACGAGTGTTCTACTTGGTTCCTCCTGATCTGCCACAAAATGACACATTCTAAGCACCTCGTCCACTTCTAGAGATTACTCTGACCCACGTTCTTGAGACTACGAAGATTGCTGTAATCGGGTCGGCGAGTAATTCTGACTTGCGGTTTGGGTGCATTACAGGCCGAGGAGTTGGGGGACGACCACCACCAGTCTACATTTCAAATTCTGGCCGACGCGTCTCTTAAGTGTTTTTCTACTCGTTTTACTACTCTTGTCTCTCTTGTTCTCGGCTGTCTCGTATATAACTAGTGTCTTGGACTGGATCTGGTCAGTCTCACTGCTATGTCTACCCTGGGCGGTCGCCCATCATCGGCAGCGGGAGCCCGAAAAGCAGCAGGCAAACGACTAGCTAGCGGCACTCCTGCACAATCCCCAGCACTACCTAATATAGATACCTCAGCTAGACCTCCCCAAACGAATCCTATGCCTCTCATCTCTCCCGAAAATGCCCAACAAATCCTAGAATCTCGACTAATTATCAATACAAACACCGAAGTAAATCCAAATACCCTCTTGGACTTACTTGAACGAGTAGCCACAGACACTACAACAACGGAAGAAGACTGCAGAATCACTATGGTAGCAGTGTCGATGCTCCTATGGAAAACTATTGTACAGACAGCTGCCAGCGCGACAGTGGAGGTATTGGGGGAGCAGATGACGTCCATCAAAAAGCACGAGGCGGAGAAAATTGAGGAGGTACGTAAGGCAAGCGAAAAAGAACTCACCATCGCTCACCAAGAAGGAGAGAAAACAAGACTAGAAGTGGCTCGGTTGGACGAGGCGAAGGAAAGGTTTCTGGGGAAGGGCGGGGAGTTGGATATATGCGGTGGCAAGCTAGTAGCCCTATTGGAAGGTGCGCAAACAAAAATGAACGAAACGCTAAACGCCATAGAAAAGGAAAAGGAGGCGATGGTGAAGATGAGGGAGGAACTCGGAAAGCAAGTTGGAGCGATGAGGGGAGGCCCGGGATCGTATGTAGCAGTCGCAGCAGTGGGGGCAGGCGAAGAAAGAACCTGGGACAACATGTCGCAACCACAGGCAGGCGACGCACGCATGTGGAGAGCAGCACTAGGGATGGGGGGAGGAGGAGGTTTTTTGGGATTTCAACCCCCGCAGGGTGATAACGGATTTGGCATGGAGAGGAGTAATAGCTGGAAAGATAATTCAGCGAGAATCAGGATGTCGGAGTACAAACGGGACTCGCAGTTCATGTTGGAGGGGGTGCTTACTGAAGGTACTAACAGCTTGGACGGTTTAGCTACATTCGACGTCGTTCAACGAGCCAACAAAGCACTAGACAAGATTACAATTGTGGATGGTAAACCAGAGCTGGTACGAGTCGTTGCAGTCAAGCTCGCAAAACGGGGAGGCCTGCTGTTAGAGATGAACAGTGTAGAAGAACGAGAATGGCTCACAAGGCAAGATGTATGCGCTGATTTCCTTAACAACCTAGATTTCAAGGCCACATATCGACCAAGAACCTACCCGATCATTGCCGAAATGGTCCCCATTGAGTTCGACATCAACAAAGAAGATGCAATCCGCAAAATCGAAGAGGCAAATAACCTTAAAAAGGGGGATGTGACGGGGCTTAGATGGATTAAACACCCCGAACGACGTAACGCAAACCAACGACACGCTCATCTGGTGATCAACTGTCGAACTAAACAAGTCGCCAATATGTGGATTAGGGGACCATCAGCAAAAACCCACTAGACTCCGGAGCACCACTTTTGCTCCGGATGGCCTAAGAGCTGACGGAGCACATGATAATGCGCTCTGGGGTGCCCCGGAGCGCTCCAGAGCCTTGCATTGATGTCTCCAGATTGCTCCTGAGACACCAATTTCAAATTCACTTCAAATAGATCATACACCAAGATCCATCCCTGAGAACCCTGAGATCTCAAACTAGACCCAAATTGACATTGAATTGATGGAGAAATTAGGCAAACATGTGCCCAAATTTGGAAAGAATCGCGTTTTGGACAATAAAACACGATTTTCTCCATCATTTACTTGACAATTTCAAATCCGACAACACTTACATAAGTTTCAGAGCAGGGCGCATCTTTTATGAAATTTCAAATTGTCCCAAAAAGGCAATGTTCAATTTCCAATAAAAGCTAACTTTTGAACCAGCCATTGGATTTCCATCCCCTGTGGACCAAACAGGCTAAATGCTGTAAAATACCCCCAGGTGAGCAATAGGGGCACTGGCAGGGGAGTTGTGAGGGAGGAATTTTGGTTGGGGACTTGAGCTTGGGATTTCAGCCCAATCAAGCAAAGTCCCAGGGTTTGGCTCAGGTGACAAGTGCTGCTCCCCTTGTGCTGGATTTGTCTGCCCAAAGGGGAAGGAATCACTGATCAATCACTGATTACATAGATGGGAGCTCCTGAGCACATCAACTGTGCTCTGGAGCACTCTGGAGCACTGGTCTAGTGGTCATGACTGCTCCAGAGTGCTCCTGAGAGCATATCACAAGCTCATGCTGGCTCCGGATCGCATGGCTTAACTCCTTGTGCTCCTGCACTCCAGAGCGCTCCAGAGCGCTCTGGAGTCTAGTGGGATTTTGCTGAGACAAATGACACTGGCGGAGGTGAACGTATACTCCACGAAGATGATTGCTGACCCCTTTAGATGTTTCAAATGCCAGGAACCCGGACACCGAGCAGACAGATGTGCAAAGGAATATATTTGCGGTACGTGTGGAGGCAGACATAACACTAAAGAATGCACAAATCAACAGAATACCTACTGCGTCGCCTGCAAGGAGGCCGGACACCCTACATGGTCTAAAGGATGCCCTAAGTACGTCACTAACAGCGGAAATGGGGATGAGTACGTTGCGGATAGGTACTACACTTACTATGTCACCAACGACGAGTGGACTTGGGAGCCCTTGGGAGACAGCACCAAACAGAGACGCCGACCACGCCCTGCAAGACCGACAATGGCTTCGATACTCCCACCTAACAACGAAGACAACGAACCGCAGGCTCAAGGAGATCCAACCACGCCAACTCGACCCCCCAACGCACCCAACACGAGCAACTATCAACCAGTACCTACTCCTTCGTGGAGCCCAACAGCACCTTTGGCTCACCTGCGCCCTGATAACCTAGCGCAACCCGGACAGACGCGACCTGTAGGATTGGGCCTGGGACTGACACAATCGACACTACCAGGATTCGGGCTAAGGCCGAGGATGGGCATGGCAGCACCAAACGCAGCGACAGTACAAGAAACCCCTACGCCTACCGTCGAATGAATTTACAACCTCACGACCCAATGACGATTGACCAACCACACACACTCAATATATGGCAAACTAACCTTAACAAATCCACCATAGCGCACTACGACCTATTTAACAATATTTCTCCCGACCAATGGGACGTTTTATCTATTCAAGAACCGCATATACACCATCACAACAAGGCCACAGGTATCACCAGTCGCTGGTACACTATTTATCCCACTAACCATTACAAGGAAAAGCAACCCCAATCTCGGGCGATCACACTAATTAGCAAAAAACTATCCACTAACATCTGGAAGCAGATCCATTTTGTCTCACCAGACGTGGTCGTCATTCAACTTCACACGGTACAAGGCCCACTACAAATCATCAACGTCTATAATGATGGTGCGCACAACAATACTCTTAAACTGATTGACACCCACCTTCGTACACTCCCTCGAAACGTCATGGTCATTCTTATGGGGGATTTCAACCGACACCACCCGCTTTGGGACGAGCCTAGAAACGAGCACCTGTTCACAGACGAGAGAATTCAGAATGCGCAGAAGCTTATTGACATCTTAGCAGCACACGATCTTCACATGGCCCTTCCCCTGGGAATACCTACTCATGAACTCTCTACCAACAAGAACTATTCCCGTCTCGACCACGTTTTTGTCTCAGGCAACCTTACTCAACGCATCATCAAGTGTATCTCGTCACCAACTAACCGCATCACATCCACAGACTGTCAGCGACGACCACTAGGGAGTGACTGCAATGGCTCTAAGTCCACGCAGGACCAAACTATGCTCAAGGCTTAGTTGGTGAATGGGGCTGCCGTCGATGCTCTAAGGCAAAGGGGTCTTACAGGTGATTTAAGCGAAATGGGACAAGACCCAGGATTTAATGATTTAAGGAGTATTTGCACTTGTACTAAAGAGTACTGGGCAGAAACCAATCAGGGACCAATATGGTATGAAAGGGTAGATAGGATGTGGTAGAGAACAGGAGGTCGAGTTCTGAGGCTTAAGGCTCTCAGACTCTCCCTTATATATTGCACAATCTATTTTAGTACATGAAAACTATTTTATAGAAGGCATGGAAAACGTATGGAGAGAAGAGTTGTGCTGGCAAGAGAAGTGCATATAAGCGAACCCTTAAGCGACGCACAGCCACGCTTACAAACAAGCGCCGTGGCTATGCTTACATCAGGTGGCAATTACACATAAATTGAATAAACACGACTTAGAGAAAGTAAGAATGAAGATAAAATGAAATAAAATCGTAGAAAATCATATAAAATCATAATAAATTCGTGACATGGTCTGGGCCATGACACAGACCACTTCCCGATACTAACAGAACTTAACCTCGACTGTAGGCAATCGCCTCAGGTCACACGAAGGAATTTCAAGGAGGTGGACTGGGAAACTGTGTGGTGCGCACTTGAGTCAAAACTTGCTGATCTATCCACAGCCAGAATACAGACAAGCGAGAGACTAGAAACAAGAGTGGAAGACCTGACAAAGGCGATAGACGCAGCGATTGAGCAGGCGATACCCCCGGTGGAAGTCACGGAATTCTCAAAACGCTGGTGGACCAAGAAGCTCAAAGCCCTCAGAAAGCGCTCAAACAATCTCCAAAACCGACATGCAAGACACAAGGCGAATCCCATCCCAGGACTAGAGGGTGAATGGAAACAGGCCGAAAAGGAGTACAAAGATGCTATGAAGAAGGCCAAACAATCCTGCTGGGACAAGTTCATCGATACCGCAGATGGCGACGACCTCTGGACAGCACACAAGTATCTAAACAGCGACATATCTGACGGAGGAGCCACACGCATTCCTACGCTAACTACCACTGATCACACAGGCAACGCAGTACAGCATAACTCCAACAGCGAAAAGAGCGACGCCTTCTACAAGTGCTTTTTCCCCAACCCAGCAGCGCAGCAGGATGCACAACCGCCAACCTCAGACGACGATGACCCCTACCCAGACCCGGTAACTACGTATCGCGAAATCTCCTCAGCACAAATAGAAGAAGTTATCAATGCGCTAGCGTCACACAAGACTCCTGGACCCGATGGGATCCCCAATTGTATTTTCAAGAACTGCAAGGAACTACTGATCCCCCACCTTCTCCCTATCTACAGAGCCACCTTCCGTCTGAAACATTACCCCGAATCCTGGAAACAGTCAACAACGGTTGTCCTACGAAAGCCAGATAGGCCCGACTACACAATTCCAAAAGCCTACCGTCCTATTGCTTTACTGAACGTCATCTCTAAGATCCTGCATCGGGAAAACACCCCCCCTCTCTGGAGCACTCGCAAGTGCTCCGAGTGGAGCGAGTGGCCCGAGCTATGGTCGCTATAAGCGAGTACCAGCGAGCACTCAGCGAGTGCGGCAAGTGGCTGAGTCAGCAAGTCCGCACCACTGTAGATAGACAAAAAAACCTAACTTTGCGAATAACCGACCGTTTTGCGAGATTATTGCGCCATTGGAAGCGCAGCGAAAAGTTACCTTAGCGAGCATCTATGAATGTACCCCGAGGATGAGCTTAACAGGCGTTGTTGCAGCTAACTTGTAGCCCGGGATTGGAGCAAGTCACGTGACCATTCTGACCTCAAAAACTTCAGACCGGCATTCCCTCTCAAATTGGTGGCACATGCTCAGTGGCATAGAACATTGATAAGGTAACTTTTCGCTGCGCTTCCAATGGCGCAATAATCTCGCAAAACGGTCGGTTATTCGCAAAGTTAGGTTTTTTTGTCTATCTACAGTGGTGCGGACTTGCTGACTCAGCCACTTGCCGCACTCGCTGAGTGCTCGCTGGTACTCGCTTATAGCGACCATAGCTCGGGCCACTCGCTCCACTCGGAGCACTTGCGAGTGCTCCAGAGAGGAGGGGTGTTTTCCCGATGTGTCCTCATGTGTAGCAAACGAGCTCAACCGCATTGCAGAAGAGCACAAACTCCTGCCGGCACACCATTTCGGGGGAAGAGCAGGTCGAACCACAACAGACTCCATGCACACAATTACCTCGTACATCAAGGATGCCTGGAGAGCGAACGACGTAGTGGGGGTTCTTTTTCTAGATGTTATGGGAGCGTTCCCAAATGCGAGCCCGGCGAAATTAGTGCACAACATGAGGAGGATGGGCATCCCGAAGGAATACATCGAATGGACGGAGAGGAAACTCGTAGGTAGACGCACGCGACTCAGATTCGATGACTACACCTCCGAAGCTTTCGAAATCACGCACGGAATCGACCAGGGCTGCCCATTGTCATGCATTTTTTACCTCTTCTACAACTCGCCCCTTATTGACAGTGCATCAAAGAACAAACGGGATAAGGAACTAGCAGTGGGGTATATTGACGATGTTGCCTTTTTGGCCAGGGCCAAGACACCAGAAGAGGCAACGGCAAAACTCAAGAACATGATGGAGCGGGAACACGGCGCGCTAGCATGGGCTACTGAGTACGCATCGGAATTTGCACTCGAAAAAATGGCCCTTGTTATATTTACCAGAAGAGGAAGCATATGGGACGAAGGAGTGGAGATAGGCGGGACGCTGATCAAACCGGTAATGTTGCACAAGTTTCTGGGGGTCATCTTTGACGCAGCCTTGAGATGGAAGGAGCAGCGAGCGAAAGTCTTACAGAAAGCCTCAAAATGGGCGCTATTGATTAGGAGAGTTTCCAGAGTCACACACAGATTCAAACCAGAAGCAACGCGCAGACTCCACCAGAGTGTTCTTATCCCAAAAGTCACCTATGCAGCGGATGTCTGGTGGGATCCAGTCCGCCTCCCAGAAGGATACAGTAAGAGGATTGGAGCAGTTACATTCACTAAAAAACTTCGTTCAATACAGCGGATCTCAGCCATCAATATCACAGGAGCACTACGCACCTCCCCGACAGACGCACTTGAAGTACACGCCGGCATCCTACCAATCGACCTATCGCTCAGACTCGCCCTTCATCGCTCAGCCACTCGACTCGCTACGCTCCCAACTAGTCATCCAACTCGGGCACGGGTAGTAAAAGAAAGCAAACGAGTCCCCAAAGCGCACCGATCCCCACTTCACATTCTCTTTATGACTACAGGTATTCAAGTCGACAGATTCCTACCAGCACCCGAGAACAACCTGCTCCCAACCATCCTTAAAAAGCTAAACCCGAGCATAGCTTGTTCAAAGGACGAAGCAGTAGCAGAAGAACGCAGGTCGACCGCACCAATCAAGATCTACACAGACGGGTCGATGGTGGATGGGAGAGTAGGGGCAGCAGCAGTACTCATAAGGGCAGGTTCACCAGACAAAACAGCAAGGTATCATCTAGGACCCGACACGGAACACGAGGTATACGAGGCCGAGATCATAGGGCTGCAACTCGCATTGCACCTATTAGCACAAGAGCGGGAGGTCGAACGAGTGGACATCTATGTAGACAACCAGGCGGTCTTACGAACACTCAAGGGGAAGAAAACGGACAATATGGCGAACCTATTCGTACAATTGAGCCAGTTACTCAGGGCAGTCACGAGGCGATTCATCGATCTGGAGCTGGAGACAAGGTGGATTCCGGGGCACGTAGACGTGGAAGGGAACGAAAAGGCAGACAAGGCGGCGAAGGAAGCGGCAAAGGGAAGGAGGGAGCAGGCGGGCGACGGAGACGAGGAATGGGAAGGAGAATTACCGAAACATCTAGAGAAGGGAATTGGCATTAACCCAACAGCGGCAAAACGAACGTACAAGGCAAACCTCAAAAGCGAATGGATAGCGAGACTAGACGGGGACGAAAGGACAGTGAGGATGCAGCGGGTGGACGACACTTACCTTACTTTGAACTTTAGTGAAAGGGCGAAAGAGCTCTCAAGAACTGAATACACGACATTGGTTCAACTACGACTTGGACACTTCCCAACTGCGTCCTACCTATACCGTTTCAACCTCACGGACACACCACAGTGCACACATTGCTACGAGCGCGCAGAGACCATCGAGCACTATCTCATGAACTGCACAGCACACCGAGCACCACGTAGGGTCCGGGACCTGGCACTTGGGGCGGCGTCAAGGTCCCTCAAGGCGTTACTTACTCCTGGGAAAGCAACAGAACACTTGATGCAATACATATATGCAACGGGGGGGAGAAGAATGCCGAACAGTAACCGAGGTTAGCGGATAGGGGGGATGCAGGAGGGGGTAGAAAGGACGTATACCGCCAGTGGCGCCGTAACAGAGCAGGAGGAAACTCGGATAGGGGATACCGGGAGCCTTAAACAGTCAGGGAAGGGCTGGATGGCAGGGGGGCATAGCTCGTCTGGGTGATCAAAGGTACCAGGAAGCCTCACGGGTTGACTCTAGGACAATTTCTCATATATTCACATGTGTACATGTCTTACATAGCCGCGAGGCTCATAGACAATAAGAACGGAATCAAAAAAAAAATAAAAAAATAAAAAAAATTACAGGCCGAGAGTTGGGCCCGGTCGAACTATCCATCGTTGAAGCAGAGTGTGGGCGTCTTGACGGGTTATACCTAGCTACATCTTTTTTTTTTTTTTGATCACATATCTTTATTGTCGTTGCGGGGCTACGCCCTATGGTGCGACATGTACAGTAAGAAACGAGGAGGCTGAGAGAGAGAACAAAACAAAGAACTCTGAGGCAAAACAGGGAAAGAGAAGAGAGAAAAAGCTGAGCGCCAGACCGGGGGAAGTTTAAACTGAGCTATCAGAGAGAACTATTAAGAAGGCGAGAGCGCCAGCAAGAGGACTAGTAGTAGAGAGAGAGCAAGAAACAAGAGCAGCGTGAAGAGGAGAGGAGACACTATCTAAGAAGGCCTGTAAAAACCGAGGTAGCTCTAACATAATCAAAAAGGTACGGAAGGGCGTTAGGAGCGTGGAACAGGAAGTCTAGGCGCAGAAAGTCGTAACCGTGTGATTCTAGATGGGCATATCGTTGGGTGGCTAGGGCTGGACAGCGGAGGAGGAAGTGTGCCACGGTGTCCGGGGCCGAGTCGCACCGCTCGCAGGTAGGTGAGTTCACGAGTTGTAAGCGATGCAGGTGCTGACGGAGCTGGACGTGGCCCGAGATCAGGCGGAAGAGGAGGGTCGCTCTGGATCGGGGGAGACCCCGAATATGGGCTAAGAAATCGGTCGGCGAGAGGTGTGGGTAACGTGCGTGGAATTTTCTCCCGGCGTCCGACGATTTCCAGTGGGCTTTGGCTAGCTCGAGGTTCTTGAGTTTTATGAGCCGTTTGAGTGTGGTAGGGTTTCTGGGTGGGCGGTAAGGCGAGAGCGAGTGGGGTATGGATTCTGGTGGGTAGTGTTTTCC
>MU132171.1:3723-20453 GCA_015039395.1 Ceratobasidium sp. AG-I
CAAACAAGTCACGCAAACTGCTCCTAGCGCTGATACTCGAAGCGCCGACAGTAGTAGAATCGACCTACGAATATCAGGTTACCTCGTATCGAGGTGGTCTTTCAAAAGGCGAGGTGGTAGACGCATCGACCATTCAGTGTGCGGTTGGGCGGGTGTTTGACAGAGATTCATGGTGGATTATTGACCGGGCCCCCGAAATATCTCGTACCGAATATGTATGAACTCATTGCTGCCTGTACAATTTATTCTACATTTTCAGCGAATTTCTAAGTGCTCCAATTGCTTGCGCCAGTGGCATTATTGTCCTTGCGAGTCACCTAGTCACGTGATCAGCCCGTGCCTCCACCAGTTCGACTATAACCATCACCTTGATGCGGTTTTTTACGCACCATCTGGACATATATACCTGCTCAAGCATGAAGCTCATCTAGCACACGCTTCAGTAAGTAGCAGTTGTTTCCTTGTTATTTTATTCCCCCCTCAGTGTCAATTCGCACATTCCTGTAGTCCGCCAGGTTCGAAGTTCTGGGGAACAACTATCTCCGTGGGATTTTTGGCTGAGCCGGGCGCAGATAGCGCGTTTGCATCGACCTAGTCCTACATATCCCTCCGCCACACGTTCTATCATGCTGTGTTCGAGTTGCTAACTGTTTTTTGTATGATACTTAGTGAACCCCAACGTCGCGACTATTCCCTTCGTTACTGGAAAGCCAACTCAACAACGTGTACCAGGACTCGCACGATCAACAACACCGAGCGCAATCAACTTCGTTATTGGGTGCGCTACGTCTGTGCACTTGTTGATGAACACACGCTAACAGTTCAAGTCGCCCTTAGCAAGCTTAACCTCTCACTGGCTCAAATGGCCTTGTAGCGTCTATTGATAACGCGCTGAAGCACTCAGATAACGCTACCGATGCTGCGTACGTACCTTCACCCTCGCTTAAGGACTGCACTCACATTGTTGTAGTTACCCTTCGATGTACCAAGCCTGTGCCGACCAAACTGGATCCTCGTACTATTGCTCCCCCTCGACCAGCAAAAACAGCACTCCCATTCCGTTTTTTCACCCTGACATAACCCTTGGCCACCACCGCAATCAGGGGCGATATTTATGAGACTTGTCGCAACTCGCTGCCGTACTTCAACGCAAGTCGCACAGTGCGGCCCGGCGGCTGCTAGGGCTAACCATCCACACGAATGAAGCGCCCTGTGCGTCGACCGGCTCTGACGCCTCGGCGGGCAACTGTGCCTCACGTGCAAGCGCCTTTCCCGCCTCGTACCATCGGCTACTTTTTAGGCACCACCTCCTCTAGCCGAGTCGAGTCCTGGCACGAGCCCGCTCTCAGATAGATCGCTGTCCCGCACCGTATCACAGGTCGTCAATGGTTCGCCCCGTCTCTATCGCTATTTGGCAAACTACAGCGGCGCCCCTGGATCGATTGCCAATACACCTCCCGCGCGGCCGAGGGACAGCTTCCCGACTGCGGCTCTCGCCACCACAACACTGTGACAAGTCCCTGAATGATCGCTCAACCCTCGTGCACTCGGCTGTAGAGCCACACCAAACCGCAGGTGATCGTCTCACGCACGCGTTGGTGTATGATTCAATGTAAATCTTAGTAACAATGCAACATCTAAATCATCCTTCAGAAAATCCGCAGTCCGTCACTCAGTCCGCAACAAATCAAGCCAGCGACAAATCCGGAGAAGAGTCAGAAAATCCGCAGGTCCGCTTAACTTCCGCAGGCTCGAGGGTGCGGAAAGCGAAAATTGAGGGCGCGGAAACTCCAAACCGCAGGTCGAACCTTGCGACCGTCCGGTGCTTGCCTCCGGTTTTAAGGTGCGACCGCAGCTACACGTCGGTCTAACCGCAGGATCTGGGTCCATAGTGACGCTTGGGCATTATATCTCGAGTCTAGATAGCGGTGACTTGGTTTAACTTTATTTTTGCGACACTTCTTATGAGCGTCCCTAGTGCTCGAAACTAGCTCTAGCGTTAATTTCTATTTATTTCTCCGGGACCCGCTCTCATAAATATCTCATCTTATTGAGGATAAGCTTGAGAGCGACCCGCATATAGTCATGCATACGTGTCCTACTAACTCATGTACTCGTGTATCTTACTTTGTATAGTAGTGAATACGTGTGGAACACGTATTTACATTATTTAGTTACATGTATAATAGGCTACATGCCTTCACTGTTAATAGACAATCTGCGATATCTGGGGTATTCGGAATGTGTTGTTTCTACACATCTCAAGGCAGGCTGCCGGCAAACTCACTGGATGGCTTATCTCAACTCTTTTTTATACCCCTATTACTCATTTCGCCCCGGACTCGAACACGTATCCCCTTTGTGATTTACTTCTCCTGTCGAACCGAATGATGCGCTGGCCAAGCTCACAGGCAGGGTAAGAGCTCGCCGAAGCTATTTCAATGTTCCTATTCTGTTTTACCTCCCGCATCTTGGAAAAAATTGAAACCGTATTCTAAACCTTTAATATTCCCCTGCCTCTATTTTCTGCTCGCTTTCGACAGTGAGACCTTGAATTTACTCGACCTGCTACAACTATGGATCTAATAAGATCCTCTTTACCCCATATAACTCAGGTTTTGAGCTCGCTGCCACTCCACCCGGGATGATATTTTTGACCAAGAAATGGGTATTCCTGGTCTTGCGAGTGACTGCCGGTCTCTTTTCGTTCTGTCTCGGTGATACTGCCCAAATCGCTTCCGATACCAAGCTTTGGTTATGCTTGAACCCAACTCTCTTAGTTGTTGTCCGAGTATCTACGTCACGGGTATGAGTTCAATAGCACTCTGTCGTGTTTCTTGCTTATGTATTGCTAGCTGAACGGCTCGAGTTGCGTTTGGCGCTACACGAGGAGCGAAGTGGATACACTCCGGATTCGCCCGCTTCAAGATGAACTTCAGAGTGTAACCTGTGATCCAATCAAGCCGCCAAGACCATCACGAATGTTAGCAATCGCTATATTAGATCGCTTCAGATCACTTACCATGCCATGTCAACCCGACAGATCAATTCTGCGAGGTTGGAACACTCTTTCATAGTCATGAATAATTGGGAAATCTCGGTGCTACGCGCTATAATTCTGTGAGTCTCAATAGAGTGCTTTGAATAGTATCTAAGTCCAGATCACGGAAAATAAGCTGGGGCATGATATAGCCTGGTGCGGGCGAACTTTCCAGGGTCTGGTATTGGTATCGCTCCGCCACGAACGACTAGCAACGAAGAATGAAGTATGCATGGTGCGTACAACGCAGTGGGGGGAACTAGTAAAGTCAAACAACAGACAGATGTATTTAGTAGAAGAGCCGTAGGCTCTTTATATACATGCAGTAATGATTTAGATACGTAGCAGACACGTTAAGCCATTAACAGTTAAGGCAACTTACACGCATACAGTACATGTATCATAGTGCGCATATACGTGTATATATCGTGTTACAATAGCGTGTATGCGTGAGTCAATAGTACGTTTGGCTCGATTACAGACTTGCGTGTATACATGCTAGAAGGTTCTACTTATTTCTACATAAAGTGCGCCACCGTTCCCAGGGTATCGCCACAGTGAGGACAGACTCTCGAGCCACCCGCCCACCGATGAAAAAGGTGGGACTGGAAGGGAATATGACCGGTCGTGAGCTGAAATAAGAGCGTCGCCCACGCGCGAGGGAGGTTTCCATTTCTTTCTAGGAATGTGTGCACGAGGACGTTGGGATGTTTTACTCGATATTTGATGCCTGCTGTAGTATGGTCCCAGTGGGCTGGAGTCAACGCTATGTTTCTTGGTTTTGCCTAAGAGAACATTATGGACATGTAGGCTTGAGTATGCGGGGAACTCTAATCTTATCCTCAATAGTTGCTCCATGCATTCCTCGTCGATCCAATTCCCTTTTCCAGTATGGCTGATCCGGTGTGCGCAAGTGGGAGAGGTACTACCCTGACTAGGCTGGCTTCGTATTATAATTCAATCGATTCAATCAGGTAGGGTACCTCGGCGAGGGGTGAAATCAGGTATCGACGGAGGCGCTGAGGGCACGGGTGGACCAACTAGAAAGGTGGACGGGTGGTGGAAAGGGACTGAGATAGTTTGGGAGCAAGGTTAGGCTCATATCTGTAGTAAAGAGTAGCTAGTAGTTTAAATTAAATCCGAATTCACATTCCAGCTTACCAGAAACGGGCTTCGAGTCAAATCTTTCGCTCACAACCTATTGAGCTCCACGAGCACCGGCCGGAGACGTCTTGGAAGACCTGGCAGGTTCCTCAGATCTACCTCCTTCTGATCCAATTTGCATTCCTGTAGCCAGCGATCCATTGGTGATTCTTGCCTAAAAGTCATACACCGAGCCCCAGAAATCCTGCTTTACACGACCCTATATTGAAATTTGGATTGCAAGAATAACCACGAGAGGAATGTCGTCGACGTTTTGCGCAGGCCAGAAGAGGCCAGCGAATATAATCAAGTTCTCGTAGGTGGGGGTGCTGTGAAGGGGGCTGAGGCTGGAAGAACGACGGCTGGAACTTGGGGCTGGATAGAAGGGAGCATGGGGGAGAGGTAGCGTTGGGGATAAGCTCACAGCGATCCGCATATATTCATGTCTACGTGTCCCTAATGTTCTCTCATGTTCTCTGACTAGTGTATCTTACTCTTTACAGTAGTGGATACGTGTAGAACACGTACTTACACCATATAGCTACATCTATGAAAGGCCATACGCCTTGACTGTTAATACACAATCTGCGTTATCTGGTTGATTCAGAAACTCTTGTTTCTACAAGCGCCGTAGTCTAGTTATTGCTGTCATTGTTCTATGGTTGGCCTAATAATGAAGTACGTCTCTTGTCTTCGAGGAGGGGGGTTAATAAAAGTACCTTCGAGCCAAGGAATCGAGGGGTTGCATTAGACGGTACAAAAGTCATGGACTTCGACAGGTGGGGGAATTCAAGCTTCCCAGCCCATTTGTGCTATTATCGAGAGTGTATCAGCTGCAACGGATAGCGCAAAGATAAAGCGATAATCACCTAAAATTGTTCGATGCCTCAAGGTTCCCGGTCCTACAAGATTAGGGTAGGCTCCCGTGCCATAACAGCGAGTACAAGTAAAAGAGGTGCTGTGGTTTTTCTTTCTTTCTTTTTGATCAAGTATATTTTCTGTCGTTTTGGGGCTACGCCCTATGGTACGACACTACACAGAGACAGGAGAACAGGAAACGGGAAGAGACAGAGACTACAGGCAGTGTGTCTGTGGTTAGGGTCACGCAACAAGGTGAAGTAGATGGGTTGTGGTGGAGATGACGTAATCTCTCGGCTCGTGTATCTTCGGCCGATCACCATAACACGCCTGCCCTTGTCCACGACGCCCACTCAATCCTCAGATCCTTATATCACCGGTCGCTCAAACCACAAAAACCATTTCTCTCCATTGTAGTTCTTACTTTGCTAGTCTGTCTGTGGAATCCCAGCCTGAAGTACAAGTATAGTGTGTGGCGATGGACACAAGGGCTGCGGCACCTTTACTGCAGTGGGATGCAGGCAGCGAGGTTTACGCAATTGCAGTCTCGCACGATAATATTCACGTTGCCTCTGGTTCAGCCGACAATCTAGTCCGCATCTGGGATGTGCATACTGGTACTCTTGTTCTAGGCCCGCTGAAAGGACATAACGACTACGTTCGATCTGTAGCATGGTCGCATGATGGTACTAGCATAGTCTCTGGCTCCAGCGACAAGACCATCTGCATCTGGGATGCACGCACCGGCGCGCCCATAGGCACGCCTCTCGAAGGACATACTGGCTTGGTCTGGTCGGTGGCCTTCTCTCCCAACAGCATCCGTATTGTCTCTGGCTCGGATGATGATACCATCCGAATCTGGGACGCGCGTACCGGTACTCCCGTAGGGGAGCCTCTCAGGGGACATACCAGCTACGTCTACTGCGCGGTGTTCTCGTCGGACAGCAGCCACATCGCTTCTGGTTCGTATGATAAAACTATCCGCATCTGGGATGCACACACCGGTGCGCCCATGGGTGAGCCACTCAGGGGGCATACTGCGTCAGTCATGACGGTGGCGTTCTCGCACAACAACACGCGCATGGTCTCTGGCTCGGCGGACAGTACCATCCGTATTTGGGACGCGGTCAGCTGGGGTCCCATAGGCGGACCGCTCAGAGGACATACCAGCGATGTCAACTCGGTGGCGTTCTCGCATGACAGTACCCGTATCGTCTCTGGCTCGTGGGACAACACCGTCCGCCTCTGGGACGCACGCACCGGCGCTCCTATAGGCGATCCATTCACGGGGCATACCACCTGGGTTCGTTCGGTGGCCTTCTCACCTGGTAGCACTCGCATCGTCTCTGGTTCGAATGACAAGACCATATGCGTATGGGAAGCGCCTGAGAGCACACCCTTGTTTGACGTTGTGACACGTGATATGGTATGCATATCTTTCTTACACGTTGGCTTCTCATACCAATTCTACGACACCATAGTCTGCGAAGGACATGTTTGACGCTCTGGTTAGACATCAATGTACTGACCTTTCGTCATCCGTGGACCCCAACCGATACTCTACATCCGCGATCGCTTCCGGCGGGTTCGGTGATGTGTGGCAGGCATGGATGAGGGATGGAACTCTAGTTGCGGTCAAGTGTCTCAGGCTTCACATAATACTTGAAGGTGACCCAAAGGGAATGAAGGTACGTGCATGTTACTTGCTTGATGTTCCAGACCTACCACCACTTTATGGTAGCGTACGACACGTGAGCTATATCATTGGTCAAAGGCCCGACACGAAAACATCCAAGAACTGCTTGGCGTAGTCATTTTTCAAGATCGACTAGGGATGGTCTCCCTCTGGATGGAGAATGGAAACCTACAGCATTACATCGAGAAGAACCCTAGCGTCGAGCGGTATCCGTTGGTATGTGGTAATTCCGCCACCTTGATGTGTGAATCTTTACCGAAGTGTCCATAGTGTATGCAAGTGACGAAGGGCGTAGAGTACATGCATAAGATCGGGATGGTAAGTCGTTGGAATCTACATGACACTTCGTGTATGCTCTGAATATGATCGCAATAGGTTCACGGAGATATCAAGGCCGTAAGCATGCCACATCCTGTGTACCCTGAAGTGTTTATTTGATTAGTATTGCGGTAGATCAATATTCTTGTATCAGCCGACGGCATTGCCAAGATCAGCGACTTTGACTACTCGATATTGTCGGAGAGCACACTTCGCTTTTCCGAGACTTCCAAATCAGGTGGAGGAACACTTCGTTGGATGGTAGGTTCGCTGTGTTTTTGGGTTGTTTTAGCTAACATAACCCTGAGGCACCGGAGCTGCTTCTGCATGGGGAAGACGACGAGACTCCTCCAGTTGCACGCAACGCAAAGACCGACGTATATGCCCTTGGAATGGTAGGTCGCTATATGTTGCTGCATGACACTTCTATTGCTGACTCGCCCATGTCAGACTATGCTGGTAAGTTCAACTTGAAGTAGTTTGAGCCCCGGATAGGGTCTAAAAAACTGTAGGAAATCATATCCGGCAATGTGCCATACCATTACTATCAGTACGACGTGGCAATCTATCGAGCGTTGGACAAGAAACAGCCTCCTAAGCGCCCGCAAGAGCTGTTGGGACCCGACGAGCGATCAACCTATATGTGGACGCTTCTTCTAGAATGCTGGGACCACAACCCGTCTACTCGGTCGGACGCACAATCTGTTCTGGCGTCGGTGAGCGTTTCTTAATGACTGACATCCCCCATCCCTGACATTTCTGCTTTGAGTTGCAACGCTTTCTCGTCTAAGCGCGACACGGGCTATAGCAATAAATAGCAATGGGTCCTAGTAATAGGCATAAGCCTGTGTGCTTACCTTGAGCATTAGGCTGTGGGTCGTGGTATATGGCGTCTTTGTATTATGTGTTTTGTTGAAGCTCCATATTGATATGGTATACAAGCTCACTCAAGAATTCATTTTAGTTTTACTGTTTTTTGTTTGCGAGTTCAAGGCCTCAAGCATACGTCTTGTGAATAACGCCTTGATTGAAAGCGACGCCTGCTTCAATAGCATTGAACTTGTTGACCAAATTTGAATGAATAGGAGTTGAGGCACGGTCGTATCTTCAACTCACGGTGCTTGATGCTAATGTACCAAGCATCATAAAAGAGCCAGAAGATTATAGACACGAGGTTTAACACACACAGGAATTCGATGGTGGTTCAGTGCGCGATTAATCGCGATAATCCGCGTGATTTTAAGAAATTATAGTTTACCATCTCTCCCCACTTAATCGAAACAATCTATTCGGGCTAGCTTTAACTTTAGAACTTTAGTGTAGCATTTAATATCATTTATGCACGTTAGCCACTAATTTACATCGAAGCGCGTGCACAAGTTCCCGCCCAACGCCCGACGCCCGACGCCCTACTCCTGACGCGCACGCGCGTGAGCAACACAATGTCAATCCTTTTGAGAGCTTTCAGTACGGATCGGGGTATATTGGAGACAATTTGCGTACCAAGAAGCTCACATGAAACCTTTGGGCATTGGCAGCGCTCCTTTTGGAAGTATCTGTGTCGCTTTGGGATTAATGGAAGCCAACTCGCGAGAGTTAAATAGCTCACCAGTGGGGGGATTGTCGACGCCTCGCTCTCCAATCCCCGCCATGGGTATACGCAAAAAAGGTGGCTACTACTCGTCCGACGAGGAGGATCCCGAAGCCACGCCCCCACCACCAAAAAAAACCAAGTTCGCTCCCCTCCGACTCGCTGGGCCAGCGTTCCAGCTCCCAGGTACCGAGCGCGCTCAAACCCCGTCCTCGCGCGCCCAGACCCCATCCTCGCGTGCTGAAACTCCACCCTCGCGCGCTCCTATCCCTTCTGTTACACCTGGTCAGAAGGTGTTCGCGCATTCCTCTCTACGCACCGCCTTCCCTACTCCCAACGATACCCCAGGGGCAGGACAGGGGTCCTCCAAGGCTAGCGCGGCGCCAGGACACAGTCCCACTGCGTGGAACGTTGAAAAGGGTAAGTGATTCAGTTGGATGCAAGGAGTGGGAGCTTACCGTATTATAGATTTTGAAGGCTCTGCTCTCGAGAGCCCGGTTGTCGACGTTCGTTCAAAGGGGAAATCACGTGTGGTCGAGTCTGAAGGTGAGCGCGAATACCGGGCTTGGGAGACATTCGCTAACTTACCTTCTAGCCGGTCCATCCAAAGATCCCGTACCCTCTAAACTCATCGGCCCCTCGTTACTTGCGCTCGAGCGAGAGGTCGATTCGATAAACATCAACGTCGCCGATTTTCAGACCGAGGCCAAAGCGGATATATGCGCCCTACAAGAAGACAATAAGCGACTGATGAAGGAGGTAGAGGGACTTAAGAAATTGTTTGCCCAGTTTGTTGAAACCTCGAGGGACCAAGGGCAATCGAGCGGCTCCACCTCTACTACCTTGGTCGCACCTGCCCAGCCATCGATTCCTAGCACGCAGCTCCTCCCTACTCCAGATTCAGTGATGACCGTCGAGCTTGGATTTGACCCACGCGCCGAGCCCAAGAGATACGTACCTGTGAGCACTGCCCCTGAGCTGTCGAATATCGCCTCGTTGTGGCAGCAGTGCAAGAAGAACGAGCGTGCCCCGATTCCTGAAGAGGCACCGCTGAAGGTCAGCCGCTCTGGTTCTTCTATGGAGTAGAATACTTACCTATGTTTCGCTTGCAGAAACTCATACGCACAGCGTACTTTGGATCGCTCGATGGGGTCAGTCACGTCAGGGAAATCAAGGCGCCAATATTCGACGCAAGAGGCACACACCTTTTGTTTCCTCCCGAGTATCAAAACCCCCAAAGCGGCTGGAGTCCGTCTTACCCGGACTGGGAAAATGGGCTGCACAACCAAGCCGAATTCCTCGTGCGGGTGATCTCGCGGATCCGGACAATGGCCCCGCAGAACACTGGGGACTTATCAGTCACGGCACGCACGATCAAGGAGGAGATATTGATTGACCTCATCCTCGCTGGCCCTTGGAAGTCGTGCAAGCAGTACTGGTCGGCTCAGACTCCCGAAGAGCAAGAGCGCTTGCGGCAACAAAATCGCCGATACAAACGAAAGGACTTGGTGAGTTAATGCATACACGTCTGAGATATACAAACTTACCTTTTGATATAGAAGCTTGAAGAGCGCCTTGGATGGCGCGAGGAGGTCCCGGACGTCCAAGGCGAGGCGTACGATGTCATGTACCATAAAGGGCTCCTCTCCGAAGAGCATAGCGATCCTGAGAACCAGGCGGTCATCCATGTCTATCGCACCGACCTCCGGAGCTCAGTTGTAAGTACATAGCACTCTGAATTCGACTCGTTGACTGACCTAGATTAGGTGAACAACACGTGGGACGCTGGTGCTCGACGTGCCAAGAAGAAACGGGCCAATACTCCGGGGCACCAATTCCGTCCACGCCGTCGAATTATCCATGATGTTCCGGCACCTGATGGCGAGTTCCCTGATCTGCGGCGTGGCAAGGCGATCCTCCCAGTCCCGTTGTGCCTGCTGTCAAAACGGTGGCGCTGTGACAATCAGGCCTATATTGACAACAACCCTGCGCGATTCCTTACCTCGGATCAGTACAAGAAGCCGCCTGACGTATCGGCGTTCACAGACCGTTACCCAGTGGAGGATGACGAGGACGACGAGGACGCGGTCGACGGAGATGACGAGGATGAAGTCCTAGTACTAGAGCCCGAGGCACCTAGAGGGGACGCTGGTGGAGTTGGCGCGGGAGACGACGACGCTGAAGATGAGGAGGGATGGAAGGCCGATAACGAGGATGACTGCGAGCAGGCGGGCGAGCAGGAGCTGGGTGGATTGGACGATATGGAGGACGCGGGCGATGGCGACAACGAACTGGATCCCAGTACTGAAACCCGTGGTAAGCTGATAGTTCAATATAGATTGGGCAATACTAACACTCACAACATAGACGAGGTTTCGAACCTCGACACCAATATTGACCCCGCGCTCCTTGAGCAGTCAGGAAGGCCCAAGCCCAGGCCAAGGCCGAAACCTGTGAACCCATCCCAGATCGCAACATCCTCCGTCGGGCCTGCCACAATGGCTGGACCTCCTTTGCACGACCCACCTGCCGCCCCGCCCGCTAGCGCTGTACCCGAAGCCGATCCCGACACTCCACTCTCCGAGTCTGCTCGTGCGCGCGTCGCGTCTCACGCCTGGGTTGAGAGGCTCGCCCAAGGCCCCCTGTTCCCCCTAATATCGAGCCACCAGCCGATGCTGCGCTGCCGGTGAATCGAACGCATACACCCGCTACCGATGGGGAGAGTAGCACGCGGGGCTCTGTTCCACCCAATGGGGAAAAGCCAAAGCGCACCCGACGTACCAACGCGCAGATAGCGGCTGATAAGGCGGCTAAGGAGGCAGCAAAAGCGGCGGCGGTAGCTGCGGGGCTGAGTACTGAAAAACAGAAGCGTAAACGACGCACCAAAGTGGAGATGATCGCCGCGAGAGCCCTCGAGGCTGCTAAAGCGACCACTAGTGCTGAGACGAGTGCTGGAGCTTGAACGAGCGCGGAGGTATTGTGTAAGTTCTTTTTATTTGCTGTCTTTACGTGTAATCTACGAGTGTGTCCTCCCCCCTGTTCCCAATGTATTTCCCTTCCTGTCCTTCTGTCAGTTCTGTACGCGAGTGAATGTATGTATTATATGCGTACTGCTTAGATCCAATCGCCGTCTTCGTCCTGCTCGTCTTCGTCCTCGCGTTCAAGATTGTTTAAGGATATAGTGACCCAATATTGACCGTAAGACATCGGTACGTGCATAAGAGCAAAAATGCCCGCAAAGTCAGCAACGGGGATCGCGAATAGTTCGGAGAGTTCGTCGTATGCCCAGTGAGCTGCTCCGAGATGTCTTTGCCTGTAGAAATTGTAAGTAGATGGATCTGAAAGGACACGGGGACTCACCAGGGACCCCATGGGAACGCTGGGTCGATTTCAGGAACTTGAAAGCGTCGAACGAGTACGCATATCGTGCGCATATCGGGCCGGTCGGGGAGCTCGATGGAGAGCACGCGTTCAATACGCACCGGAAGGGGTAGTCCAGCAGCATGGTGGTTGATGTATCCGTAGCACGCACGTCGGCCAGAGGTGTGAAGATGCGAACCGTATCGCAACGCGTCGCGCTCCACGTAACTGAAATTGCGGACAGCTCCTTCAGGTGGCAAGTACAACTGCCGAGGTTCGTCTGGCCCAAAAATTCCAGCATCTGGCCAGACATGGTTACAAAAATTGACAACTAGGCGGTAGATTTGGTGGTCTTGGAGCTTAAAAGCTCGCGACTGATTCGAGAGTCGAGTGGGATCTATAGTAAACAGAATGGTAAGTTAGACTACAATCAAGACGGACGAATAAATACCTTGAATTCCATGAATGCGAGCATACGCAGTGCGAGACTGTGCTACGAATGCCATGAGCGTGCCTCGTTGTTGGGCATGTTTGGGTCCACCACGTAGAGCACCCAAGAGGTTCTCGATAATATTATCGTCAAACTCATCACGGTTTGGTATCGCTTGGAATCTTCGGATCTACTTGAAGTGAGTACATCAGGTCGCATATAGGATAATACGCACCAAGTTTTGAAGTGATGAGAACTCCCACCACCCACGCATCATAGTCCCCTCGAGCATTCCTTTCCCCCGGCCATTGTGGTTGATTTTGGCGACAATCCCGTTTGCGCGCTCCATTGGCCAAACGTGGGTATTATAGAGCGAGCCTGTCCTCAGAATAGACTCTTCCAAGTGCTGCATATAATGAAAGTTAGGCGGCAAAGGGACGTTCATCCGAGTGTATTCGATGCATAGTGTCTCCAGAAGCGACTGAGCGAATGCTATTTTTGCTGGCCTGATTGAGTGAGTGTCAAGCGTACAGATAGCCACACAGAACCGCAAGATTTGTTTGTAATGACGAGGTAGGTTTCGAGACGGGAAGCAGTCGGCGAGCGCAGGTGCCAAGTCAGGTCGTCCAATCGCAGTAAAGTGCTTGGAGCGAAGTCGTTCAAGCAGTTTTGCGCGTCGTACTTGATGCTTGCTGCCTGGAGAGCCCTTGGTGCCGCGAGGTACATTATCGTGAGCAATATCGTCTCCGTCCCGCATAGCCAGGTAGAACAGAATGAACATTACTTTGCTCATTAGCTTTAGTTGATCGGCCTTGATGCGCGTGTTCGTCTGGCCAATCTAAAGACCACGCATACGTTAGTTGTATTCATTGCGAATGTCAAGTGGCACTTACCTTTGGAGGGGAGCGTCCCGCGCTATACGGTAGCCATAAATCGAATTCCAGGGCTGTATTGTAGACGTTGATTGGTTCTGGGTGATCGACGCGACGAGGAGCCAAGAGACTGGGACCAAGGACGATCTGTTTGAGAATCCAATTCACGCCACCTAGGTACAGTAGATGCATTGAATCAGGTGGCGAGCGAGATGCTGTGTACCAGCCAGGAATTTCATGAAGAATGGTGTATCGATTGCCGCTTTCTTCAAAGAATAGTTGTCGATCCTCGTCGTTGTCCAGGGACTTCCAAAAGAACACATTCCCCAGCTCCTCAGCCGGGTCTTGAAAGGGAAATTCTAGCGAGAAACGTTGTCAAAAATAAGATAGATAACTTCAACTGAAATGGACTTACCTGCTCGAGTGAATCCCGCCGGTACTGAAAGCGACGATAGCCGCGTGCGACAGTACAAGCAGAAATTCAGCTCGGAGGCAACCCCGGCACCGCCACCTAGCTTGATTCGTGCGATCAAGTCGGCGATGTGGTAACATAAGTCTCCATGTACTAGGACCTCCTCGTACTGAGGTGGATCACTAGTCCTTACACGAATCTCTACACCTAAGAGAGCGTTAGATATTAGCCTCGCAACCTAGTGCATGTATGCGCACCTGATTGAAGTTGTAGTATGTCACGAACGATCGGTTCCATCATTTGGTCCAAAGCGTAATCCCCAGGCTCGTTTGGTCCAGGTAAGACAGTCGCGAGACAAATATTTTCGCGTAGGAAACGGAGGTGGCGGGGAAGGTTGTTGATGACAAAGTAAACGCCGCCAACGGAGTAATTTCCCTCCTTGCTCGATTGAAACCTAGACAGAAAACAGGTAAAAGAGTGAGAACAATTGTACTATACTCAACATACCAGTCCGTATTCATCGACAAGGAAAGTCCGTATGGCAAGCTGACAAATCGAACAGGCTCTGGTAAAGTATTGCGATCGTACGCAACATTACCTTCCTCCTCAACGATTCGCTCCAATCCGGCCATACGCTCACGCCAGTCGTAACCATCTGGTAGGTCGCCCAGGGCTCGATTTTGATCCAAGTCTGCCGCCCAGTCTTCCGCAGAGATCGGCGCGGTCAGGGGTTCATGATCGTCTGGGCCAGTCCTCCAGGTTTTTTCTAGCTCAGCAACCCCTGGCTGAGAAAACATACGACGAAGCCAGGCAATTACTGAGGCCACAGGGTAAGTCAAACTGCTAGTTCGTTGACGTTGGCCAGACGCAAGGACAGTGTCTGTGAATAGAACGCCAGCGCAATCAACGTTGACGCAAGTATTTTGATGTGTGTTGGCGATGTATGCGGGGTCACTGTGGGAAGTCAGAGGATTTCTACAAAGTCCCCTGGACTTCCCTGGATTTTGAGGCGGTCCACGGCGGATTTCAGGCAAGTCCTGTCAAATTCGAAGTCCAGAATGCTATATTTTAGTGCACGAAGCATGGTTTTGACAGCATGTTTGGACTTTAGAGGGTCCATGTACGGACTTTAGAATTGTCCATGTGAATGGAGCCATCAACATGGATTTCAAAAGTCCATGTATTAGGTTTATTCAGGGCAGGTTTGTTTCACGACTTCACATTTTCTCTCTCTCGAAAGCTGTTGCTATGAACGGCGGCAAGCATTCAATGTTTAAACTAATGTACCGATCATGTGACTTGCCTTCCCCATGTTCCCCTCTCCAACCACCGACTGCCCGCAACCTCTTCAGCTCACAAGAGGTTATGAAGACCTCTAGCAGAAACCACAAGAAATAGCAGTAAGTAGGCATCTTAATATTATTTTTTACATTGAACTCATATCCTAACTTTTTGAGCCCGAAATTCCGCACTCCCCATGACTTGTCAACAATGGCAAAACCTACGAATGCTGGCAGCCCAACATCCTCACCGTGCTCAAAGTACACAACCTGAGCAACCTTGTCGCATGTGAAATGGAGGGAACAGTGTGTGTGGACGCACTCGTGTGGCAACAGGTTCGTTCTTTCCTCACCGTGCGTCAACTGCTTATGTGATTAATTCCTCAACCACTCGCCATCTTTGGACCGCGTTGGCGATCCGCCATTGGCCAAGGGAAGGGGCTAGGGGAGGGAGCCGGAAATTAGCCAAACACAGGCGGGACGCGACGGGGGCGATCAGGGATCTACCCAATAACCGAGTGGAGCCACACCCGTACGACGCAACGACTTTCTTAGCCCGAAACACACCAGCTGACGCCAAACGCGACCTGTACGAACCAATGGCCGTTGTGTATCGACATTACATGCAAGACGGCATGCACAACACGATACGGTGAGTACCTCAACCCGCTGACTCGAGCACCGACTCCCGAGACGACTACAACCTACCAAGGGTGTGGCGCTGCCTGATCTACAAGACGACGTAGCACGAGACGTGGCGTGAGCGTACGACACCGCAAGACCATCGCCCCCGGACTCACGTAATGGCGCGCCGGGTGCGACCACGCACGCGCACTATGACCGGGAGGGCTCGTAGACGTGAAGCTTCGTGGTAGCCAAAGTTACGGATGCGTACGACGACCCGGCGATGCTAGTGACGATGCCGGAAGGTCCAGAGCAACAAGACGAGGTACGACCACACCGACTGCCTCTCCACGTCCTTGCCGGGGGGCATGGGGCGTACCCACTCTACGGGGTCACTAAGGCCGCCTAGGACGCACTGAGAATACTTCCGTGAGTGCACGAGGTCACTTGACCATTTCTGCTGCGAGAAGCTTTAGGCTTTCCGAGCATTCCTTTCATGTACACTGTCTCCATAAGAATATATCATTTACCCACAAACAACTAGTACAATAAGTAATACGGACTATCAGCAAAGTCCATTGGTGGAATAATTGGAAAGTCCTGGGCGGGACTTCTCATAAATCCACTGGACTTCCACAAGGTCCATTCCTGGATTTAATCGGACATTTCTGGACTTCATTGGCCGTTTCGGAATTTCATAATCAGGGAAATCACCTAAGCCCGCTGGACTTCCATTAAATCCGAATGGGACCAACAAGAAGTCCGTGTTAGTATTTAATTAAAGTCCAAACACGGACTTTGGTTAAATCCGCCCACTTCCCCCAGTGGGTCGTATCGCCGCTTGCAGACAGGACAAAGTGTATAAGTCGTAATGATATCGCTAGTGGTAACACTGTGGGAAGTCAGAGGATTTCTACAAAGTCCCCTGGACTTCCCTGGATTTTGAGGCGGTCCACGGCGGATTTCTACAAAGTCCCGTCAAATTCGAAGTCCAGAATGCTATATTTTAGTGCACGAAGCATGGTTTTGACAGCATGTTTGGACTTTAGAGGGTCCGTGTCTGGACTTTAGAATTGTCCATATGAATGGAGCCATCAACTATGGAT
>MU132171.1:37915-72602 GCA_015039395.1 Ceratobasidium sp. AG-I
TAGCATATATAAGCCCTAAACCCACTCGTTCGCCGTCTACGGCTTGTGCATTGCGAGTGACATCACGTGCTGCATCAATTCTGTCAGCTAGTGTAGTTTCACTCTCATTGAGAGTTTACGACAAAGTATATGAGCTACCATTGAGCTGACGAGAATGACAAAATACTCACATCGAGTCGCTCGAACCCCAAACCTATCTAGTAGCGTAAGTGGGGGAGCGGTATCTAATTATAGAGCATGTAAAGGGGATGGTCGCTGCACGTGACGTCAGCTTTAGAACGATCACGTGGATCATATTTGGTGTGGGCGTCAGCGGTTAGCGTATTTCTGGTCCATCACCATCACCCTCTTGCCCTTATCCTCAACGCCCGCTATATCCTCATATTCTTATATCTTGTGCAGCTCCGATCAAATATATTTCCACTCTCAGTCGTTTTCTTATCCCTGCAGTCTGTTTGTGTCATTTGAGCCCTCAGCACAGTCCCGGCGCGCGGTGATGGCTGCCAGGAATACAGCGCCTTTGCTGCAGTGGGATGTAGGCAGCGTGGTCTACTCGGTTGCAGTATCGCATGACGGTATGCGCATTGCTTCTGGCTCAAACGATGGGTTAGTCCGCGTCTGGGACATGTATACTGGTGCCCTTGTTCTAGGTCCACTGGAAGGACATACCTTCTGGGTTCACTGCATAGCCTGGTCGCATGATGATACTTACTTGGTCTCTGGCTCTGGTGGCAACAGCATCCGTATATGGAGTACACTCACCGGTGCTCCTATGGGCGAGCCTCTCAAGAGACACACCAGTGGGGTCTCGTCGGTGGTGTTCTCGCCCGACAGCACTCGTATCGTCTCTGGATCGTGGGATAAAACCATCCAGATCTGGAATGCTCGTACTGGCGCTCCCACAGAGAAGCCTCTCAGGGGACATACCAACTGTGTCAACTCAGTAGCGATCTCGCCCGACGGTACACTCATCGCTTCTGGTTCGTCTGACAACACAATTCGAATCTGGAGCGCACACACTTGTAAGCTCATGCGTGATCCACTCAAGGGACATATCGGCACAGTCTGGTCGGTAGCATTCTCGCCCGAAAGCACCCGCGTAGTCTCTGGATCGAATGACGCCACCATCCGCATCTGGGACGTACAAACCGGTGCAGCCTTGGGCGAGCCACTCAGGGGTCATGCCGACCATGTCAACTCGGTGGCTTTCTCACATGATAGCACTCGCATCGTCTCTAGCTCAGGTGACAACAACATCTGCATCTGGGACGCATACACTGGTGCTCCTGTAGGCGAACCTCTTAAGAAACATGGCAGCGTCGTCTACTCGGTGGCATTCTCGCATGACAATACTCGCATCGTGTCTGGTTCATGGGACAAAACCATATGTGTCTGGAAAGCGCCACAGAGTAAGCCCTTGTTTGATATGGTGACTCGCCAGATGGTGAGTGTCTCAGCCATATACATTCCTCACTCGTACTGACTCCGTGATCTCACGGTAGTCCGCTGAGGAGATGTTTCAGTGCCTTGTCCGGCATGGTTGTAGGGACTTCACCGCTTCACTATACGCTAGTCAAGAGCCGCTGTTGCCATTCACAAATGGCGGTTTTGGTGACGTATGGTGTGTCACTACCAGCAGTGACTCAAAGGTTGCGATAAAGACCCTGCGGCTACAAACCGTTCAGAAAGGTGATAACAAAGGTGCCAAGGTAGGTTCTTTGAGTCTATTCTTGTGATGTCTACCCTCGCCATAACCCGTCTACACTGCAGCGCGCTGCTCGTGAGGTGCATCGCTGGTCCAAACTGCGGCACCCTAATGTTCAGAAACTGCTTGGCATTGTTGTGTTTCGAGGTGCACTTGGCATGGTATCGCCATGGCTATCATACGGAAACCTCCCGAACTATGTTGCTGAACATCCCAAGGTTGAGAGATATCCTTTAGTGAGCACATGTGCCCCGTTTTGAAGCCATATCTCATGCTACTGCATCCATAGTGCATTCAGCTTGCTGCTGGCGTGTCATACCTCCATAGTGCATTCAGCTTGCTGCCGGCGTGTCATACCTCCATAGTGTCGGAATGGTGGGCCTACCCATAAGATACCACATGATTTTGAGCTTCTAATGTAAGACCTTTAGGTTCATGGCGACCTTAAGGCTGCAAGTATTTCTGGGACCGCTCCTACGTGAATTTGGCTGATCGCAGCTTGATTTTGCTGTAGAATAATGTACTTGTGTCTGACGATGGCACACTGAAGATCAACGACTTTGACTATGCACTGCTACCTGATAGCACTCTGTGCTTCTCCGCTACCACTCGGGCAGGGGGAGGGACAATAAGATGGATGGTATGCCCGAAATCAAAATTATGGTTCTTTACCTTGATTCTCATAAAATAGGCACCCGAGCTATACGAAGCATAGAACGAGGAAGGGGAAGTCAAGATGCAGGTCCTAAGAAACACGCAGACCGACATATATGCGCTGGGAATGGTACTTACATTTCTCATTTTATATTGCCGCTGGCTAATGCTGTGGTACGCAGACTATGCTCGTATGTGTCGTTTTTTAACCGATTGTTCTATTTGCTAACGTCAATAGGAAATCTTCACCGGGGGGTTGCCGTTCGCTGAGTATCGAACTGAAGCCGGTGTTTGCGGTGCCGTACTCAAGAAGCAAATACCAAGACGGCCGAGTCAACTTTCCGGATCTGATAAATTGACCAATCATGTCTGGAAGCTCCTGGTGAAGTGCTGGAGCCATGCTCCAGCTGACCGACCGGACGCCGCGACTGTCTGGAGTTCAGTACGTCATTACAGTGCTTTCCATTTTTTGTGGTCTTAAGAATCAAACATTGTCAGTTAAAATTCCATGAGGATGGAGCATTTGGGGGTAGTAATGCGGATCCATCCGCTCCGGGTACGCTACCACCGTCGCTGGCGTCAATATCAACCTCAACGCTCACCCTGTTCAAAACCGCCTACAAGAATATAGTGGGTTAGTGCCATCGCGCGCACGGGCAACAGGGCTTATGTGGAATTAAATTAGTACAATTACTCAATGTATGATGATGGATCAACACCTGCTACAATAGGTATTTATACTAAGCACTGAGAGCGTGTATGCGCTCGGCGTGTAACTACATAACAGGATAGGGGACGCGTAGGCGTAGAACAAGCTGGAATATGAGAGAGGGAGATAGGAGAAATAATGGGAGAAAGATAGGAGAGTTGACGGGGCGTCAATGTGCGATGAAACCGGCCATCGACTCATGGTCACGTGATCGACTACTGGCGAGCGAACCTCTGCACGCCGGTCCTCCTCAATAGACCCCGATCAAAGAACCTCCGTACTGTGTCCGGTTTCTTGTGTCTTCTGTCCTCTGTTTTACCCTCGTACCCGTGTAGTGTCGCACCATAGTGCGTAGCCTGAACAACAATAAAGATGTTCCGATCCAAAATAAAAATAAAAATACAAAAAAACCTCCGTGGTAGTCGTGTCCGGGGGGTTCGGTGTGTAGAAATCAAAATTTATATAGCATTGAATACAAAGCGAATGTGATTAAACGAGTGTGAGTGAGAGGAATGAGAAATAGAGATGGGGGTCAAGGGGGCTCGTACAGCCCCTATTTATACCCTACAAATCCCCCGAGTCATACCAGTAAATGCCGCGTATACACTGACTCGATTATCTAGTATGTTCTACTACACTCTACGCGATTCAATACCATTCTAGTGAGTACAAGAAACTTCTACACGGTGATGTGCGGCGCATGACAATAGTCGGCACCCCTGTCGCAATAAAAACCCTCCGCCTACATGTTTTACTCAAAGATAACGACAAAGCCGCGAAGTTAGCTCTTCTCTACTCTTGCTGATTTCGACTGACCATACTGATACACCTATATATTCCAGCGTGCCGTTCGCGAGGTGTACATTTGGTCCAAGCTTCATCATGTCAATGTCCAAGAGCTGCTAAGCATTATTGTCTTTCAAGGTGAGCTGGGAATGGTGTCTCCTTGGATGGACAAAGGGAATCTGCAGCAATTCATTGCAGCGTATCCTAAGGTTGAGTGCTATTCACTAGTATGTTCTATACTAGCGTTCCATACGGCAATACTTAGATTTGCTTGTAGTGTGCTCAAGTAGCTTCGGGCGTATCGTACCTACACGAAATTGGAATGGTATGATTAATATCTTTAGTACTTTAGAAAAATAGTTAACGTTTGAATACTAAGATCCACGGTGACCTGAAAGCTGTAGGTCCTCATCGCTTGCTTGTATGTGTGATAGCATTGAAAGGTTTCTAACGTCCACATTCAGAACATGCTTGTCTCGAACGATAGTACACTCAAGATTAATGACTTCGACCATACCATGCTACTGGAAAGAACGCTGCAATTCTCCGCTACAACCAGGCACGGGGGAGGTACGCTACGATGGATGGTGAGTAATATGCGACAGGCATCGTTAGGCCCCTGAGCTTCTGCAGCCGGAGCATGATGAGAGTGGTGAAGCTGAAACTGCGGCTACGAGAAACGAACGAAACGACATATACGCACTTGGAATGGTATGTCAGTGCGATTTCCGCTATATGGTATTACACACTAACACAGTACTGTATGTTTCAGACAATGCTGGTGAGCCTTCACGTTAGTCCCGATTGGATCAATCGTTCATTCTGTGCAGGAAATAATCACGGGCGACGTGCCTTATGCCGCGTACCGAAGCAATATGGGCATATACAGTACCGTTGGATTCACAACCAACAGCCTCCAAGGCGCCTAAAAGAGTTCTCAAATTCAAACGAGCGATCGGAGAGAATGTGGTCGCTATTTTTAAATTGCTGGGATCACGACCCAAGTATTCGCCCAGACGCCCTAACTGTGCAGGAGCTGATATGTTCTGTGCGGACTCCTTTTGTGACCTCACCTAACGACTCCATAGCTCCCCAGCTTGAGTTCAGGCAACCTACAGAAAGCAAACGTGCTACAACTAACTGTGTAATACAGCGGAGGGCGGGTATTTCAGGCGCTTCGACTTCAGCATTCTCCCGACTCAAACGAATATATCGAAATATTACTCGATAGCGTTACAGAGTAGTGAAATATTGACAGAATTGTTCCATATAGCATACACTCAAAAATGATATGCTGGGCTACAGTTGTTCCAAACCTTGTCAATGCTAGAAAATAGTATGCGTTTATTACATGCGCAAGAGGCTGGATCCTACAAAGACTGAATATCAACTTCAGAGGCCTGGAATGCCCGAACCTGTCTTTCCTATTATTGTCGACCTCTGCAATTATTTCTTTGTAAGTAAATTTGGATCACTGGCCGCTTTTCGGGCATCTTAGTTTGGTTCAGTTTGGGTTTCGGCCAGTCGCGTCCCTTTCCGTCCACACTGTGTGGCCTTGCTCCCGTTTTTGCCTCAGGTTTCCTATTCAGTCGTCACTTTAGTATTTTGCGATAATCCAATTACACTAATGCATGTAGCAAATTCTCTGCTTTCGATCCTGTGCATCAGGTCCTTGTGTAGTATCGCAACACAGGGCATAGCCCCGACAAAGTATAATCAAGGGGTAACTCGGTAGAAACGCTCGCGGGGGATGAATTCAAATCGGCGAAGAATGAACTTTTCCTCCGCAATAGCATGCGTAGCAGAAGGTAAGAAATTCGATTTTGTTGGTGCTAAATGCGAGTTCCACTGGTCGCACTATCCTCTGCGTTTGTGAACTCAGACATGGTCCAAATCAATAGATGAGACCACACTACGCACTCGTCTGTTTTACATTACTGAAATTGGCCGTTGAACATGATACGGCAGGTTAGAAAGAGCGTAGTATTTCTGGGCGTGGTGGCGGATGAGCTTTGGTCACCTTACGGGATGCGAATCGGAGAACATTCAAAATGTAGATGTACTAAGCTTAGTGGTTTGTGCCGAAGCGCCGTCGCGTAGAGAATGTTGTCGAGTGCCATATAGACACGAGACGGTGCGGTGGGTAGAAATGACGTACCGATGTGAATAATGGTGACGTGACTACAATCACGTGGTGGTGTCGACAATTGGAGTGTGTACCGTCGATCATAATCGAACCCTTGCCCCCGTCCTGCCACCCGCCGCCCACTTCACGCTCTGTTTCGATCATACATAACCCAGTTACCAGTTGTTCTCCTTGCTTCGTCCCATTATCATTCAAGCCTCGCGTATAATCCTGGCGCTCAGTGATGGCTGCGAGGGATGCGACGCCTGTACTACGATGGGGGGTGGACAGCCCTATTTTCTCGATCGCAATATCCCATAATGGAACACTCGTTGCCTCTGGTTCTGAAGACTGCCTAGTCCGTGTTTGGGATATTCATACTGGGTGTCTTGTTCTAAGTCCGCTGGAAGGGCATACCGGCCTGGTCCGATCTGTAGCCTGGTCCCATAATGATCTTCGCATTGTATCTGGCTCCTACGACCGTACTGTATGCATATGGGACGCGCGTACCGGAGCTCTCATACGCGAGTTAAATAAAGGGCATGTCAATGATGTCAACTCGGTGGCGTTCTCGTCTGATAGCACTCGTATCATCTCCGGTTCGGACGACATGACCATCCGGATATGGGACGCACATACCGGCGCTCCAATAGGCGAGCCACTCACGGGACATAGCGGCCCAGTCAGGTCGGTGTTGTTCTCGCATGACAGTACGCGCATTATTTCTGGCTCAGGGGACCACACCATCCGCATCTGGAACGCACTCACCGGTGCTCTCGTAGGCGAGCCCCTCAAGGGACATATCGGCGCAGTCTGTTCGGTGGATATCTCATACGACAGCACTCGTATTGTCTCTGGATCGGAGGATGACACCGTCTGCATCTGGGATACACGCACCGGCGCTCCTGTAGGCGAGCCGCTCAGGGGACATACCGACTCAGTCGTCTCGGTGAAGTTCTCGTCCGACAGTACCCGTATCGTCTCTGGCTCATGGGACAGGTCCATCCGTATCTGGGATCCGCTTACTGGCGTTCCTATAGGCGAACCGCTCAGGGGGCACACGGATGTAATCTTCTCGGTCGCGTTTTCGCCCGACAGCACCCGCATCGTTTCTGATTCGTCGGATCAGACCATATGTGTATGGAAAACGCCGCATAGCTCGCCTTCGTTTGATATGGTCACTAGTAGCATGGTATGCGCTTCTTTATGCACACACTCTATTTATGCTTATTCTATGATCGCACGGCAGTCATCTGAGGAGATGTTTAAGTGCCTGGTTTGGCATGGCTGCAACGATTTATCTTCTTCATTAGACGCTAATCAAGATTCGTGGTTGCCAATCACAAACGGAGGGTTTGGCGATATCTGGCGCGTTACACTTAGCAGTGGCTCGGTGCTTGCGGTCAAGACTCTGCGGTTACAAAAACTTCTGAAAGGCGATAGCAAAGGTGCCAAGGTGGGCCATTTACATCCATTCTAGCGATGTCTGCCCTAATCAAAATTCTGCTTTACCCAGCGCGCTGCACGTGAAGTCTACCACTGGTCAAGACTCAAGCACTCTAATGTTCAGGAACTGCTTGGTATTGTCGTATTTCGAGGTGCACTTGGCATGGTGTCACCATGGTTGGAGTACGGGAACTTGTCAAACTATCTTGTTGGACATCCCGAGGTTCAGCGCCATCCTCTAGTGAGCATACGTGGCCGGTTTTGATACTGCCCTCAGGCTGATCTCCTCGCAGTGCATTCAACTCACGGCGGGCGTGTCGTACCTTCACAGCGTCGGAATGGTGGGTCATCTGTGCCGTTGTGTTTGAGGTGTAATGACTTATTTCAGGCCTTCAGGTCCACGGCGACCTCAAAGCGGCAAGTATTTCAAGGAGCTGTCTCACGTCAGTGTAGCTAATTGTGTCCTCGCCTCCTATATAGAACAATGTGCTCGTATCGGATGACGGCATTCTAAAGATCAACGACTTTGATCATGCGGTACTGTCGGATACTACTCTGCGGTTCTCTACCACCAGCCGACCAGGAGGAGGAACAATGCGATGGATGGTATGCTCAAAATTCGCGCTCTCATCCTTGCCCTAAAATCAATTGTCAGGCGCCCGAATTATATGAAGCTGAAGACGAGAAGCGGGAAGGCGAACCCCAAGTCATGAGAAATAAACAGACTGACATATACGCGCTAGGAATGGTATGCATGGCCCCCTTTCTCTAGTGTCGCTAGCTGATAATGTACTACGCAGACGATGCTAGTATGTCTCAACCAACTTGATGAATGATTTACTGATTAATGATGAATAGGAAATCTTCACTGGTGAGGTGCCATTTGCCGAGTATCGAACGGATGCGGGGGTCTGTAAGGCTATTATGGAGAAGAAGATACCAAGACGGCCGATTCAACTGTCTAGCTCAGATAGGACAGCCAAACAAGTTTGGAAGCTTCTTGTAAAATGCTGGAGCCGCGATCCAGTTGACAGACCAGATACCGCGACAGTGTTGCGATTGGTGCGTCATTATCGTGCTTTTTGTTGGCTATGCTCTCATTTATCAATTATTCATTAGTTAAAATCACTTGATGGAGTGTATGAGTCTGTTGAAGCGGGTTCATCCACTCCGGGCACGTTAACGCCAACATCAGCGTCAGCCTCGACGTCAACGCTCAACCTGCTCAAGAACGCCTACAAGAAGCTTGTGAAATAGGATCACCATGCACATGTACAGCACGCATCCTGGATAATTGGTTTATGTAGACGATACAATATAAGCCGTTAGACTTCTACCTTGGATACTACCCAAACGAGCACTAAGACAGTTGTTATCGTTATTGTAATTCACCTAAGTTGGCGTGAGTGACAAATACAAAGAAAATTAAAGATCGCAGGACTCGCTGCAAGCTCATTTTTGAATATATGAAAATATAAGAAATTACGGTGTGATCGCTAATTCTGGGGTTATGATTCTGCCGAGAGGAACAGGAAAATTAAGGAGTTTGGAAATCTGTCCCTTTTCAGTCCTCGATTTCACTGAGATTTTTGCGCGGTGCCCTTCTTTCGATTCAACAATTCCATTCCCCTTGTTTGTGCTAGGTTAGCCGTAGAATTGCGGTTGTGATAAGAGCTACGGTTTCTAAGTCATTTTGCTCTGCTAAGCGTCGCGGCCACAGGCTCCAAAAATCGCAACGCACTACCGATATGGATTTACTCAAACAACAAGTTCTAGCTCTGAGTAACTGTACGGAATGTTTAGAAATAGGTAGAAATTTCTAGACTATATACGTGTCAGTCTGTAATTGAGTCGAATGTGTTGGCCAGTGGCGCATACACGCTGCGACTGCGCACACTGGAATTTCTGACCCGAATAACCTTTCTTAGAGTGTGTAAAGTGAATTAATGCGTCGTCTACCCCATCCTTCTTCTGTAGATTTTATACCACATATACACTCGTTCAATTCACTATCTATATACAAAGTGTTTACATAGAATGGAACACAGGGAGAAGCTGTGTGATATTGAGCTCGATTATGGTGCCCATCACCCCATGATCAGAGCATTTATGTGCGCACCTCAAGGGACATTCTCGCTTTCTACTTGGCTCTTTCCTCAATGTGCGCCTCCGGTCACACATCTGGCTACGCCATGCGTAGCATAATAATTGATACCTTCATTCAGACGATATACAAAAAAGAAATCCAAAAAAGGGTCGGAAGGTTGCGGCGGGGATGAATACAACCTGCGCGACTATCTCCTGACAGAGCCCGAATTGAATACTCCCCCGAATAATCAACATTTCCCTCCCGATCTCTTCAGAACGCTTCATAGCCCTGGGCCGGATTAATTTGCCCGCCCTTTGGTAACGCCGGCGCTCGGCACAATCTCCTGACTTGGCGGCGCAGATCACCAGATTTTCTCCTCCTTGTCCGCACTGGGCATATCCGGTGGTGACCCAGACCTCTTCCGGATCGTGCTCAACAACACATTCCAACTTCTAGAGTCGGTTGAGGACGAACCCAGAGGCGAAGGCGAGGTTGCGTGAGAAGCCGAGGGACTTCCAAACCCACCCTCTCCCTCTCGAGGTATCCTCTCGCAATCCCCGACAAACACCCTCCCTCACATTTCAATATCCCGCCGCTAGACTCCACCAGTACCCTATCAATCTGATTCTGCCTCATCCCACTCGTTGCAACAGGGTCGGGTGCGTAATGAGCGCAGTCGTAGCAGGTCCGGTAATTGCCGGCGACCAAGGCGCCGAAGCTACCAACGGCCGGGGTGTCGGTATTGTCGAGAACTAGAAAGACATAGCTCGACATGATTCCCATCCCTATTCATTTTGGTCGGTTTTGAAGAAATGCTGGACGCTTTGAGTAATGATGGCGGATATCGATGAAATAATGCTAGATGCCGAGCGCATGTTGATGAGACAAGGATGGATGTTGGTAAGACTAGGGTAGCGGAGATGGACGGGAAGTCGACGAAGAGTGTCTCCGATGACTTCTCTGCAGCAACTATTAAGGACGTTGCCCGCCCAGACACCGCGGATGACCCTCCTGGGCCCGGACAAGCTCGGTTTATGCCCCTGCAAAGCCGACTATCGAGACTGTTTATCCTTCGGACTAAGCGCAAAACCCAGCCTCGCAGATATTAATTTCCCATGCTCGAGTGGATTGTGCGCCTGAATCTAGGAAGTTGACGTGTGGGCGGCTGCGAATGGTCTAGAGCGAGTAAGGGTGGTGGGGACGGGTAGCCGACAGAGTGTGACGAGGCATGAGTACAAGAGCATGATAACGAGGATTGGCTATGCGAGTACGACGCCAGTTGTTTCCCTATATATAACGTGGACGGCGTGCTAGAGTTAGATATTTGTGCACGCATGACGAGGCAACTGTGACGTAGGCGGAGAACGGGAATGGAGGTAGAAATATTGGCGGGTGATAAATGAGGGCCAAGCGCAGTCGTACGCCGTGCTGCGAGTGTTATAGTTTTGGCGCGGGTCGCGGCCGTCGCACCATTAAAGATGTTCATCGAGGATTGCTGACAGGCGCTCCGCGAGGAGACAAGTATGAGGGCGGATGGGCATGTTCGATGTGTGTACGTAATCCCCCGTGATGGTAGGGGAATTTCTCGGCGGCAGAGGCAGCGTCGAGTAAAGCACGGATGAAATCGGCGGTGATTCACATCCTGGGGCGTTTGAACCACAGCCCTGCAGCAACAGCTGCCCCAGGTGTGCTATCGTTGCCATTCATGATTGAGCAATACGATCTGCTAGCCCAAGAGCGGAAAAGCCCTGGAGGACAAGATGTTCCACAGTCGGAAGGGAAGAAGGATAACAGTGAACCCGTGCTCTGTCCCACACCATTCGTCCCTCCGCCGCCACTGCCAAGCGTATGATCACGATTTTCCAAATTCGGCCAACTCAAGGTGAGACCAGGAATCGATTTGTGGCTTTCCGAGGTCCTTCCTCCAGCTTCAGTGACTGCCTTTCCAAACCAGACAAGCGGTATCCGAGCAGTGTCCGCGCTCGGGAGATGTAGTGTGAACACGCCCGCCCCAGAGACGGCCAAAGAACCTAGCAGGGTTTAGGCGGCGAAGAGCTGATAGTCCTAAAGGGTGGTCGAGTATGCAGGATTCGTCGTAGTTGGGATACCCAGGAAATAACCGTTGGTAGTAACCAATATCTTGTCTCCTAAGAACCAACTTCTTCCAACAAGGGCCAAAGCCCGATCCTTCAATACAGGCGCCATCGTCCAGCGTAAGCGATAAAGTAATACTCATAATTACGAGAAAACGACTCAACTCGTTCATTTTTGTGCTCGTACCAAAATGCTCCATTCGGATGTGTGTCCCCTAGACTTCGTCCTCATCAAAACGCCTTATTGTGGCCTTTTTCGAACTAGAACGCGACGAGGTGAGAGATTTCAACCTGACACACCCCGAGGAAGACATGTTTCGGCGCTTGGGCTGATAGAGATTGGCACGTCTCCATGAGAGGGGCGTCGGGGAAGGGGTAAACGTGCCAAGAGAAAGCCTCATACAAGAGCGATGCGAGCAAACTTTTCGATCCGGTCCCAAGTTTAAGGATTGTCAGAGGAGGTTCAGAATGTTGAGTCAGTCGGTCTGCAAGGTTGCTCGTAGACTGAGACGCGGCGTGTAGGAACTGGCGATGAGAAAATGCCTAGTTAAGTGGAGCAGCAGATCCTAGACCGTTGAGGCTCTGGGCAAGTCTACTAGCGCGTGGGCGAAGACTAGATTATTACGGTGACTTGCCGTTAGACGGAAGGTTGGACTGGTTATGCGAAGGTATCCTACCGAGATCCGCCGTCCCTCTATTCATTAGTATGTGGTCATTTCGTCACTCCATTGACTCATAACTCCCCAATTTTTCTTCTAGTCTCAAGTTAAACTTGTCTTCGCTAATGCCGACGTCAAGTGAGTCGAAGGTCGGTCAAGACAAAACGCGCTGCGCGAGTCAGGCCATCCAAGAGTTCAAAGGCATATCTGTTACGAATTAGCTATCCAGCATTCTGAAGATGTCTTCCGACTCACAATAATCCTGGTGATTTCTGCAGTTTTCTTGTTGCACAAGATCGCATGGCGCGGTAACCGAATGTATTAGGGAGCGGTGGACGTTGACCACTTCCTAGCACAGGTGAGTGTTTGGCCAAGTTGACTCCAAATCCATCACGTGATTAGGTCTCACGCTGCCAATTCACTGCGTTTGCTGGGTGATTGTCGCGGAGCCATCGTTCGGATATGATGCAAAGTATGACGTACGGTAAAATTTCTAGCATTACGAGCGTACCTTTCAGGACAAATGTACAATTTTGGATATTGAATCTATCGGCGACCCTAGTCCCATCTCTTTATCCCACAGATTTCCCGCCAACCATCTTCTGATAAGTAACATCAAATATTTGGAAACCTAACTATATTCTTGCCGGATACTATTCGTTCACAAACTCTCACTCCTTTGGCTGATAGGATGACTCATAGACGTGCTATCGAAATCTATTCATTGAAAATAATTACTAACTATGACAAGCAAACTCCCCTATCCTCTTGGCCAGGCCTCGCCAGTCGACACAACTGAGTATTTATCTCGTACGCCGACCGACGTAGCGCCCGTTGTACGTGCCCTCCCTTTGCTCCAAGTCTGGTTACCTTCCTAGTCCCACCTAAACCGGCCCAACAATGGTCTGCGTTGGCCAATCAGCGACGTAATCCGAGGAAGGATGTAGTACATCAACAAAGTCAATGAACATCTGACATCAGTTACTGACAAGTAAGGTACGTTTAGCCGAGAATCCTAAAGCTTCAAGATCACAATACCTATATTCAACACGCCTTTTCAAATGGCGATTTGGACTACGTACAGAACATACTTGACTGTTTTGTTCGATTGGCTGGGCAGGTTATCGATTAGCGTCGCTAGATAGTAATGTCCGAGAATGATTAGTGTTGTCGTACTGTGAGATCGGTGCGTAGCACGAGCGGTCCGAATTAGCAAATACCTCAGTGAAGTGTATGCTGAGAGTCTGTAGGTTTGTAACATAACTCGGGCGAATCTAAAGGAATGGGATATAGGCCCTAGCAATCCACCAAGTGGCGTTGTCGTCAGCGATCAGAGAAGTGGATATGGCGAGCCGCAGGGAACCCGAAGACCCTCTTACGAAGCGCGCTCAAGTCTTTGGATTAGGAATCAACAAGCTCCCAGAAAAATTAGACTGGGCGACAGAAGAATGCAAATTAAATGACGGTGTTTCCTGGTTGGAGAGACGAGTAGCTATAATTGCTGGAAAGCGCGGCTAGGATAAATATACAGAAGCGCTAGGAGGTTCTATTTTAGTATCATTTCAACACAATAACAGACCGGGTCTTAGATTTCAGCCTTATCTGTAAGGAAGATGTTATATATTACCGTATGCCAGAACGATGTACATTAAAATGTTGAAGCCCGCTTTCAAGTGGTACATGTATTTTCTCTCTCAGGTGTTTGTTGATTGAGTCGCTGCTTCGTCCAGTCTTCGATTCACACAGACATCCGGTCACTTGTTTACATATTCATTCATTCATTCATTCATTCATTCATTCAAGCCATACACGCATACATGCACGCACGTCCGCACGCACGTCCGCACACACGTCTTCCTTCCATCTGCCATCCGCGGCGTCGTCGCCGACATCGCTCGCTCAGGCTTTGTGCCACTTGCCTTGGCCCGCGAACGCCGAAGCGCCGGACCCGCTGACCGACTGCGGGAAGGTGGCCTGCCATAGCGTCGTGTGGTGGTCAGTGTCTCATCCAAGCCAAGCCGCTCGACGCGCATCGACCGTACGTACCGAGGAAGCTCCAGGGTCTTCCACGTTGTCGGTGGTGCACACGAACAGGATCGTGGTACTTCCCGCACCCAGGACCCTATAGGACTGGTGCGGCTCGCCCGAGTGTGGAGACTGGTTGTTGTTGTAGATGAACGTCCCCCGGTAGTCCGTTCCTAGAGCGAGACCGCAAGGGCGGGAGGGGAAGGAGAAGAGAGAGGTCAGTCCGGACGAGACAGGGCAAGGCGAGACGACGGAGCGCGCATACCTGACTTCCCTTCCGTGCTGCTGACTACGAACTTGTAGCCGAGGTGGTCAGACTTGAGGGATTTGAGGTCGCCCTCGGGGGTGAGAGTGATGGTAGCGTTGCTGTCAGAGGTGAGAGACATAGCGAGTAGACAGGTAGAGTTGGAGAAATAGATGTAGCTGAGAGGATGAGGGGCAGTAGACGGAGGAGGTGACGGGTATAAGTACTCGAGTGATTCGCCTACACCCAATGTGAGACGCACCCGCCAAGTCAGACGGAGAGGAGCAGCCGGTGTGGTTGCGCATACACCCGGCCAGCCAACGCTCGCTCGCACCACAGCGTCTGCATAGGCGCCCAGGCGCTGGTCTGCCGATAACCCAAACTGAGCTGGCGCCTTGACCTTCTACACCGGAGGCGAGGGAGCAACACTCTGGCCTTCTACACCGGAGGCGAAGAATCAGCCTCACTAGAAGAACGTTCAATTTGGGGCTCTTGAGACTTAACACGGAGTAGGATCTGACCCCAGAACCTAGGAGTGGGAGGCAGCTAGATATCTTACATAGCCAAGGAGCCTGAGAGACAATGAGACCGGAACTAAAAACACAAGACAGAAACAACCAGCGGCCCGCAAATCCCATCCAATGGCGACAGAACACGCCAGAAAAAAAAAAAAAAACAAAACCCAACGGACACAATGGAAACTCACACCCTCCGACTAGAAGAAACGAAACCCCAAAAACAGCCACAATCAAACACACTGACCCAAGAAAAGGACCCCACAAACACCCCAACATCCGAAAAGGAGAGCAAAGACAAGCCAAGGCACGTCAAACGCAGGTACAAGCTCCAGAAGAAGCCGGAGACACTCGAACCCCGACACAAACACTATGCGATAAGTGAGCCTCAAGTCAACAACCAAACTAACTAAAACAACAGCCAATACAAAAGCACCGAGAGGGACACCTACAACAACCGGCAACAAAGAAGAAACACACACGAACATATTTCGCCACACAGACCGAAGCAAACACAACAACCAAAGGCATATGAAACCCTGCCGAAGAAACACAACGAGAACACAGCACACGCACCAAGCGAACAAAGGCGGTCGAACACTAAGACAAGAGAACCCCAAGGAGCAACATCAAACACACCGAGAACCGACATACCATGACAAGCGCCAGCCAATGACGAGCACACCACCCCGAGAGGGCAAAGAGCTTCGAAAAAACCCGACAATCAGACAGGAGCGGCAACGTAACTAAACGAAAGTACAAACAGCAGAACGACCACCCTCACACCGGAACAAGAGGCACTTGTTTGGCGAAACACCACGAAAAAAAAAAAGAAACAAAGGCCACACACCCTAACCGGACCCCAACGCTATTTCCAGTTCCGGTCTCATTGTCTCTCAGGCTCCTTGGCTATGTAAGATATCTAGCTGCCTCCCACTCCTAGGTTCTGGGGTCAGATCCTACTCCGTGTTAAGTCTCAAGAGCCCCAAATTGAACGCTCTTCTAGTGAGGCTGATTCTTCGCCTCCGGTGTAGAAGGCCAGAGTGTTGCTCCCTCGCCTCCGGTGTAGAAGGTCAAGGCGCCAGCTCAGTTTGGGCTATCGGCAGACCAGCGCCTGGGCGCCTATGCAGACGCTGTGGTGCGAGCGAGCGTTGGCTGGCCGGGTGTATGCGCAACCACACCGGCTGCTCCTCTCCGTCTGACTTGGCGGGTGCGTCTCACATTGGGTGTAGGCGAATCACTCGAGTACTTATACCCGTCACCTCCTCCGTCTACTGCCCCTCATCCTCTCAGCTACATCTATTTCTCCAACTCTACCTGTCTACTCGCTATGTCTCTCACCTCTGACAGCAACGCTACCATCACTCTCACCCCCGAGGGCGACCTCAAATCCCTCAAGTCTGACCACCTCGGCTACAAGTTCGTAGTCAGCAGCACGGAAGGGAAGTCAGGTATGCGCGCTCCGTCGTCTCGCCTTGCCCTGTCTCGTCCGGACTGACCTCTCTCTTCTCCTTCCCCTCCCGCCCTTGCGGTCTCGCTCTAGGAACGGACTACCGGGGGACGTTCATCTACAACAACAACCAGTCTCCACACTCGGGCGAGCCGCACCAGTCCTATAGGGTCCTGGGTGCGGGAAGTACCACGATCCTGTTCGTGTGCACCACCGACAACGTGGAAGACCCTGGAGCTTCCTCGGTACGTACGGTCGATGCGCGTCGAGCGGCTTGGCTTGGATGAGACACTGACCACCACACGACGCTATGGCAGGCCACCTTCCCGCAGTCGGTCAGCGGGTCCGGCGCTTCGGCGTTCGCGGGCCAAGGCAAGTGGCACAAAGCCTGAGCGAGCGATGTCGGCGACGACGCCGCGGATGGCAGATGGAAGGAAGACGTGTGTGCGGACGTGCGTGCGGACGTGCGTGCATGTATGCGTGTATGGCTTGAATGAATGAATGAATGAATGAATGAATGAATATGTAAACAAGTGACCGGATGTCTGTGTGAATCGAAGATTCGACGAAGCAGCGACTCGATCAATGAACGCGCAAGCGCACAAATAGAGCGTAGACATATGCGAACAACTAGGCAAGAGGTTCTACCCACCAGACAACAGCCGGCTGAACGGACTAGTCATCAGCAAAAAGCGGCAACTAATTTGGAGGGGTACCTTGCTAACGCTAGTAATCCAGGTTCTATTGAATAGTGGCGCATTCGTCAGTCAATACATTAGACACCTAATAAGTTAAATTAGCAAGGTCCCTACTAATCTCACTGCTTTTAGTTCGTATTTTCTTTTGCTGATGTATGGAATACTAGCAGGCGCCCGGATCTCCTTAAAAATAGCCTCGAGAGAAGAAAATATACTACACACGTAACTACTATCTATAGCTGGTGATATGTGTATCATTGGAGTCACATCGACTCTGCGCATCGTTGGGTGGACATAGTTAGTAATAGTTCACATATTCAAAAATGTCGACCTTCCGAGGCAGACTGCCGTTTCTGCCGGGCCCTTGGGCTTAATACTCTAACAAAAAACGTGATGGTATAAAGGGGATACCAAGTTGTGTTTTTACAAAAGAAACCGAGTAAAGATACGTTCTCTTGAGTGAAGTACACTCTGGCCAGATTTTGAGCCAGGTTAAGGAGGAGCTATCTCGCTCGAAATAGCATATTCTTTCTCGGGTTCTTTTGCGATCGCATAGCTTTGTATCCCTTCTATACTATTACATTGTTTCTAGAGTCTTCGGCCTTTGGGTGCGACAGAAATGGAAGTCTTTCTCGGAAGGTCGACATTTTGGAATGTGTGAACTATAACCAAAAATGTACACCGAACGATGCGCAGAGTCGATGTGACTCCAATGGTACACATATTACGCGATGTAAGTAGTAATTACGTGCGTAGCATATTTTCTACTCCCAAGGCTGTTTTTGAAATCCAGGCGCTTGGAAAATGGTTTCGCAACGCGCTGTAATTTTATCTCCGACCAAGATCATCCCATCAATGCTAGTGCTGTCTATAGGCTTGAAATCCAAGTATCTGTTATGATTCGAAGCTACGTGGCTCGACTCGCGTGCTTACAAGGATATGATTGGATTGTTTAGGCAGTGCGTGCGTCAGACGCAGACGCGAGACTAGCTCGGCAAAATCGGTGGGCAGTACAGGCGCGGCATGAATGAATTCTATACAAATCTTAACGGGGACATCGGGAAAAGGAGATGTTTGGGTATGAGGGACTGGCGATGCTCAAGGAGGTTCGCTGAGCAAGCTTGAATTCGTATATAGGATCGTATGTTATAATCCATTCGGATATCCTAGCACACATGAGACGGAAATGGATGCAGCAGCTTTCAGCGATGCTCATGCCAATATATGTTTTCAGACTTTTACGTTAAACCTGAAGTATGGATTACTGCAGGTTTCAGAAGATAAAACAAAGATTTGAACCATGCTCAAACAAGGGCATTTCTACTGTTCCGTCACCAACTCCTAGTGACGATGTTGTATCAGAGGAGCTCGCCCCAGAATACCTGTAATATATCTCTATGAATACTCAAGTCAATAAAACGTCAACACGCAACAAATATATACCAAAAATAAGTGTATACACTCGCGGACTTTTCCATCACAGAACTGCAGCATACAGGTGGTTACTGACCTAACGATTGCATTTACGTTATTTTGGAAAGAGGAACGTTCTGGCACAGTCCAGCTGTACGGGTAACAGGGCGAGCCGTCACAGCGCTAACACTGCATCACAAACAGCCAAGAAAGAGAGAAAACGGGGGCATGTTTAAAATTCAAGATAGTGGATCTCGAAGCGCTTTGCTCATATTCAAAGATGCAATTAGGTGCTTGGGGTTGACGTAGGAGTGCCTCCGGTAGGCTTGTTCTCCAAAACAGTCACAATCGCATGTGGTTGCTTGACTAGTCGATTATTCGCCAACGAAGTGGTGCCCTGTACATCCTGGGACGGGTCTTGTTGTAGCTCCTCCAACACAGCTGCATCTCTTATAAAGTTTTCTAGCATCATTGCAGGATGAGTAATCAATTCAATCTGCAATCTACGCTGCTCACTTTTCAGACGCTTCCACGGTTCCACTCCCCAAACCCGATCGTGATTCATTTCCTTGTTATTTACATTCTGAATCTCGGCCACTTCTTCAGGTTCAGGCCCACTTTTGTTGATAGATTTAACAAAGAACTTGCTTGAGGCACGAAGGCACTGCCGGAGTCGTTTTGCCATTTTTGAGTCGCCCGCACTACCAGGGGCTACTTGCTGAGCCTTCAACTTCTCGTAGAATGTGATAACATACTCCTGCCAGATAGGTAGAGTTTGATGATTGATTTCCAACCCTGTTATCCGAGTCACGTCGTACAGGTCATGAAGACCCTTAGAGTGTGAAATCGCGTCAAGTGAGCAAGCGTACAAAATTGCTGAGCAGAATTGCTCTCGACTCCGCTCCGCAAGCAGAGCAAAATCGCCCAATGGGAGATGGTGAGCGTCAAAGCAGTCGTGTATGCGCGCACCGAGAAGAGACATGACGTTGCATTCCAGTAACGGGTCGCAGGGAAAAGTACCATCGATGCTGGCTATTGACTGTAACGCAACATCCACGACCTTGGGTTTGTCGCAGTTCGAAATTAGCCAGCTGATAGCCCGGCTCTTGACCTGATCTATTTGTATTTTTGTGACCCGACTTCCCGGAGAGGTCTAGCCGTAGTCCCAACCCAAACCACGCACGAGCTCGGTCACGAGCCCATGACACAATGAGCCGGGAAACTGCGGTCTCGTATGGGCAGGGGCCATGAACAAAAGGTAAAAAAATCGCTGACACATACAACAAGACGGCTGTGGCAGATACGAGGAGAACTGGAATAGCGACGCCAATGTGGATGTTCCAAAGGTAGATGCACAATCCCGCTGCAAACAAAACTGCTCAACTCAGTCAGCAAGCACCCAACAGTAGGCAAGACTAAAAAGCTCACAAAGTGCAAGGTGCATAAACGTTGGTAGCGCTAGAATGATGATTTCCATCTTCCACCACTTAATCCCGTCCAGTCATTGCTGTCGTCTACGTGCCTGATCAAATGGTAGTCCATTCCGTCCAGTCATGAACAGATGGCTCCATTCCTTTGCCCACATTACCACAAGGATCACAGTAACGCTTAGGATGAGAGAGGTAAACCAGAGCATGTTGACGGCCACAGCAGAGGTTGAGGGAGCAAATACAAACTCAGCGGGTGGCAGCGAAATTGTTGCTAAGGCGGACTGGTTGAACATGGCAAGGAGAATCTGGGTCATGGTTCGCAACATAACTGCTGAGGACTCGGCTGGATCAGGCTTCAGGTCCTTGTGACTTTCGAGCACAAATCTGACAGAAATAATAAAAATAGGAGGGGTCTGAACCTGCGTCTCAAGACAAAGCATCTCAATACATACGCGGTGGAGATCGCCGAGAATAAAGCGGCCTGCCACATCAATTATGATAGATTTTTAGACAGAGAACTAGCCAACGCACAAATACTGTAACTCTAGTATTAGTAAGTAGTGCAGTAGATTAGCGCACCAGACTCACTCAGTACTATGTCAATCATCCTGTTCGGACTGCGGTGAGGTTACGTGTAAGAAAGGCAAAAATCAATGGACCCAACTTGTCCCACCCCTCGGATAGCTCCTTGTCCCACTTGCCAGCTTCATCAACATACAGGTTCCAAATGTCTGCGTCTTCCTCGGTCCTTGAGGCTTCCAGGTCGACCCTCGGCAACTTCTCACCATTTGTATTGGGCGTAAAGGCATCGCAGCGGAGATTCAGGGAGCAACCTCAGATCAGGTTATCATGGGCCTTACCTCCTTCTGGTCCTTCAGGGGCTGTTGTTCGTGAGTACCAGGTGCCGGCGCCTCCGGATCCTTTGACAACTTAGGCGCCTTATCACGCTGGTTGATAGAAATGTCTGGGTTCTATTGTATTAAGTGAGCATCATTCAACTAAGCAGATCCTCCAAATACTCACATGTGTCTCCGCAACATTATCGTTCTTGGAGGTGGTCCTCAGCATTAACGGTAGAATACTACTTCTGCCTCCAACTGAAGGAGTTTCAGTGCTGTATAAGGGCATAGTAGGCGACCAGGACTAGTCAACGATAACCTAGTTGTGTAGGAAAGGGTGTCCAAGGATAACAGTCAGGTTGACTGTGATGGTTGGGGGTTATCAACTGGCAACATGAGGCGGACTGCAAGTGCCTCAATGCTACCTAGTTATGTAATCGGATCATCGAATCGCTTGCGTGCAGTACCATAGTCACGTACAGCAGCATCAGTAGGCAGCAAGGAGGAGGGGAAAAAAAGGTACCTGAGGTTGTAAGCAGGGGTTCTCGATAGCTGCGAGCTCATCTGTACCAAAATCAGGATCAGTTTACTTAGTAAGATGATGTATTCTGGGCAAGGGGCACCCGATTTAAGTTGTGAGAAGCCAAGATTTCGCAAAAAAGGAAAAGAAAAAGAAAGACCAGCATATATGCGCTTCTAGGTATCGAACGGGGGTAACTCGAGTGCTAATCAGGAAGCATATCACAATAAAAAGTCTCGTCACTGGATCTCATGAGGTCAGTCGAAGGTTCTCAGTCATAGGGGGTTTGGTAATGAAATCGAGACCCTGCCTACTCATATTCAGATTGAATTCACAGCGGTTAGCAGAAATACTCAAAACGGTGATGAGACCTAGGTTACTTTCGTGCGCTCATTTCCTCAATCGTGCGCAATTGCATTCCATGCTTTGCAGAATTACTCAAAGGTGTTATTATATACATACAACTTGCGACAGCTTTTCATAATAAGCAATAGATCACGAGGTAGGTCTACCTTCAGTTTGTGCCCCGTCCGGTGAGATTTGGGGAAGAAGATCCTACGCAGTGCTACGATCGATATGTGTGAAATCAAAAGACTCCCAAACTATAAGCCACCTCAATTGTACCATAAATCCCAAATTCTGTATCATAAGCTCAAAGAAAATATAGGATGTCGCCAAGTGGGGCCGAAGAGCATCCAAGCTCACGTAAACGCACCCAATGAGTAGGCCGATGGACGTATGCCATTAGTCAACTATCCTGGGGGTCTCAAATGCCAAATGTTTGATCATTACCTGATAAAGTCTCCTCGGGCGTGGAAAGCCCTAGCCAATCGGGTGCACTAAATGGCCACCGGCTACTGCTGCTCCGAAAGTCAGGTGCTGCGCATCAGGACCTTGAGATATTGAATGGTGCAGGCTGAAAACAGGCGCTCAGGCATCGCTGAATAGTTTTACGAGCCTCGCTTGTCAGAAATCGAAGTCTCCCTGTGATTGTCCCAGGATATGCGCCGCCTAACAAGAAATCGACTTGTGCCTTGGCCACGTCCATTTTCCGGAAAACAGACCCATCGCTTCCATCAGTGTCTAGACAGCTTTGAATCATTGTTGCCACGGGATCTTGCTGCTCTCAATCGTAGTATCACTCGCGCGCATACACCTAACTGTATGGACAGAATTGGGCGATTAATATCACGCCGTGACTTTATATTTCCCTATTGCTTTCTTGAGTTTAAATCGCGACAAACCAGGGAGTAATTTGAGTGGTATCGGGACAATTGTGGCATCATACATGAATCGCCCATTGCGCGTGGACATTGTTGATTGCGTTCAGTACTTTGCGTTGACATTATCCAGTCCAATCATATTCTGCAACCCTTCAGGGTGTTTTATGCTCCAAGATGACCCGATCCAGCCAACGTCATGTGAGCGTCACCCAATCCACGTACCTTGATTCAAGCGCCGAGCGAACCATCCGACAATCGGCGACGTATATCCAACTTCCTACGAGTTCATTCGGTCACAACTTCTCCTCTGCACACTCCCTCCTTGATCTCCTTTAACCGTCTATGTCCTCTACGTCCTCTTTGAAGTGCGATAGCAACGCCATTCTCAAGCTAGACTACAAAGGTGATCTCGTATACCTCAAATCCAGCTCCGGGGCCATCGGTTATGCATTTCACAATTATAAAAGTTGTGGTATGAGTGTATGTGTGCTCCCCCTCGGGCGGTTCTAATCTACACTGACAGTACATAGTTCTTTTTCACAGCTTTTCCAAATCGTATTTCGATGCTCATCCTTTGATCAGGCAGGAGGCTCAGGGCTAGTCCCACATTCGGGACAGACCCCGCCAGCATTCCCTCGCATGGTCCCGAGGTGTTTCCCCTCCACAACTCCGAGGAAGAGTCTAACGCTGACTGGGACGAAGAAAATGAGGATAGTGAAGACAGCGAAGTGGAAGAGGAGGATATTCACAAGGGTGAACACGCAAGCGTACCCGATAGTGAGCCTGAAGCAATCTCAGAGCCTCAAATGGACGCGGAACCTCGACTCAGCCCTAGACCTTCAGTCGAATCAGACATTCAGATTGGCGTCCAATCCTCATTTGCTGCCGAGATACAGGCCGATCGGGGTGGATTTGGAGGTTCAATTCCACAAGGTCCAGCATATTCGGGCTTGCACCAGAACTCGAAACACAAAGAAAAGGATGCGAAGCACAAGGCGAAGGATTCTAAACACAAAAAAAAGGACCCAAAGCACAAGGCGAAGGGTTCTGAGCACAAGGCAAAGTTGATCTGGAATCAATTTGACCCGCCAAACCCAATGCACAAAAACTTAACTTACGTTGTTCAAGCGGCTGGCTCGACCACGATAGTCTACATCGGCGTCGGTACAGACATACGAGACCCAGCAGCGGTGATGGTGTGTATAGTAATTGTAAACTCGAGGATCTGCAGATGTTTAGTCAGCTGATCTGGCTTGAGTAGGCATTAGTCGATACTTTTGCGATAAGAGATGAAGGTGGGATGTTTAGTGGGCAGGGCAGATGGAAATAGTGCACCTGTGTGTCTAGATATATTGCGAATAGGGGCGAGTTTTGGAAAACGTCTACGCTTGTGCGTCTTATGTGAATCTTTGTAGTATCTCCGTTTATTTAAAGTGTCAACGTCGCGCTAGCCTTTTGTAAATTTGCTGTATTGTTGCACGCGTGGCCGCCCTTGGATTTATTTTGCTATCTTTGTTTGGTTACAGTTTTGGAACTGGCTAAGTTCAAGCGCCGACTAGCTTTCGAATAAATTACCTAGACCTCCAATATCAGACTCGAATGGTACGTGACATTGGACGCCCAACATTTACTATCAAATAAGGCGCCTACGATTCTGGAGTGTTCGTAAAGTCTAGGCTTATTCAAAGCTCTGCCAGCGCTTATGTACTGGATTACCAAGCTGAGATCCTGAGGGTTAACTAGAACAAACACCAGCGCCACTTGCACCGACCCACCACCACTAAAGCTTGATGTCTAATGCCTCCGCTTCTGACCACAGCTCAAACGACATATCAGCTTCCAAGCACATAAAAATTACACCCTTATCTCCTCGGAACACAATAGCACAAGATGTATCTGTTTCACTCGACATCCTCAAAGCTGAAGCAAGAGATCGACTTGAACAGGAGCGGGAATCACACCCCAACGAAGAAATAGAATCGAGTGAAGATGAGGACAATTGTATTATATGTCTGCAACCCGTGGTCGACCGAGCTGTGCTCATCAACTGTGCGCACGATCGAATGTGTTTTGTTTGTATCAAGCAGTGGACAGGTGAGTTTCCTGTCTCGCCGTAGTGTATTAGAAACCTGATTTGTGACTTTATTCCTTTCGCTTCCCTTTACCTTCGCGTTTCTCATGATCTTTGTACACGCCTCCACCAATGACTTGCCACAATACGCAAGCGTAGAACAATCCCGTCGATGCCCGCTCTGCAACACCTCAATCGGGTCCCACTTGATTCATCGCATTCGATCCCAGTACGACTACCAGAAACATTACCTCCCGCCAATTCGAACGTCCCCTCCGCCAAGTAACATAGTGGCGGAGGCTCGGGCTGCCCGAAGAGTCAGAGCGCGAAGAGGTGAGTGTACACACCACCCCCGTAACCGGCAACTTTACTTAACGAGGTGTCGTTTGGTCCTTTCTCTGGTTCACGTTGATGCCCGATGGTTCAGAGGCCTCGCTTGTAGAGAGGGAACGCGACGAATTGGATAGGGCGATAGAGAGGAGACGATGGGTTTATAGATATGGGTTATTCGCAAAGGTTCTTTATTTTACGTCTTGGATGCAGTATCAATTGTTTTTATTAACTCTTCGCGCCCTTCGGTTCTGACACCTCCCATCTAGCACGTTGCCTCCAACGCTCACACACGTTTTCGACCCAATCCCACTCCTCAGCAACTGTCTAACTCGGCAGAGCTTCAAAGCCGATGTCAGATGTTCGTCCGTCGCGAACTGCGGGTTTGGCCGAATTTGGATGTTGAGGTGAGATCTTCATAATGAAAATTCATTGACAACCACCCTCGATCTTATCTTATCAATTCGTTACCATTTATCCCATTTAAGAAGACGTTTATTCGGCCAACTGACGCGACGAGTTTGTTACAGTTCTTGACTAGTTTTATTATATCTCTCGTGAAATCAATCGACATTCGAACGGAAGCTGCGATCAAACTAATTGCGGAATTTCTGGACATCGGCGGTCGAACCTCCCCAGCGGGTGGGACCATAGCCGAACATTTCGTACATGGTAGCTATTAGGATTTTTTGGCGTCGCACCTACAGCTTATTGAACATTTTTGTAGAGCTTTATTCATATCTTCGCTCGCCATTTCGTGAGCTCCCGGCTTATGATGTCGTAGTGCAGGTGGGTATTTCTCTCCCGGTTTCTGTTTCGGTCGCAGCTTCACAATATACTAATGTTGATAACATTGCATTCCTCAAGTACGATACACCTCCCGACGCTGAAGATGCTCCTCCTCTTCCTCGAGCCAATCGCTCGTCTAATACTAATCACCGCTCGGACCGGGCTGGCGAGCACATCTCCAGTCGTGACTACTCCATACGACGAGAAAGAGAGCCAAGCAACCCTCTCGATGCGTCTCCGAGGGATGCGGAAGATGCCTCCGATTCGGGTATGGATGTGGCGGAAGACTGGGTAGAGCCGCCACCCTCGTCGGAGAGTTACAGGAGGCAGGATAAGGAAAGGATGCCAGGTCAGCAGCCCATCGCCGTGTTCGGAATAATGCTTACCCATCCAATAAGATGACCGACGCTCGAGACACTATGAACGACCGAGAGAAGGAAAGGAGGGCACGGAAACAGGGCTGGGGGCTGCGGCGAGTGTTCCGAGAGGCGGGGACATGGGCAGCGGGTACCGGCGTGGTGGGCGCTCAGATAGGTCCAATCGTGATGAGGGGATCGACCCTCGTGAGAATGCGCGTTCTTCCAAACGGCGGGGCGAGTGGTCTTCTGAGAGCGAGGGGGGTCGGGGCGAGCCAAGGTGGGGCAGGGATAAGGGCAAGGGACGGATGCGAGGGGAGCGACGCGATGAGCCGAGGGACGACGACGGGCGGAGTGGGAAAGGCCAGCGTTCTCGACGTGACGATGGACGGGACGGAAGGTCGGAATACGAAAGCGCGCGGAATTTGAGGCGCCGCTCGGGGTCTAATGGCTACGACGAGGGGCGTGGACGGCGTGATGGGCGGAACTACGACGACTACAGCAATGACGAAGACTACAGAGACGACACTAGACGCGCTTCTCATCAACGCTCGAGCGGCAAAAACGGCGACGGCAACCAAATCAAGAGTGACTCACGACAACCCGCCGGCTGGGGGAACTTCTTCGAGGCCAGCCGACCAGACCGCTCACATAATCGCTCGCCTAGTCTTGATCAAGCGGTGTCTCGTGAATCTGGTGTTGTGTCAAAGGGCGCAGACCGTTTTCGCTCGACTTCTCGTCGCCGTCGCTCCCCGTCTCTTCACTCACATGGTTCGCCCGTAGTCGACTCCGAGTTGATTCCTCCCGAACAAGCTTCGCTAGTCTCAGCTTCTCTCGACCAGACTACGACGACCCACTCGACTATCTTAGCTAGGTCTCTTGCTCCTCTCGATATCACCTCCGATCCCAGCTCGTCTACTGCTGCCGGTACTGCCTCCAAGCCTGATGCCCCGGTCAGCTCGGCGGCTCGAACTCGCGCTCCTCGTCTCGCGCCAATCGATGCGATCCGTATGCATTTGCAAGGTCATGCTCGGAGGATCGGAGCCGTACCCACGCAGACAAAAGACATGGAGGAAGAGAACCCAGGAGAAGCTCGAGCAGTCGATCAAGACGTTGCCTCGTCGAAAAAGCAACACACGAATGACGCTTCGATGAGCACGACGGAGACAATGGCACCCGCATCCAACTTTTCGCCGGCCAGAGATGGGGAGATGCCCGTCTTGCCTCAGGATACACTATCTTCGGGTGGAGTCTCCCCCAACGTTAACCCGACTACGTCAGACGACCAGACAGATGGGACGCAAAGTGTTTCATACTCGATTCGGGGGGCGGCGACACGTCTCACGATCCAGCCCTCGTCCTTCACCGCCTCTCCTATTGGCTCGACGCAACGTGCCTCTCCCGGGTCAACCCATAGCCCCACTCCGGTGCGCGACCGCCTGCTCGAACGCCTTGAGGCAGCGAAAGCCGCGACCGCAATCGGAAATCCGCATCCCATCGCTTCTCATCCCCCTCAGAAGGCTTCCCACACCCCCAACGAGCCCGATTCGTCCGAACCTCCTGTTTCAGTGCCGTCCAGCGCGAGCGCCGCGGCAGAGGAGCGCCTGCGTCTCGCAGTACGAAGTCGTAGCGCCACAAATTGGCCCACGGGCGCCGGTTCGCATCAGGAGAAGCCCACGGGGCCGGCGGATGTGGCTTTGGAGGCCGCAGAGGCCGAGCGCAAGTCGAGACTGCGAGCGAGACTGGCGGCGAGGAAGCGAGATATGGGCGCTGTGATGGGTGCGGCTTCGTCGGGTGATGCTCCCACACGCTGAGCGCCATATTGGGACATGGCGTACCTTTGTTGATCGAGCGCCGGAGGGGAAGGGCAACTGAAGTGTGAATGTAGAGCCGTCATTGTTGTCAATGCAATTTCATCTTGTATGAGGTGTGACGAGTCGAGAAATTAAGATATGACAACGCGGTAAGATATGACAGTGCAATGAGAATGACAGGCGTCGGGCGCTCTGATGGAGAACCTTGATAGATCTGCGTCCGCGAATGGCTCACGCCGCTCGGCGATCATACACGAAAAGTTTTCATCCCTGATTAATCTGAGCAATCTTGCTCGCTATCACCCTCATCACCACTAAATTATCAACTGAAACTCTAATTCGTCATATCCAACCAAGAAGGCTACGCGACACTGCCTGGATCCCGCCACAGACGAGCCCATCTGATAGGCGACTTGCTATGCGTTGCCATGTCCACTCCCAAAGCCTAGGAGACCCAAATCTGGACAAAGTTGACGATTGTAATTCAAATAAAGACTGAAATACAGTGACTAAAACTAATTTGTATGGACTAGGCTTCAGGTCGAGAACAACATAGAGTATAGCAGAGGGTAGAGTAATGTGGCGCAGGGAACGTGTATCACAGCATCGTGAAGACCGGAAATATCGGGAAAATAGTATAGTCGGTTACGAAACGATCCAAAAAAGAGGGAAATAACGAAGGGTGGACATGTACAGCGAAGGCGAAACGAAAGAAAGGACATGAGAAAATAAGAAAGAAATACCATAAGGAGTGTGGTAGTATATTCGGAAGGGAGTCGTCATATTCAGTATGTCGTGGAATTATCGCATATGCGCTCGTATAGCTATTGGAAAGGCGTCGGAGGAAAAAATGTTCGAAATTCGAGTTCAGTGTTCAATGTTCAATATTCAATCTTCTTGGTCCCGGCTATCCTTTGACGAACGACGGCTATGGGCATACGGGTGCATGCGACGTTCACCCCGAGAAGTCTCCGCCCTCGTCTCGACCACCCTCGACTCGGACCTCAGCACAACAGTCGGATCCGACGCCGTCCGCTCCGGACTCGTCAACGCGTCCTCATTCGCCTCTGCGGGGTTCTCGCTATCCCTGATCCCATGCAACTGTAACCCAAGCCCCAAAATCGGTCTCGGCGGTCGTCCGTGCGACGAAGGAGGCAACGAGCTCACAGGTGGATCCGACCTTGCCCGACCCCGGTTCAGGCCGCCCAACAACGAAGGCATCGAACTTGCTGGTGGGAGGGGACGCATATACCTCGGGTTCGTGTGCGGGTGGCTCCATAGAGGCGTAGGCTCCAGTGGCTGCGGTGGTGGAAGGCCGGTAGGGAGGAGTGCGGGGCGAGTCGAGCCGGGAGGAGGGGGAGCGATGGGGTTCAGCACGTCCGACGACGAAGAGTACGTACGGCTTGGACCCGCTACTCGCTCGTTCTCGGGCCAGATGGGAGCGAGCGTGTCGTCTTGGGGGGCGTGGCGACTGAGTTCGGGAGAGCGGGAGTGGATGCGTGTGGGAGGAGAGTGGTGAGGCTCGTAGTATGGGGCATGGGCGAATTCGGCTTCTTCGACGGCGTAGGCAGGGAGCAGATAACCTGCTGGAGGATACTCGTGGCGGCCGGTCGAAGGAGCATTATACGAGATACTCGACGTTCCGCGTCTGTGATACCCGAGCCGGTTGGACCTCGGAGCAGGGGACGTAGCAGGCATATGCTGGAGGTGGTAATGAGGCGGCTCATCATACCCATACGGATGGGGGGACGTATATGGCCGACTAGGAGGGTCGTAGTGAGACGTAGCATAGTTGAAGACCTGGTACCCAGACGACCGTGGCTGCACGTGAGATCCCCCCGCCAAAGCCGACGACGAAGACGACGTGGCCTGCTGCTGCGCCTTTGACTTTTGCCGTTGGTTCTGTGGCGCAAACGTTAGACATATGCGTTTCCATTCAAACGCAGACTGAAACTTACTTGAAACCAGACCTGGGGCGTATCATATCGTGACGTAAGTGCCCATCCACCGATTTCAGACAGTATGCGCGACTCACCTGGACTCGCCGTGCGCTTAGGCCAATTTCCCGGCCGCATTGTTCTCGTTGCTCCGTCGTCGGGAAACGTGTCTTGACGACGCGCATTATCAGCTCGCGTGCACAGCATACATAGTGCCAGCTGGACTCACCATGGATAGGAGCCGGTGGAGAGCAGTCAATTGATCGGGGGTCATGAGCGTCCGAGTACGCTTCTTCGGAGCGGGCAAGACTGGCTGCTCGGTGTTCTCGCTCGTCTCGGATTCGCTAAACGAGCCCTGGCGCTCTTCCTCCTCTCCCTCCCTCTCCTCGCCCCGGGCGCGCTTCGTCCCACGACTCGACTCGGGCGCACGCATCGGTTCGGGTGGCGGTAATTGGCTGGAGCTAGGGGAGGCGCGGGGCGTATGCGACAAATGGGGCGTGTAATGGGCAGAAGATGGTCGAAGGATGGGCGCAGGCAAGACGTGCAGCATTGATTGAGGGGAGGTAGAGGGTAAAGGAGAAGAAGGCGAGTGTGATCGTGTCGAGTTAGAAGAGCGATTAGACATATGAGGGCCCAAGGACGGTTGGTTATCTAGGATTCGGGGAACTATATACGCAATTAGGGTGAGGAGTATATCGGAAACGTGGCGAGGCAAATACAAGAGGCTGATCCAAGTAAGAGAAGCACAGACACGCGCGAGAAACCCGCCGGAGAGTTGATGAGCGGCTTTTTGGGAGTCAAGTCGCACAGATCCTGCTGTTGGGATGTGATTAGGCGAGAGCAGGCGTAGGGGGTGTCACCATAATAAAGCGAGGTGGCGCTGATACATGAAGCCAGGCGGGAGACTGTTGACCTCGCGTCGTCAGCGGTGCCTGTGTGGGATTCCGGGCAGGACAGAGCTGGAGCGACGGGGGAACGTAGAGGTCGGAATGCAACGAGCGGACGATTTTCATGTGCGGCGGGCGACTAGAACCCATAGAGACGAATCCTGGTAACGTAGCTGCGTAGAGAATGCACAGCCGTATAAACACAATATGGACGGATGCGGACGCTCACGTGCGGAGTTGCTGATCTCAATACAGGTCTCATTGGCAACTGTCTGGGTCCCAATAGCGACGGCCGTTATGCACACGAGTGAGGCTATCTACAGTTGACAGGCGCCCCTCAGAAGTAGCGTGGTTGTCGTGAGAGGAACAATGACTGTTGCGACGACCGGACCAATACGGGTCCAAGGGCAGATTAATTACCCCCGCCATCACCCCGAGTCCATTGCTCGACTTTATTACGCGTCGACCGCCAGACAGTGTCGAGCGCCACTCTGGCTATCCTCCTAGGCATGGAATCAGCGGGAGAAACGCGCCTCTCGGATGAAACGTCCCGATTAGCGTATCAAAACAATGCTGTGCAACATACGTGATCTTTCGCCCCGGGAAACATCGACCGTTCGAGCCCTGAAAGATCTCCTAGGCGACGTCGGTACCGTGCTTCTCTGATCCCCCGCCCAACGCGCCCCGACTACGAGAGAACGCACCAGTATTGTATCAGTCGGTGCACAGCCGTCGCCAGGGAGTATCCAGCCCCATGGCGACCACCGTATCATCCACGTGGCTTCATCGTAAACCTGGGCTATCATTGCTCGAAATCGGGACATACCCCCGCACCACTAGACGCCAACCTCGCCATTAACCTCGAGCTGCACATTAACCTCTGACACGCCCGAAAACTCGCCGCCAGTCGACGCACGCAACAGATTTTGCCATAATGTATGTTGTCCAACACGTGAAATGCACCTCACGATAACGCAAAGCGCCCACACCGCCTCTCGCTTTTCACAAATTAAATACATCCGTACGCAACTTGTAGACAGACAAACGGAGACGCGCATCCAGTGTGATACTGATTCCGCACGCCTCGCGATCGCTGGACGCCTTTAATTGAATCGCCACGCGACCTCCACACACCCAAAACGTGGTTTTAATGCCCAACGTGAAACCAGCCCCTGAGCCGTATGGGTTATTGCGCTGTTCCAGGTTTAAAGTCCTACGCGCTAAGGAGAATGAAAGTGGGTGTGCGATTGCGAAACGGCGTCTGAGAAGGCTGTGGATCGGCGTGAGGTGGTTGAGCGAGCGAATAGATTCGCGAATAACTCGAAGAGACGCTCACCTCGTTGTTGATTATCGTCCGTATATCTCACGAAGCGTCCGAAGAAGAATATCAGGTATAATGAAGATAATATTGCAAGTGGGGTGGGAGTATACACAGGTACACCGAGTGGAGTGGCAGGTTGGAGGATCTGTGACGCGCGGGTTCACTTCATTTTGGACTCCGTGAACAAGACGTGTTGTTTGACTACAAAGCCATAAGCGAAACAATTAGCTTCGATGGGCTGCCAATCGAAACTCGCAACTAACCTTTAGGATCGTACTTCATCCGTGCCAGCTTCTCGCCCATCCTCGGCCGCGACGTCGAGTAAAAGTAGCCAGTCTGCGCCGTAGAAACTAGCTTCACGAGGATCGTTCTGTAAATTAATTCATTAGCCCCGGTCGTAATATAATACTAATGAACGAAGCGGACTTGCTTCGCCTTGGACTTCGCAGCCATTCTGGTGGTGGTCGGTCAATCCGAATTTCTCACATGACAAACATTGATTTGTCAGCAATGACCAATCATACCCGCACCATCCCCAACTCGGTCGTCAAACTCGCAGCCTCCCATTCCAGAATTCCTCACCGACGACCAACGTGCAATATTCACCGAAGATAATCTGTCTCTCGACTCATAATATCCTCCGAGTCGTTGTCTTCACGACAAAATGAACTTCCTCATTCTCACACTACTTACTCTACCCAATCCATCGCGCTCTCGACCCTCCGAAATGAACGCTTCTAGTTCTGGAATGACTATCGCCCTCGGCTATCGACGGATCTTCTTCGCGCCGGCGGCCGGGTTGACATTCAGCAGTCTATTTTGCCGTTCTTGCTGCCCTGGGCGTTCATCACTGTCGTCATGTGCGCCACGCGAGCTGGATTGATGGGATTCAGTGGTGGGGTTTGTGGGAAATTCATCTCGGTCAATCGGTGGCAAGGCTGAGCGCGGTGTTTATGATGTGTATGATGTCTCCGCCGCGTGTAAGTCGTGACATGTAATCATACGTGGTTTTGTGAATGAGGCGGATGTACGCGTAACCTTCGAGCGCAAAGGACAGGTACTAATTAGGTTGAATGGATAAACATTTTACGCGGACGGGATGGAGGGTGATCGATGCAGCTAAAACAGGGTTGAAATCAGGCGTGAAGCGAACTGCAGAGGCTACGTATATAAACGTATACCACTACTATTAGCGATTATATCCGGGAGTTGTCGAGAATGGTGATAGATGTGGTTTTGTCGCGTGGCGAGCGTTAAGCTACGGAAACTATCACTCGATCGGGCACCTGATTCGTAGTCTAACATTGTATTAGGCTAGTGCTCGGCATCGGACAGTTGTTTGAGAGCTTGAAACCTCATACAGTAGATATATCTGTGTCTGATCGGGATAGGTAAAACATTTGATCGAATGCGTAGATTCGTTGCTAGCTCGCTGAAACTGATATCATAGTCGGTTTCCGACGGGCACAAGTTTTAGAGGTGCGCCTAACTTTTGTCCGTTAGAATCGCTTTCATACCATCCACCGGACATATCGCTACTCCTCTTGGCTTAGATCGGTTCTGTTTCAGGACGACGCGGGTGATTGATCTTCTCAAACATCCTCATTAGGTAGGAGGTGGTTTGGATTACTATTATACAACTAGCATCGACCAACAATTTCGAGAAATTTCACAATCACCCACCTTGATCAATGTGCTGAAGGAGTGCAATGAGACACCTGAACGTACTTCATGCGTACAACTTGACTATGTGATGATGTTGGGTCCTCAAGGCCAGATGGGAGTCTACGAATGGATGCCGTCGAGACATTAGCCTTGGTGCAATAAGACCAGCACAAGCCTCTTTTGAGCTTATCACTGTGTCAACTGAATTGAGATTTTACATCCTGGAGACATATATTATTTTTATCGTAACAATCTCGTCCTCCTGTCGAGATCGACTAGCAAGTTCTTTAGGCTTGTTTCCTTTTGATCCGTAGTTTTATATTGTCTATGAAACCTGGGGGCTAGGTAAGACAATGGTCTTGCGCGTGCTCAGGACGCTATAAAAGTAATGAGGACCCCCTCCGCCTCCCTCCTCTCCATTCCGAGTTCTTTAGGCTTGAATTCAGTTGACTTGGCGGTGCTTATTGATGAACTGAGACATATTCGTGACTCGTCCGTTCTGGATATGCAGATATTGATTAGGGACGGACGATTCAGTCACCGCATAGTTCGGATATGCGTGAATTTGAAAGATACGCAAATTCCTCGAGGAAGACGATGGCCTCGCCACTAGTAAATGTCATTCAATGCTACTTAGCTCATTCCTGAGCTACATTTTCTCTTGAACCCAGAATATTGACCAACTTGGCCATCAGCGCGATTTTGGAGGAGTGGCTGAAAGGAGGAAGCTGGTACTACATAGCCCCAGCTGGATGACTAATCAATGCGTTTAGTCAAGGGGTGCTTGGGGACTCCACTACATCAGCAAAAGCCGCACCGCGGTTTTGCGCCCTACCTGTCAAATAAGCGCGTTTCGGGCTGTAACCTTCCGTATTTGGGTCATATTAGTAGTCA
>MU132171.1:72612-85505 GCA_015039395.1 Ceratobasidium sp. AG-I
GGAGGAGTGGCTGAAAGGAGGAAGCTGGTACTACATAGCCCCAGCTGGATGACTAATCAATGCGTTTAGTCAAGGGGTGCTTGGGGACTCCACTATGACCCCCAAATGACAGACTGGGTTCTCTGGTATGATATTTACTAGCACTAGAGTAAAAGCCACTAGCATTCTGCTCGAATATCCTACGAGCCCATCCCTAGCTCTTCGAAATTGAAGCTCCCGCGACGTTACTTTGGCAATTCCACTGTCAACGTATTTCCTCAGTTGACACGGTATTCTAGCGTTGCAGATCCAACCGGGGTTTCTAGCGTAGAGTATGTACTAAGATCCATGGCTCATCTGTTCTCAAGTGGTAACTACTGCTGCCTCGAAACCAGACATCGTGATACCAGTCGCTTGAGCTTCGAACCTATATTGCTCTCTCCCTGCTGCGCGTGCTGGGGCATAACTTTCAACATACTGGGGTGTTTTTTATCCTTTGGATATTTATGTCTTTCTAAGCGCAGCTTCGTCGGAGAGCGGTTGAACCACGGGGGCGCACCGCTTGAACTAGATCTACTTGCGCGATAGCTCTGCATTGCTCGTCTCTCGATTTCATCCTGCAAACCTAAACTACGCGGAATGCGATTGACGCTTGGATACTAATCAGGCTCGCTGTTGGTGGGAATGCGCCTCTGAATGACCTTTAGAGTATTGTGGGAGATAAACTAGGTTTGTTCTTTCGGAAGCCCACCAACCATGCTATAGCAGGTGTTAGAGCCTTAATGGGCAAATTTTTGTTCCTACGTGAACTGTCGACCGACGGAATCATCAACTATTCCTTTTCTGTAATACTAATATATCGTCGGTTCAAGGATCAGGCTACAGTAGCGCATATCCTAACGTTACTCGATGCATAGCTGAGGCTGTGATAATGTCTTTGCTCGTTTACACTTGGATGTTTTCGAGCTAGCGGAGAACCCGAGATCCTGGGCCTGCTGGGGTTGGTGGTTTATCTGGTGTCAGTACACTGACTGAATAGTCTTGCCGAGTACGTCCCGAGCTCACAGAAGTATTCCGTCGGATTAGAAAGAGAAAATTGGATTGTAAAAGCGATAGTGATGAACATGTCTCACGCTCCGCAGCTTCGCATCCGCCTTTGGATTGAGCGACCCAAAGTATAGAGCGCCTCACGTGACTTAATTTTTGTATCCGTTGATGTGAGCCACTTGGACACGCGTTCACCCGGTTCACTTCTCCTCCCCACCGCGACCATGGCAGCGAGAAAAACAATCAAGTCTGCCGATCAATGGCTCTTTGGCCTGAAGCCACGCTGGATGGGTGAGTTTTGGACCTCGATTGTTCATGTCGGATACTTGCTGAATGGGTGGCTAGATCTCATCGGCGACTATGCTGGCGATGAATTCTTTGTAGTAGACGGCGAGTTTGAATTTTAATCATCTGAGATGTGGATTTAGCTCGTGCTGATACACAAATTCCAGGCGATTCGCTATGTCAGATCGTCCTGGACGATGAAAATCTCGCTATTGGAGACGAGGATACTCCGTGCTTCCAGATTATTCACGCAATCCACACTCTTGAAAGATTGATTTTGGATTTGACGAAGAGGAACTGTAACTTTGAGATCGTATTTTTTGAATGTTAGTGCCCATTTTCAATTGTGGGGCCAGGCTAACCTGTCATACTCAGCGAACAAGCACGCTACAATCTTGACTGGGGATAGGAATTTCACGGTCTCCTCGCGCTTCTTAGCACGGAATATCATGAAATCGCATATTTTGCAGCTTTCGGGCGTCACCGCGACTTCATTCAAGGATTTGGGCGATCCCATGTGGGAACATTACGTCAATGCCAAGCAGGCAGGTCATCTTGGGCGTACCATAGCGGCGACCAACTGAATCTTTTTCTAGCCAATGTTTATTTTCTGTCACATAGGTTCCTCTCTAGAATCAATGAGTGGAGATCGGACGATCGAGCTTAGTCGTGCTTTGATTCAAAGAACCTTTGTCTACGACGTTTTGACTTCTCGAATCGCTGTCTCGCTTCTAAATGAGACTAAGTTCATCGACTCCAAGGTGCGTGTTAAATTCATACCACTTGATATTATCACTTAAATAATTAAACAAACTTGTAGATACTTTCATTTGTATACGAGCGACAACGAATTGGACATAATAAGACTGACGTTTCAGACTGGATCGGTGCCTACAACGCGTCAATGAAGCTTTGTGAAAAAGAGTTGACTAAAGTTATACCAAATCCCACAACGGTGCACACATCCGACAACCGAGCTGCTTGGTTAGCGCATGCTGTCCAGGCTGCGCTCGATGGATCTTCCAGCGCCTTTGGTCCGGCTCTAGCTTTGGCATTTTTGGGGTCACAATTGATCTTACCCTACCTATCGATTGAACAACGCGCTCAGCAACTGTGGCCATTGGACTCGAAGTTACGCAAACACTTGGTGACCGAATTCTATCCCAAGACTTTCTCATATCTTGGTTCGACTCTCGCGAATACCTTGTTCTTTCCGGATCTAGATGGGAACATATTCCTAGCATTCTTAAACTGTGTGATTGGCTCTGGTCAGCACGATCTAGGAGTGTTTGTCGGTGCATCGCTTGCGCAGGAAATTACTGCCACATGGGCTATGGTTGGCGTTCCACTACCTGATCTTAGTATTTTATCTAGCTGTTTTAAGCCTAAAATTGTCGGCGCCCCCTCCATGGTTTCCTCCCCGCTCGCGCTTCTCCCATTCAGCCATCCTCTGTTCGACAAGTACCTCCCAGCCCTATCTCTAGATTCAGCCCCCGAGTCTACGACCAGTTCCGATTTGCGTACACGGTTAGATAAACTTTGCGATGAACCATTTGTTGATGGGCGGCATTGGCACAGCTCCAAGTCAATATTGCCAAAGCGATTAGGTGGTGTGGAAGATCAGGAGGCTTCAGCCCAGACGAGCTGGCAGCGAATGAAACAATTGAGGAAGGATCAAAGATTCATGACAAACTGTGCGTCTGTTCTTTTATATCAATGAGCGCCCGTTGAACCTGTAGTTACAGTGCAAAGGCATGCGCAAACGCTGACTGGTGCATTGGGCCGACCAATTCAGCGAATGGTTATTCTTGAGCCAGAAACGCGAAAGAACACGTCCAAGCAATCCAAACGGGGGATGAAATCGGAACCCTCTGATTCATCACATGCTCAGCCACCGAAATTAGGGAAGGCTTCCAAGTCTAAGCCCCCACAGCTTTCTTCCGCCGACAAACTTAGAGCAAAAATTGAGGCGGAAAAACAAGGAAAGAAATCGTCAGAAGACGAGATATGGTGGACAGCACAACTGAAGGAATTAAACAAAGCGAAGAGTCTGGCTGATTCTCTTGCCCGGATCGAAAACATATCCCGGACGAAGCGAGTGGAGAGCGGGTGGCTAGACGTCGAGGTGTCGTTATATCGGATTCATCTGACCTTTCTTACCTGGATCGCGGACGAACAACGTACAAGCGATGAAGTTTGCGAGCGCTATACGGTGCGAATCCTGCGAAGCATCCACCTTCTCCGAGAGCATGTGGACCTTTTCCCGGCCGCTGCCCGCTTGCTTGGAAATCTCCTATCAATACTGGGGTTTGAATCGTTTAATATGCCAAAAGAAAGAACCCAGGACACCAGGAAGCTTGGCTTCGACTTCGTCGAGTTGACCAACAGAAAGGGGAGATCCATCTACCGTTTCATGCGCATCGAGTCATCTCCTGTGGAGTTTCAGCTCAAAACATACGGCGTTTTTATGGACCGCTCAATGGGAGGTGCCGCAGACCCTCGAGTTGCGTTCAAACCAGATGGCTGGCAGCGTCAAGTATGTTGAATTGAGATTCGGTACATGCGCAACACTAAAATTTGGTACGTATAGGTATTAGACAAGATTGACCGAAAGGAGTCCGTACTTGTGGTTGCCCCCACCTCGGCTGGCAAGACCTTTTCCTCGTTCTATGCAATGGAAAAGGTGCTGAGAGAAAGCAACGATGGGGTCGTTGTTTATGTTTCCCCAACTAAAGCACTCTGCCAACAAAGTAAGTGCTGCGGATCTTTTCGTGTATCATTATTAAGGCCTCGTCTGTGTAGTTGCCGCCGATATATATGCGCGGTTCAGCAAGAACATGACTGGGAAAACTGTTTGGGCTATCAGTAGGTGTTGCCGCCATGTGCCTGGCCAATATTTACTAGAATGCACTAGATACTCGAGACTTTCGTGTTCACGACCCTCTCAAAGCACAAATACTGGTGACGGTACCGGATATTTTGAGCATAATGCTGCTTTCTGTAAGCTCACCCCCAGTAAAGGTTATTGCGTGTGTGCTTATTGTTACTGTAAAGCCTTCGATTGCGAACGTCTGGGCATCCCGTCTTAAACTTATCATTCTTGACGAAATTCATTGTGAGTTATTTTCTTTTCTTAATTTTATTTGCGACTTGTTAATGTTTGATTTCTGGCCAGCAATCGGCCAACTTGATGGCGGCCAGGTTTGGGAACATATTATCCTTCTCTCCAGGTGCCCAATACTTGGTCTTTCTGCCACCATAGGACAGCCTGGCGAATTCAGTAGTTGGCTCGGATCAGTTCAAAAAGAGCACGATGCGAAATATTCAATGGTCGAACACACACACCGATATTCGCACCTCCGGAAACACGTCTGGCAAATTCAGTCGCCCGATTCCGACGAGGAATCTCAGTTCGAAGGGCTCGGCTCTCCTCGGCCGGATAGCAAGAAGTTGCGAGTATTGCACCCTATGTCTGCGTTGCTGCTTGGTGGTCGGACAATCCCACCCGACTTGGCTCTTGAAGCGCAGGACTGTTTGAGCTTATATGAAATGATGCTGGGATGCGTAGCGAAAGGAGAACTGGAACGCCTTGCGCCCGCGGTCTATTTCAATGGCGAAGGGATGGATTTTTTGAAACAAGCCGACGTAATTCGATACGAGGAAGCGCTGAAGGAGCTTGTCATCGCTTGGTCAAAGGCCCCAGATGCTGAAGCCAGCAATTCCCCATACCAAAGACTGCTGAAAGCGCTGCAGGACGACATGCTCCGAGGAGGGGAAGTGGATACCCTACAGGAGTCATACCCTCGCAAAGTTGAAACTACTCAGTTTATCTACTTGTTGCATCGGTTGGATTCCGATGGCGATTTGGTAAGCACTTTCTCTTTGAATCCTGATGTTCACTCAAATGGCTTTTAAATAGCCTTGCCTTGCTTTTAACCTGGACCGGTCAGGGTGCGAGGATTATGCCAAGCAGTTACTCCGCACGTTGGAGGCCCAAGAGAAAGCGTGGCGCGAGTCTGACCCGCTTTGGGTCGAGAAACTCAAGCAATGGGAGGCATGGAAGGCGAAGTCTAAAGACCGCAGACGCGACGCAGAGAAGGCGAGTCGACAAAAGAGAGATGATACACGCGAAGATCCATCCGATAGCTGGCAAAGCCTATTTGACCCTAACGAGCCGTCTACCGAATTTTCCTTCGCTTCAACCGGATCTGGGTACTCCAAAGAAGAGCTGAGAAAGGATGTAGGAACCCTGAAATGGCAAAAAACACCACCGTATTTAGTCTCAGCTCTTCAGCGGGGAATTGCAGTACACCATGCTGGTATGCCAAAAGGCTACCGTAGCCTAGTCGAGAGGTGCTCCCATTTAATACTATCTAAAATCGTAACACTCACTATGCACTCAGTTTATTCCGGATCGGATACTGCAGAGTAGTAATTTCCACCGGTATGATGCGTTCTGACAATATTTCATGATCTTGCCTGAATATTTTGATTAGGAACCCTTGCTCTTGGGATCAACGCACCAGCAAAGTCCGTTATTTTCCTAGGGGACTCACCGTACCTTACTGCACTAATGTACCGTCAGGTAAGCGTCCATTTTGCAATAGAGACGTTGGCTAATTTCTATGAAGTGCGCTGGACGGGCTGGTCGAAGAGGATTCGATCTAGTGAGTCTCCTTGTTCTTTACTATTATAATATCTGATATATTCTGGTTATAGCTTGGAAAGGTTATATTCTACAATTTGCCTCTGGACCGAATTCATCGTTTAATGCTTAGTCGGATTCCCCCTTTAACCGGAAACTGGCCTCTTACTACGACCCTCTGCTTGCGGTTATTCAATCTTCTCACTGGCTCGCACCATGCTCCATCGGCGGTCAGTGCCATCGACAGCTTCTTGCGTTTACCAAGGCTTTCAGTATCCAGCGATCAGAGTCGTGCGGAAGTGCTCCACCATATGCGCTTTTCCATAGACTATCTCCGACGATCACGACTTTTGACGGACGATGGCCGCACCACTGCACTTTTCCCCATCGTTGGCCAATTATATTTTGAAGAGCCCGGAAACTTAGCTTTCGCAGCTCTAGTTCGCGCCGGTGTACTGCACGAACTATGTTCGAAATATCGCGAGAACCAACCCGATACCGAGAGGGGGATTGTTCATTTGGTGGCTACTCTCTTCGCCAGGCGCCCACTTCCCTATTCAATTGTTTCCGACGAAGTTTTAGAGACGCGCCGTAAATCTTCACCGTCGCGAATTAAACTTGCGCCTTTGCCTCCGCATGTGGTCGGTGTTCTGGAACAACATAACCAGGAGGTACTCCGTGTGTTCAGCGCTTATGCAGTCACATATGCGACACAATACCTGAGCAACACGCCGGACAACGTGCTGCCACTCTCCAAGCACGGGATTGGGCTCCCCTCGAAATTGAGTGGCAACGAGTTCGTACCCTTTATAAATCAGGCCACCATTACCAGCCGATCGGCACGTTCGGTATGTGTCGGTTTCTAGCACAGTGGTTTTTAGCTCACATCCCATTTTCAATCCAGTGCTTTGTGTCCAACTCAGGCCTTGATGATACGTTTTCTTCAATCGACGACTTGACCCGCTCCGCGCGGTCTGGCTTGCACTTGAATGGACACAGCATTCCCAGTTTCGATTACGCCGCGCCGGTCAATGCATATGCGTTAGACTACTGGATGCACGAGTCTGTCCGTCCACTGGTTGACGCAAACGGGCTGCGCAGGGGAGATGTGTGGTTTGCGCTGCAGAACTTTTCGCTGACGCTCGCAACGTTGGTGACGAGTTTGAAAACACTACTTATCGACGGCGCGGTTGAAGAAAGTAAAGAGGAGATGGAAAACGGTGAAGTTGGTGAAGGGGACTGGGACGCGGCACAAGGTACAGACAAGGACGACGAAGACAGGGAATTCCCCGAGCTGCCTACTCTAGATTCGCGTCCCTCTGGCGTCCCCGATGATGATTGGATGGTATACGAGGCGTTTCAATCGGTGGCAATCCAGTTCAACGAAAAATGGCGCAAGATGTGGGCTTAAAGAAGTCGGTAAAATGCTACCTCGTTGTATTCTTTTTTACCCCAATGTGTGCGGGACCATTTTACTCAGGGAGTTGAAATTTGGTGTTGTATGCGACTATATTTTAAACATGAAGGGCACGTGGGCTCCTGACTAGGGACACCACCATTGATGCCGGAGTTGGGCACGGAAGTAATAAGGATCAGCCCAAATTATTAAGAGAAACTAATCTACACCGTAGGTTAACTTGATAAATATCTAAGATTACCTCCTTGGGGGTTTGTCCCGTAGCTTCAGAGTAAGTCCTAGACACACGATGAGAGGAATGTTTCGCAATAGAATATGCAGAATATAATACCAAATTCCGAACAAACCGCTTTGCGACTAGAATGGTAGCTGCTTAATATGTCCGCGCGAGTGTGTCTCCCTCAGACTCGAACTTGGAGATTGTTGGTGGCGATGTGATCCCGTCTAATCCCCATGATATAAGGTAGTTTATGCTACCGTCTCTTACTCGCCTTGCTCAACCTTATCACTCCCTCAGCGAAGGTTTAGCGGTATACGACTTCATTAAAATCATCTCGTTCCGTTGCCGCAAGGAGTATGAGGCCAAGAAGAAGGGACAGAAATGTTGTAATTGTGACACGAATAGAGTCGTGTGGGATATTATGGAGCTCAGTCCCTTTAGACATGATTTATGTTAGCAGAGATAGAGGGTTTGGTGAGAGAGTGAGAATCACCCTAAAGGAGGATATATTTGACAGTGCAAAGTCAAACCACGGTAGTGTAACCAGATTCAGCAGGGATTAGAGAAGGGAAGGTAAGCACTAGCAAAAAGTCTGAAACTCCTTAGGGAGCAAGAATGCGACAGGCCGACCATCGAGCGGCTTTTCTCGAAGTCTGCCTCATGGATTCCCAACTGCCGAGTACAAAAATATTTAAACATAATGCGTAGGTAGACTGACCGCTCAGTACGAAAGAAAAGAGTACAAGCAAATGTCGCAAATCACATGCTTTAAGTGCCCAACCTGGCCGCCAGAGGACTCGACTTCCTCAACCTCTCCTTTATTTTTTCATCTTCCGCAGCGCTCACGCGTTCGGTTACATCAAAGCTATCCGTCGATTCGTCGAACTGTTGGGTTAAAATAATGGCCCCCGGTGTTTTGTTCTCTCACTGTGTTGTACGCCTCCCGTTCCAACTTTTTTGCAGTTACTATTTAGGCTTTTGTGATATTCTAGTAAACAGCCATGTAGATATGGACCCTGTCTCCCTTGTTTTTGTACCCCTCTCGTACTGTGTAGGTCGCACCATAGGGCGTAGCCCAAAAACGACGAAAAAGAAACTTGATTCCAAAAAAAAGTGCCCACCTGGCCACACATTGTTTGGAGCCGCATCACGCGAACGATTGACGGGTAAGTGAAATGTAATCGAGAGAAGCAACTAGAATTATATACATGAGAAAGTCGAGTTGCGCGGAGTCTATTCCGTGGAGGTATGCATAGTGTGATCTGGAGGAATGGTCAAGCGAACAAGTTCTCCATCCTCCGAGGAAGCTAATATCTAGGAGCATATTCCGGTCAAAGTTGACCCGAAAGTCCAGCGAGAAGCTTCGCAAGCGGCAGTGGCTTTCACCTTTGCGGCACTCGCCTGACATCCTGCCCTTGGCGTTACCACTCCCCCCTTGCTAGCCTGAAAGATTGAGCTTCTCGGTACGCGTGAAGCCCGGTTTGACTGTAAAAGTCATATTTCCAATGGTAAGTCCGGCCGTATGGGCACGACGCACAAGCCCCTCTCCCCCGATATCGTGTCTAGTCTCTTTCCTCCTGCGTGGCCTCTCGCGCTCTCGATCCTCGCCAAGCCGCTCGAAATTTCGCAAAGTCCGATGGCCGGCCAAACTAATGAGAGCTCTCTGAGTAGTCTGGAGAGCGGCATCAGGGCTCCTGGCGTTCCCCGCCTTTGGTCTAATACTCAGCGAGCCAGCCAGCTCTGCGCCATATTCATACTAAAGCCAGAAATTAGGTCTGAATGTCTCTTGGGACCGCATCAAGAGTGCACGGGTTTATCTTTCTTTCAGGGTTGGATAGTTATGAGTAGAGTTGCGCTTGTCGAGTCGACCTGGGTAGAGGTGAGCGATGGCGGAAGAGGGGATAGTAGCGGGAGATGAGATTCGCTCAGGCATGGGAAGATATGCCCCACTGGTGAAACCAAATATCATCAATATCATTATACAGAGAATAAAGCAAGGATCTGATTCTAGATATAACGCTTGCCTACCGTGGCGCAAACCAAACCTCCGCTGTCAAGGGAGCGGATAGTCGAATGAAATTCTAGAAGAACTGTATGTAGGAGGAGATCAAACAATGGGTCAGCATTTCTTGAGGAGTACCGCATATGATGTGTCCAGTGGTCGCCCTACCCTAGAGAGGCGCTGGGATGTGAGAGCCATGCGCTGAGAGCAATTGCGACCGCGACAAGCAGGGTAACTCGATCAACCAAACGCAGAAAAAGTCTTTTCATATTTGAGCGAATTTCAACATACGATCTATAATGGGGGCGCTTCAAAACAACATTTCCCCCGCTTGGCCCAGTAATGTGTTTGTCTGATACATCCAGGTCGCGCTTGAACTGCCGAGCTAGCTCGGTAAACCGCTCTGGCATCTGCCGTTGGCGTGCATGACTTCGATCCTCCAAGCCAATCCTCGTAACCGCAGGAGGCGCAAGGTACAATTTTGAATTGTGAGATGACCGGGGTACATAGCTTTGGGATAGCACTAGTAGTATTAGGTTGGTTCCGGTTGAAGTTATAAAGGAAGAGTAAGTCCAGTTGAGATGATCGAGTGAGATAGATAGCCTGGCCTAAGGAAACCGGACCAAGCAAAACATTGTTCGGGAACAATCGATGCGGCGTCTCCACGAGCTAGCTTGTATGCGAGACAGAGAAGAGCGACGTGAATGAGCAGTCAAGTAGCAGCGATCCGAATTCTTGAATGTGGAATGAAACTGCTGAAGCATAGTATAATCATGATCAAGTCCGTTGAGCGACAAGCCATTTTTGAGCGAGATGTCTCAAGCGGCGGAATTCCAAGAGTTCCTCGCGTAATGGCCGACGTCATAGTGTTTGCCATTCGAGGACCATCTGGTTCGGCCTAGTTTCGAGAGGCGTCGTCGCTCTTCAAGTCCGCATAGTCTCGCAGAAATGGCGTCCATCCTGGCCGTCGAAAAGGTAGCTCCAATGCCGCCCACAGATCTCCTCGGGCGTATTTCGAGTTTCCAAGTTGTCCATAGTTTCCTTCAGGACAACAAGCGTTACCTCCTGCCCATCGCCAGCTCCCGACCTGTACATCGATCCAGTAGAAGGTGCCTCTTGCCACCCTCATTTCCGTAAAGTCGACCTCATAATCACATTATCTGCCCCTATAAGCGGTTCATTGCGTCAGTAATATCAATCTAAGTACTCACCATATCGTGCTAACCGTCGATATCCTCCTCTCCTCCCTCGCTGCTCTCGCATACTCTAACCATTTTCTCATTTAATTGTCCGCTCACAAATTGAGAACACCTGTTGAGAGAAAAAACCCAATAAGCCCATCTCAGACTATAAAAGTAAATTACTGGCCGAAGCTTATTAGGTTATTATCACCTTACGCTTTCTTTCACGAGAACGGCGGCTCCACCTAATTCTCTTTCATGCACCCAGCAGTTTGTCTGGCCGATTACTGTAGTTGAAATGCGGATCCGAGGTCGAAAAGGTGTGGGAGCCGGAGGCATGGCGCTGCATGAGAGGGATAGAGATCGAGTGCAACGCAGAATCAATTAAAGCGTTTAGTGGCACGGCTAGTGCATTAGAGCTTATCATGGCGCGTTCGTTCGTTTTTTTAGATCGATCAACTCAACTCGCAGTGCCCCTCTCTATATGAGACTTCCGACTCTACAGATGGGCCAATCAACGTAATACCATGCGAACCAGAGCCGAGTTACGTGAGCAAATCTCCTGGCGTTAAAGATGACTGACTCGCTTACCTCTTCTCCCTCCAAAACTCCACGACATTCGAACTACGCTATGGTAGAGAAACCTAATAGTGCTAAGAAGATGAAGTTGTTTGTCGTCTTGTGAACAAGCTTGATAGGCTTCACGAGACCCAATCGGAGCTTTGGAGAGATAAGCTCGGCCCATCCATTCGTTCTGCCTATCACAGCAGGGCAGTCGAGAAAACCACAAGCAAAAAAATCAGTGAAATCTAATTTGAGCGAGGCAAGGAAGTGAAAGAAAGGTAAGAGTGCTCTTTTAATCCGCGTTAAAACACGAACGAAGCACTCACCCCTTCACAGGTAGGAACGAAATAACCAATGCGATTGTGTGTACAATTTATAACCAAGACCCCAGATGTATCAGTGTTGGAAGCTTGCTTCAGATCGTGTTGTCCTCGCGCTTCGGCTTCGTGTAGAGCGAGAGAAACAGTCAGACAGTCTCTCGTGGACTGCTGAGCGGATAAATAAACAAGCTCAGTTTTCTGATGGATTTATCTGTCGGGAACATAAAAATCGAAACTGCGGTGGGCACGCACAAATAAGCGTCAAATGTGAGATGTGGTTGATCGGAGAAAGGTGGAGGGTATGTTTGCACATGTTGATCAAACCTGATCTTACGTCAGCATATGGCAGCGATTTGTGTGGCGACCACACGATCCCGGCAGAGCCATTGTCAAGAACTCTAGCTCATGGCCAGCCATTTGTCTCAAAAATATGTTCAACAGAGGTGGTGCATATATGGTTTCAATAGGAGTGGCATATCGCGTTGGTGCTAACGTGACCAGAGTAGTTAAGATTGCACCAGCCGATCCTTTCGTAGCCGGCATGCTGAGCCAAGAAATAGCCAGGACACAGTTTCAGAGAGATTTTTACAGTTTCAGAAACACTTGATCCCAGGCAAGTTCCTGCTTTGGTTAGTCCCGGCGTATTACCGGCCACCAGTGTCGTGTTCTGCGCACGGCCCACATGCGCGGCGTCCTCGTAAAAGAACCACATGGTACCTCAGAATGATTTATACTAAAGAAACCAACGCATTGCTCTCCGGTCCTTCCTCGGTGAATATCAAGGGCACTCTCGTTCTCATCTGGTAAGATTTCGATCGGTACGGTGTTTGTGAGATTATAAATCTATGTGGCTTTAACCGGGTCCATATTTTTCAGGTCAATATCCCAATGGCCGCAAATGCAAGGAAGATTTCCTGGACCGGGCTGAAGACTTCCGTGCCGCAAGTACCTGGGGGGTTAATGAGCCAGAATGATAGATCCGAGACGAGTTACTTCTCCTGCAAACCAGAGCAACTCTTCGACTGGTTGGTTGAGTCTTTCTATCTCTCTAGGGACATGAACAACATCGCTGTGAAAACCGCTTGGTATGGCAAGCAGACCCAATTCCCACGACATGAATTCATCGTTTTTCAAGTTGAAGATATATATGAACCAGAGCTCATCAACTACATGATACTTGATCGTAACAATCTACCTTCTCAGGGATCCTCAAAGGAATCATCCCCTCGACTT
>MU132171.1:113337-125734 GCA_015039395.1 Ceratobasidium sp. AG-I
GACGAATTCGAAACTGGGATGGGGTTCGAGCAGCACGGGAAATCAGTAGGAGGGGCAAGCAAGGTTGGGCTGGGGGGTCGGGCGGTAAAGTGAGAAACCAAGGAGCAGATACTATAGACACACGCTCGTGTAGTAGACTAAGGCAGTCCCCCAGCGCCGGCCCGGTTGTCCTTGAGTAACTACGAGCCACATTCGTTGAGTGAGATCGTAGCTAGATAACACACGCGATTTAGACTAAGGCACTACTAGAATCTAGCCGTTGTTAAATCAAATGCGTTCGGTGTTAAGAAGTGTTCTGGACCCTTTGTCATCCATTACGGTGATAGATCTGTAAACCCTTTGATGTCAACCCGTCATTGGCCGGATATGTTCGTTGGAGTAATCTAGGCGATGGTGCACGTTCCACGATAGTCCATTCTCTTAAAGATAAGGTGGTACTATTTTCGCTCTGTCACTCAATCAACGATAGGATCATCGTGCACACTACTACGGCAAAAGACATTCCGATTCATCGGTCAAAGTGAGATGGCTAGTCTACAATCACACACGGTGGAGCAAGCAACGGAAACGCACCGATCTGTACGTCTATTTCTTCGCCGTTTCTTCTCTTGCGCTGAGCGCGAGGCTGAGTTTATAGAGCAGACGCATGCCCGCACATTGGCTTTGTGGTATCGGTGAGGGGTTCTTCGAGGTAGGGAAAGAACGAGATGAAGGCCAAAGAAGTGGGGCCGATATGCTAGTACCAGCGTCACATACCCAGCAACTACCGTTAGATCAATCGTCCTACAGACACACTCATTCAGTCCAGCCAGCTCGTCATCCCGCAATGGTGATGGTAGTAGCTGTGGAGCATGCGCAGGAGGCGGATAGGATCAGAGGAGGCTGTTTTCCCTGCAAAGTACGCCAAGTTCATTCACTAAGATTGACTCATGTTTGATTTAATTGTTTGCTGGACAGAATGGGAAGGTGGTCCCATCTCTCGCAGCAGATCGCACGCCCTCTCTTCAGCCTGATATGCCTCGACCAGTACGGACAATGCAACTAGTCCCGGACGCGGCGCAGAAAGGTTCGGGGCTACTTACCGTGCCAGAAAGCACTCCACGACCGAAGCTGCCATCTGTGACAGAGGGGCCGACAGAAGGACCAACATCTACGGGACCAACATCATCAAGACATGCATCCCGACCGTCACAGCTACCCAACACGTCAACTGAGGCAGCAACGGCGCGACCACGGCAGAGGTTTGCATCTGAAGCCATGCCAAAGCGACCAGAGGAGGCGGCAGATAAGAGAAAAAGAACAATGTCTCACAAGTAATAAGTGTGTTCGTCATCCCAGTCATTAAACCAACTCACTAAAAACGAGGTTATCTTTTCTCTCAAGCTGGGTCGACGCGCCACGAAACCTACTTCCTATGATACTACGTCTTTTAATTCACTATGCCACTGTTCGACAGTATTCTTTTCTCCGATATGTGTGTCATTCTGATGTTCTTGTGCGCCAAAGGAGATGCACATGTCACATACATATGATAATCAATAATCACTGTCACGCGTCTTAGGCTTCTCATGCATCTGAATAACCATTATACTTGGATTCCTACTAGCCACTGGAGTTTCATGTCAATCCCCGGCACCGACATAGCCCACGCAAGCCCCACTCCGTGTCCTTCTCCACTAAACAACATGTACTTGACCTGGCCACCCTGGTCTTTACTCATTTGCTCCCAAGTTTAGCCCGGTGGGGCTAAACAACAGCATCGACGAAATCCATCAAACATATACTCTAGCATGTGTGAAATAGACAAGGAGACTCACGAGTAGTAGGGTTGGAATCATTTCAATATGAAACATGCGTGAACATCCTTTGCACACTTCTAGGACCGCTTTCATTCTTCCTCCGAGGAGTCTGTGCGAATGTGCCCTCGAACTTGTGGGTGTCGGCTTCGAGTACAGCTAAATCTGAGACTTCGCAGGATCTGAGCTCATTGAACAGGGACGGAGTCAGATATGAACCGCTAAGAAGTGAAGTAGAAAATCGGGCACGGTACTCACGACGTCCCGGTGACGTACCCCTTTAGGCGCTTTAACGAGTGCCACGAGGAAATAGATCCACCCATTAACTCTGAAGATTCCAAGTCAGCTAGACCTATTTCACTTGTTCGTCAGATGAACTCACCAGCGGACCCTCCTCTAATCGCAGCTCTCTTCATGTTGAAAGGTCTACTGTTGCTGAGTTCTGCTACATTAGCAACGCGGCCTTCGACACCAATGTTGCCCCGTTTTTCCTGCGAGGCGTTCAGTGGCGTTTCTCATAAGCAGACACCCGTTGGTTCAGCCACGATTGAATTTACCGATATGCACGCCCGTATCCCAAGGAGCCACCATAATTTAAGTCAACCATATGGTATAAATCTTGAGTCCAAGCGAGCCCACTTGCTAAACCCAACTCCAGTTGGTGCGGTACCGAACCAGCCATTTCAACCCGGGCGGAAACTTGGAAGTTGGACCTCCACGAGGATTAGCAATGCCAGGTGACTTCTCCCCACCCTGTCCGCACGTGTAGTTCTTATTGTAGGGTCCATAAAACAACACATGAAGCAGCTGCTTATTCACCTCATCCTCAACCTCGAAAGTCTCGGGCTCACCTTTCAAAAATGCGAACCTCTCCAATGCAGGGAGGGACAGTGTATTCTCCTACACCCGTAAACATAGCCGTGGCGTCCATCCCGGCACCTCAGTCGATCGGGACCGTGCAGAGGACCGAAGCCAGCACGTACGAAGAAGATCAGAACGAGATTCGTTTCCCGTATAGATCCACAAAGAAAAATACATTTTGACTACCGGCGGTACCGGGTGCGAGGATCGTGTCTTTTTTGGAGGCGACATATTTGGAGTTATCGAGGCCCCAAGCAGGTTCGGCAAGTCTCGGTCGAGTGTTTCGCGAAGACCGAGCTCGGTGGTGCCGGAAGACATGCTACAGGTGTAGTAGTTGTGGAAGCCAAATTTATAGGAGATAGAGGTGAGTTTGATGGGAGGGGGCCAAGTGGGTTGGACGATGGATTAGGTTGTGCGTACGCCAGCTATATGAGTGGGCGAGTCTCGAATGGAGATTCAGTCCGAGGTGAGTTCTAGGGATACGATGTAGAGTTTGGAGCCTTCCCATAGCGTATTGGAGTGCCATCTGGTAAGTTTAAAGCTGAGGGTCGGTGACAATTGTTATGTTACCGTTGAGCCCGAATGAGCTTCGTGTTAATGGAGCTGGGTTGACCAAATGCGAAAAAGTTGGCACATTCGGTGAAGCGTGGTCACAGACCGAGTCTTGGAGTCGATGAGGACGAGCGTGTTGGCGACATCGGCTAGAGCTGCTTTGGTGTAATCCTCCAAGATGGGGACGACGAGATGGGTGAGAGTTGGATCGACGCAAACTCGCCAAGACGATGTTTCTTGTTTTCTTGTGTACAATCTTGTTAAACGTAAGAGATCAATCCATCTCGTTTAGGAAACGTACTTGGAGTGAGTAATTTTGGTTCCTCCCATTCGTCTCCTGATTTGCTGTAAACGTAAGCACGCTTCGTTGTTCAATTCGTAAAGAGTGCTATATCTTTGTGTACTGCAGCTGCAGTGACATCGCATTCGCTAGCTCGTACATTTCACTTAACCCCAAATACGGTGTCTCTACTTTCGGTATGTACCAAAAAATATAGTCCTCTCTCGTGGGGTTGTCCTTCGATATGGTAGATCACTCCGGCCGTAGCATTGACGATTAGTTCCACGGCTTGAGATCCTCTAGTTACAAATACCGTGAACAAGGTTGAGAGGAGTAATAGATACAGTACCTTTTCCGTGATCATATCTGTCCTCGCAGTGGCTTCCAACTACTGAACGATGCAGAGATGGAAGGCATTGTTATCGTAGGTCATGGTTAACAAATTACGCCAATAAGTCACGTGGCAAGGATTTTCTCAAGTGTATCAATAGTCACGTGGCATGAATGTTGCTCGTTGATGACAAGCTATGTATTACGGGATGTGATTCGTTCAATAAACCCATCTATTTCTCACCCACTGCAACATTTCAAACACACTACAGTAGATTACATTATATTGATCCCAAGTCAAGTGGCGTCGGTGGTTCGAGATCAGGTTTCGATCAATCATTTAAGCGCCGCCACGAGTTATGCGCTCGTATTGTCTCTTTTCCTCAACACCAACCAACACTAATACGAAACTGTACTCGAAAACGCGCAATCAATATCTCCACTCTTCTCAGTTAAACCGCTAGTACCACATGGATATCTTACCTGTCTTTGACCAACCACATGGGTTGGGGAAACTGAAACGAGAGCGCAGAGCTTGGTCTGTAAGAATGTTTTATTCAAGTGTTTAAAAAATAATTCACTCGAAAGTCTATCTACTAGGGCCCGCATCTGGTCCCGCAATGGGCGGCTTGCGGGAGTAACGGCAATCGTTCGGGTAACCTGTTTCCGTCAGAAGAAGGGGAGAGGGGGACAAGCGAAGGCAACAAGCAACACACTAGAGATTGCTCCGACGAGTTTCAATCAACGCATTCCGGCATCAATTCAACCCAACCAGTCCCTCATCCTGCTATGCTTATGTGTGTGATAAAGGAGTCGGAGGTGGAGAGGATAAGGGGAGGGTGTTTCCCTTGTCGGGTGAGCCTTCACCCGTTGTCATAAGGTCGCGTCTCTTATCCTAGCAAACTTTTGGAAGACCGGGAAGGTTGTCCCGTCTTTCAGCGGGAGTGACAACACACCAGGTCTTCTAGGGCCAACGCCGGTGAATTGTTTTCTTTTGTTTAACAAACTTACTTCTTCACTAATGTTGTTGTAAATCTATCTTCCGGGGAAGCCCATTGAGATGTCCCATGTCACAGCAGGGCTCTCTAATCCTAGTCTAGCTAACCAAACTCCTAAAAGAGAGGTGGCGAGTGGAGGTAACATCGATGCGGCACGCTCAAACAACACACTGGGTACGAGCGACGAGAGAATGGGCGTAGAACGTAACACCAATGGATCAGCCAGTAGTTCGTCTATCCAGGGAGCAACGGAACAGGTTCTGAGGATAGAGGTAAACAGGGGGGCGACGGGAGTAGCCAGTAAAGAAGGTACGATGAACGAAGTGACGACCCATGGAACCGGCCCAGCCAAAAGTACTAATGAAGTGAACGAGGAAGAAACAGTTGTGAATACAGAAGTGATGTGGTCTAGTGCGCCGCCCCAGTCTATTCCGCAAACTAGTGATATTTCTTGATCGTCGGGGATCTGGATACCTATTTCTCATTTCTTCCTTGATTATGATTGTTGTGTAACGGTAGCACGCACAAGAAACCCATGTAATTACCATCACTTATAGTTGGTTTATGTCTTGTGTTAACTGTACATAGTGTTGCGAGTGATAGCGACGTAAGGAGACTCAAATAACGGTACCCTCCCAGCGTCATCGGCTTCGTAATTTCTTTTTTAATTCTTCCCTTCTTGAAAAATAATGACTCCACTCAGCTGAATGTTGCGGGTTCCCGCGCTGGATTATTATCAGGTTGTTCAAAGCGTATGAACTTAAGCACACGAGCGATCGCCGCGGTCTTATTATTGGTAAATGACATGTGTTGGAGGTTCGTGTCTTATCCCGCGATCGTGTAGGGAGAGGGAATTCCCCGTCTGGACGCCTTGGACTGCTCGAACTAGAGACAATGTTATCTCTTGGTTTGACAGGACTCAACATACAAATCAAACCCACAGGTAAACGTTGGCACAATGTGTTTGAAAACATGGTCTAACTACCAATGTACTAGTTTACACGTGTTTGGTTTCCTTTGTGACGTAATATCTTTGTCTGGACCCTCCCGTGCGGAACACGCGTTGGTGGAGATGACCTAAATAATGTTGCCCACTCCACAACGACCAAACCCCTCACGGAAAGGGGTAAATTGTCGCCCCGTTTGCGCTCAACGGACGGCACAATTGAGGTCGATATCACCACTATAACAATACATCCCAGTCAGCTGATCCGCTTGAAATGGCAACCTCGCCTTCTGTCATGCAACCGAGCAAGGTGGGGCGGCCGAGTGAAGGGCTTTGGTCTGTGAGTCACTTGTTTCGCACTATTTTTTCTAAATCTTCAACTGAACTATAGTGCAATTTTATAGAACGGGCACCTAGCCTGGCAATTGCTATGCGGAATAGATAGCTCGCTCGATTCGGAAAAGGGAATAGAAACAGAAAGTGGAAGCAGAGCCGACGGTTTCGTAAAAACGCTGCGAAATCGACAATCGCTTCTAGCTCAGCCAACGCGTTCTCAAATTAAATCAACGCAACCTATTCACCATCCCGGGATGGTTGTACTGGCTTTGGAGACGGGTCGCGAGGCGGAGAGAATGCGAGGAGGATGTTTCCCGTGTAAGGTAAGCTAGTTTTATCCATCACGTCTCGTGTAACTTTTATTCTCTAATACATATGTCAGAATGGAAAGATTGCTGCTTCACTCAGCGGGAGTGATGGTGCACCAGGTCTCCAGCCTGATATGCCCGTACCAGTACAACCAATGCAACTCGCCCCAGACGCCGTGCCAGGTACTTCAGAGCGACTACCTGGGACAGATGACCCTCCACGGACGAGATTGCCATCTCGGGCTTCGGGAGTACCATCGTCAAGACATCCATCTCGGGCATCCCGGCCGCCCAGTCTACCAAGTCAGGCGGTACCAACCAGATCAGAGGCGTTGCTGCAAGCACCGCCGTCACAGCGGCAAAGGTTAGCTTCTGAGATGGTACCCAGGCAAACTCAAGAACCGGCGCGACCAAGGCGAGCGTCCCACATATAGGAAGTAACTGAGCCATCCCGGTTATTGAGGCCGATTCTCGTACAGTATAACAATACTTCTCTTGGGCCCGTCCGAAAGCGGCAATACTCGGCCTATTTGTTCTTTCTACCGAGAGGCGATTCGGCGTAGCACACCACAGCCCGATAGAAACCTTTAATATAACACCTATGTCCTCTATCTGGTTTTGTATGAGAGTGACGAAACCTATCCCATGTACATTCTAATAACTCATTGATTATTTCGTGCGTCTTAAACCTGTCAATCCTCTACCGATTCACCCTCGTGCATGAACCCAACATCCAATTGCGCTTAGCGCCAGAGCGACAAACGTCAAACAACTTCCAGAATGAGGAAATCTTACACGTACCCGTATGGAGCAAGACCCGATCGTATCGCCAGCTCTCTCGTCATCAATGTGAACGAATGGGGCGTGTGTTGCTATGCTGTGATTGGATTGCTGGCCCTCCGCATGTTAAATCTTTAACCCCTATCGTCGGATTTTGTTGCCAATTATACACGTGGCATCCTCCTGGTAGTCGCATGAACACCACAGTTCGTGGCAACTTATACCAATGCCCCTCTACCAGTACTACCCCGTCACTATCCCCGCTGAATGATCGTATAACCCATTCGAGCAGTTTCTCATCGGTAGGATGCTTGTTATTCCACATACGCAAGTGGCTTACAGCCAGTACAGGATTAAACTACGATGTCTACATTTCCGAGAAGACCTAACGGGGCTCGTCTCAAAGATATATTTCCTGCAGGATTCGACGAGAAATTTAGTTTAGGTGCAACCAGCAGCAAATATGCGAGCAGTAGCCGAAAGGGGGGCCACTTTTCATCCAAACCAGAACAGCTATACTACTCGCTCGTCGAGCGCTACGACCCTACTACACCCATGGAATCGATTATGGTAAAGTCTGCTTGGTACGGAAAGCAGACTAAAAAGGCGCAGCACGAGTTCATTGTGATCCAAGTCGAAGATATAGATATGCCAGGGCTCATCAACTATCTAGTACTTGATCGGAACGCTGAGAACTATGAAGGAGCCTCAAAGGCGCTCTCAACATCGACATCTCAGGCAGCAGTGGCTATCGATACGTTCAAAGTCTCATACGATGGTGATATCAAAAGACTGCTCGACGAGTGCCGACTCACACCTTACAAATTTCTCGAGGAGCTTTCATTTCCTTCCAACACACCGCTGCATCTGTACGAGGTGGTGACATTAGCAGATACGGTCTCCAAGCGGTACCCCGACTACCGGCTACTAGATTCAAGCTGTTATCTATACGCCGCAGCGATCTGGGAATGTATGCACCTTATGTGTCCCTCCGCCATTTACCGAGATGCTCTCGCGAAGAAACGGGGGAAATGTAACTGGTACCGTTATATACCGAGCCGCGCCGTAACACAGGAGACATTCGAAGAAATTGGCGTTAAATTGCCAGAGATTAAATGGGACCTTTGGGAACGCAGAAACGTAAAGATCTCCATATGATTGAATTGCCAACATCCGCTAATATATCTTTACTCTGAAAGGCTTATGACAAAACAAGGGTTGACGAAGACTTTGAGGAGCCTGAGTAGTAGGAGAGCATTTTTCTCTTGCTCACTTCATTCTTCTTACCCTCATTTGAATCTAGCGTGTATGTTGTTTGTCCGCCTTGCAGTCAAATACAGACTCTACCAATGAACACGACCAGGGCTCAAAGGACGAATGTATGTTTCTCTACTGTCCAGTCTTTGGGTCGCTTGTTTGTCAGCTCTCGTTATCCATAGTCTTTTGGATCTGAATAGTCGTTCTTCAAGTTTCTTTTTTATGTTACTATAACTACCCTTACCTTATTGTAAGATTTTAAGAAGATTTGTGGCTGTAAATCATATGTTCTTTCTTCCTGTATAAAATGTAGTTCATTCGAATCACATGTTACGAACGTTGCCCTACGAATCGAGTTATTTTATGTAAAATGAATGCACTGCCATATCAGCAATGATTTGACCTGGTGTCAGACTAAGTAGCAGCTTCAAAAGTCATGCCATTCAGCCTGTTACGTTATCAGCTGATATGCGAAGATCTGGAGGCGAGGACAAAGCACTGCGAGCTACACGTTGTCTCAGCATGTATACCACACCCGAAGTCTGAGTTTGCCAAAGATACCTCGTTGCTCTCATACTTTGGTCGGTTTATTCTCAAGTGCCATGGATTTGGGACCGCAAACGGATATAGGAGGTTCGACCAAATCATTTAATTAATTTGTGTTGATAACTAATGTTGGCACATGAGTAACGTCGGGCCTACATTCTAGTCAGTAAGGCAGTCTCAGGCGGGCATCCATGTAAATGATGCAGCATCGCATCCTGTCCTTGCTCTAGGTTGTGGGCGCAGAATGAATCCGCGAACGAGCGCACCATGCCACATGTAGGTGAACAGCCACAATGCCCCGTTACGGTATCAGCCAACCCCAGAATGTGGATGCACCCTTGCTAGTAAAGTGGACTTATACCCTTGGTCGGAATGCCCTACGTCCATCCTCAGAAACACACCAGACCGTCTGAACACGGCCCGTCCAGTAAGAGGTTTGCGCACTCATATTTATAACCTACTCACAAGTCTTAATTTGTGTTGACATACGGATAGAATGCCAACCGGAGCTCCACAAGTACCTGAACCTCGTCTTAGAGACATATTTCCGCCGGGTGTTTCCAGTGCATCCTTACGAGCTAGGCACACTGGCAGTCACTATACTTTAAAGCTCGAGCAGCTATACTATTCACTAGTAGAGCGCTACGACTCAAACACACACGCGGACTCCATTATTGTGAAGTCCGCTTGGTATAGCAAGCAAACAAGAGCAGCAGAACGCGAATTCATTCTTATCCAAGTTGAGGACGTGGGGATCGAAGGCCTATCAAATTATCTAGTTCTCGATCGCAACACTGGCGAACCCTCCCAACGACCCTTGGGCATGATGTCGCGCGCTCTGGTATTTTCACAAGCGCCGATGACCGTCGACGCATTTAGGGTTTCGTACGACGGAAACATGAAACAACTACTCGAGGAATGCCAGCTTAACCCATATAAATGCGTCGAACGCATACAGTTTGATTCCGAGATGCCGCTTCGTCTTTATGAGCTAGTAGCTCTAACGTGCGTCATATCCGACCGGTATCCACTTCATCGTGCCGTTGACTCCGGCCTTAACCTGTTTGTCGGACTGGTCTGGGAGTGTATACGGCAGATGCGGCCCGCTGCTTCCCACAACATCAGTCAGCCCAAAAAGCGAGGAATTTTCGCTAGAGCTCGTTCAGCACCCAGCTCTGCTCAAATTGAAGAGGCATACGGATCTGTTCAGGAGAAGTTGGACCTAGTAGAGCTAGAGCTCAAAACACGAAGACTGGTGCGTTGTTTTCAATACAGTCGTTTCATCGCTTTCCTGAAATACCTATGCCGTGGGGCTTCAGCAGGCGGGAGCAACCAGGAAGAGCTATCAGAATGAGTCGAATTGCTCAGTTGTGGCTCTTGAGGGGGAGGAGAGAAATTAAACCCTCCACTTCATTTTTGTAGCTGTATCTATTATAATGTTATTGAAAGTCGATATTTAAAGCAGTTAATTGTATTTTCCTAGTCGGCGTGCGTAGCCTGTGGTGTAACGACCACTATAACGTAGGTGCTTCAATAGTGTTAATGTTTCTCTCTGATCTGATCCCTGTGGACAATTAGCGGAGAACCTAAATCAGCAAATTATCCAAATGTCGGTTGGAATCAGTGTTACGATTACCACCGATGGCTGTTTAGGGAAGTGGAGAGTTTATGGTTTTGCGGCGCAAGCGCTCCTTACTTCCACCCTCGCTCACTTGTGTATCCAGAGAAAACACAGTAGCACCTATTCTAGTAGCTCTAGAAGTTATAGACATAGATCTCAGTGTTGCCATAGCTTTTCGGTTTCGATTTGACCTTGTTGGTTCGCTATTAGGAGTAGAGGTTTTATAGTTGACACTTTCAATAGTGGTTGTATTGGCGAAGCTGTCGAAAGCTGAAGTCAGGTCGAATAAACTCAAAACATCAGCAAGATATGTGCCAGCAAGCGGCGCTTTTCATGTAACACCGGATAAAATAACAAGACTCTGTGTTGGTGGGGCAGGCCCAGTTGATCCGGATTAATGCCGTTTCTCTGTAATCCATCAAGCCTTGAAATTATAACTCCCTCGACACGTGGGGGCACCAGGCACATAGACAGACATGACAAATCACAATGTGTGCCCTCTCCTACCGCCACCCTGTTAGTATCTGTGTCGAATGATCGTGCAGTCCGTTCCAAAAACTATCTAACAGGTGCGATGTTTGGGTGAGTATATATTCACGCTGTTGATACAACATTTAGCCATTGATTGAATTCGGAACGTCCTCGCGAAGGTCACACTCGACTCGCAATAAAGATCTATTTCCTCACGGATTCAAAGGGGGCAGTAGCAGCAGCAGCAGCAGCAGCAGCAAGAGCAAAAGCAGTCATATCGCTCATTTCACATCGCACCCAGAGCAGCTGTTTTATTCACTCGTTGAGCGGGACGATGCCGAAATGCCCTCGGAAGCTATCGTCGTGAAAACGGCTTGGTACGGCAAGCTGACCGAAGGAGCAAGACATGAGTTCCTTCTCATTAAATATCAAGTTATAGATAGGCCGGATTGTACCAACTTCCTAATATTGGACCGGAATATTCCGAAGAACCGAGGCCCCTTGCATATAGCATCGCCGTTTGGGACAGTTCACGCCCTAGACAGATGTCACGTTTCATACGATGGGGATATGAAGAAGTTACTTGAGCAATGCGGCTTCAACCCCCACAGGCTCCTCGAAAAACTCACTTTCGACTCCGATGCGCCGTTCTATCTTTATGAGCTAGTGACTTTAGCGAAAGTCGTCTCCTACGAGCACCGGGGATATCGTCTGGCTGATTCAAGCTGTTACATGTTTGCCGCGGTCATCTGGGAATGCATGAAGCTCAGGCACCCCGAGGCTACACACCTGCCCCAACTATCTAGTGAGCGAGGGAGATATCTCTTTCTTCAGTTCGTACCAAGCACCTCAGCTTGTCAGCGTGCATATAATAAATTCCTGGCGGAATTACCAAGTATTAGGTCGGCTTTCCAAGAACGCGGCGGGGTCAGTTCTTTTAAATCTGTTGATCACCAAAAATCCACTAATCATAGATCATTACTGCTCGACTTTAAGACCTTGAATTTGCACCAGGAAAGTAGTGATGTTGCGGAACGCGAGCAGTAGGAAAGCCCTCTTTTTCTCACTTTCTTCGTTTCTTACCTTCGTCAAGATCTAGCGCAACCACTTACCCACCTAACGAACCCCAGCCACCACCAAACGCTGTTTCCAATGTCCGGCAGAGGGTTGTACTAGTACGTTTCTCCACTATCAAGTTATTGGGTAGATTATTCGTCAACTCCCGGTTTCGATGATCGATTCTCACGTGTATGCGCATTTTGAGCCACTTGTATCCATCTGAAAATGTTCTTGTGATATATGTTTTGAGGGAGTA
>MU132171.1:138474-152106 GCA_015039395.1 Ceratobasidium sp. AG-I
TGTGCCATTTTCTCTCTGTACTTTGATATATAAGTCATTTGAGCAGCTCCCGACCACCACGTCTCTATTAGCTCATCTCAAGCTCCATGGGGGCGGGATCTTAGGCCTTGAAATCTGTGGTGGACCGACTCTACACTGGAAAATGCGTCAACGTTGATAGCACATTAGAGGTTTAAAGATTTTTCTATCGTAGCGCCGTCCTGTACTTGGGACCTCATGGGTCAATACATTTAGGGTTGTTTCGTTTGTCGCCACCAAAGTACTTGAGCTCATCATTGGGTGTTAAGATGACCATGCCTAAGATCCTTCACAACGTTAATGATTTACTGCCTTTATTACGCGCTGGGTTGAAGTTGAATAGAGAACCATACCTCAAGCATAGTGAACTGGCGGATGAACGTTTGAGGCCAATGACCTTGGGCATAATACATGGGTTCTGCTAAGGGACCGAGTATTTATAATGTGGGTTACTCGGCCCACCTAAATCTGGCTTCCATACAGGTTCTTCCAAATGAATAATATGATTGAAGGCATCTTAGAAATACCTGTGGGTTTACAGATGGAATCAATCAGTTTGGACCACATGTATGCGTGTATGTTACCAGAAGTTGATGGTACTCTTCTCTTGGTACTGGTACTTGTCCACGCGGCTAGGTATCTCATTTAGTATTAGATTTAGTTTCTTCGCAGAATGTCAGCTCACGACCTCTTTTTGTAGGGGAAATGCTTGAGGCCTTTATATATCACTTAATTAGCATACTAGATAACTGGGTGAATGCAGAGGCGATCCAGAAACAGGGCGTTTCATTCATTAAGCAATTCAATTAGATTCCGACAACTGAAATGGCATATTCGTCGTATCGCTAGCTCAGCACTTTTCATCCTCCCACGATTACGTTTCAATTTTCTTGTCGACTTTCTGGGGCAAGTGATGGTTGGACCAGGCTAAATCAAAGTCATTTAAATGTCTGGATATATATATCCAGGACATAAGCGAGTACTCCCCGGTAGATGATTTACCCTGCGTTTTTGCTCATTGAAGTGATTAAAGACAATTTGGGTTTGGTTGGCGGCTTATTATCCATCAATAAGTAGCATCAACACCACGTGACTGATCCGCCTCATCCACTCAACCGTCATCCGTGATACCAATGTCTCCTGTTTCTGCACCATTTGGTAGTTGGAAGTCGCCATTAACGACAGATGTGATCACGCAAAAGGTATCACGCTTGAAATATTCTTTGGCCTCACTCACTTTGTTTATAAATAGACGATATCGATCGTGGAAGTGATCGTGGATGCCACGACGGGAGCGATCTACCATGTCGAAGAACGACCTCACGAAGGCGGACGTCGCGTTTTGGTCCATACCGAGAGTGGAAAAGATGTATTCGGGGATAAGTGGAATGCACGAACTGGCATACACGAGTATGGCGGATCCGCAGCTACGGTGCACAAAGATATCGCACTATTCACCGACTGGACAACGAAGCGTGTCTATGTATGCAATAAGTTGGGAGATGGATGGGAGGAGCCAACACCAATTATGCCAGGTATGGTTTTCGCAACGAAATGGGCTAATTTCTCACGTTTCACATGGTTATACAACAGAAAATACTGATCATCGTTTTGGCGAGTTCCGCATCCATCCGACTCTCACTCACCTCGTCGTCTCCATCTTGGAAGATCATACCAAACCGGCCCCGGCGGATGTTGTCAATACGCTCGTGTTGATTGATACCAAGGCTCGATCTGTGACCACGCTCGCCGAGGGTGCCGACTTTTACGCATTTGGTCGGTTTAGCCCCGATGGCACAAAGCTAGCTTGGGTTCAATGGTAATGTAACATCTATCACCAACCCCCAGCATCGAACTTAACCCCAATCAGGTGGCACCCTGATATGCCTTGGGAAGGCTCCGAACTCTACGTCGCATCCCTCAATCTAGCCTCAGGCTCACTCTCCATTTCGGGCTCACCGACCCACGTCGCCGGCGCACGCACAACCGAGTCAATCACCCAACCCGCTTGGTCCTCTCCCACCAAACTTATCTTCGTCTCCGACAAATCTGGCTTCTACAACCACTATGTCTACGACACGTCCTCCGGCACAACTGAACTTGGTCTTGGCGAAACACTCGACCAAGACTTTGCCGAACCTGCCTGGGCGCTCGATAACTCGAACTATGCCGTTCTCAAAGAGGATACGATCCTCGCGCCTGGGACTGTTGGCGGCCAGAATGGATTTATTGTTGTGGATCTGTATGGCAAACGATTCTCGTTTTTGTCGTCTCCGTACGTGTCAACCTCGCATTTCCGTGCTGTACCGATCGATGGAGGTGCCGGAGCTGGCGCGACGGCTGTGTTTGTGGGTGTGGGGGATGATAAGCCCGCTTCCTTGATCAAGGTGACCTTGCTGCTTGGTAAGCCGAAATATGAGGTGTTGAAGGAGACTACGAGTGCGCTGTCTCTGCCTGCGCTGGAGGGATTCGCGTTTTCGAAAGGCGAGCCGAAGACTTTCGAGGTTGGCGATGCGGTGAAGAAGCAGCCGCTTCACGTGGTATTTTATGGGCCGAAGAATAAGGATTATACGGGTGGAGAGGGAGACGAGAAGCCGCCTTGTATCGTGAACGTTCATGGAGGTCCGACGTCGAAGGTTCCACCCGGGCTGAAGTGGTTGGTTCAGTACTGGACGAGTCGTGGTTGGGCTTGGTGAGTATTGCCCCGCCTTTCGGTTTGCTCGCACTTGAACTATGAACCATAGGGTCGACGTAAACTATGGTGGCTCTTCGGGATACGGACGTGCCTATCGGTAAGTTTAATCGTGGCCAAATTGGTGGATGGATGATTGGATGGCGAATAATTTTAGCGAACGCCTAGCAGGAAACTGGGGCTTAGTTGATGTCGACGATTGTATCTCGACTGTGGCGGAACTTAGAAACGCTGGACTCGTCGACACTAAAAGGGTTGCAATTAGAGGAGGGTCCGCTGGTGGGTCGTGAAAGCGCCAAATAGAAACATTCTTGACTGATTCGCGGTCTTTCATATCAATAGGCGGATACACCGTCCTCGCAGCACTTGTCAAAGCCTCAAAGGTGTATGCAACCGGGACATCGTGAGTATCTCATCCAGTCTTCAACTTCACTGCTCAGAAACTCGTATCTTACACGACCGCTTTTCGATTTACTTAGATCATATGGAGTCTCAGACCTAGCCGCGCTCGCAGCCGACACTCACAAGTTCGAGAGCCAGTACTTGCATAAACTCCTCGGAGGAAGCATCGAAGAAGTCCCAGAGGTGTACAAGGAGCGTTCACCAGCGTTTCACGCTGAGAAGATCACTGCTCCCCTACTCGTGAGTCTTATCCTGCCTTTTTACTCTTTATATATTGAAGTATAAGTTTGGTAGATTTTGCAAGGATCGGTCGATGCTGTCGTCCCGCCGAACCAAGCCGAACTTATGGAGCAGAAGATCAAAGACCAGGGTGGAAAGGTAAAGTACGTGCTGTTTGACGGAGAAGGGCATGGGTGGAGAAAAGCGGAAACGATCAAGCGCGCGTTGGAACTTGAGATTCAGTGGTATGGGGAAGTGTTGGGAATTGATGTGAAGTTGTAGGGATGCGCCGTGAAGAAATCGGTCGGGAATGAAAGCGTAAATGTAGATATTGATTATTATGAATGAAGCAAACTGCAAGTCGATCTAATTTTGATGAGTGCGCACGTGTATGTAGTGAGTCCAAAACTCGTTATAGTCTGTGATCGTTCTTGAAGGATTTGAGTTTTCCAATCCGGTTCTAGGAGCTAGGTAAACGTCCTCTTTGAGAATATGACACCTTGCTTACTTGTTTTTACCAGGCTGTGGCCACTGCACGTGCAACGGGAGCAATCCTCCGTACATCAACGATAATTGTGCTGATTTATAAACGCGCTGTGTTTTTGTGCCAAAAACAAAAACGAAAACTATTCCCAATGGTAGCTATATTATGGGCGCGCTAGCCAAAGGAGCTAGCCCCACCCTGAGCGCATCGACTTACCTTTCCAGTCGTCAGGATGGTTTTAGTCTCGACGGAGGAGGCATGCGTGGCTTATGCCTGAATGGAGCTTTATACATGAAATGTTGCCCATGTTAAGACTATCAGCTCTTCTGAAATCGTCGCGGGAGCATTAATCAACCTATCATAATCACATCGTATCGCATGGTACGAATCAAGCTCTGATGATTAGTATACGTAACGTGGCGTAGGCTTAGTTAATTTGGAGTATAGGGTACTCAACGCCATGTCAGGATCGCGTCCAGTCATACTGGCCCGCGAGTCTGAAACAATCTGGCATGTATGCATTTACATCCAGGAAGATGCCAGTGCACCATGGTGGACGAATCAGTACACTCCGGTTCTGTAAATAGGCTCTTGAGCCTTTCTGTTCAACTTGCTGTCTGTGGACTGACCGATTCGCGAATCGCCTATTGCTAATACCACAGCGGCGGAGGGCATTGCTAACACAAGGAAGAGGATTTAGTATTAGCATGTTCACCATAGCGTGAATATATGCATACTAAGGGTATCATTTGGGCTTGACGTATCCATTCAGTTTGTTGCGTCACTCAAACTGAATGGTTGGGGGAAGGGGTTGGGACGCTCATTTCACTCTCCCAACAGAGCTGGTACTTGATAACGCCATATTATATCATTCACACGGGATAATATGATTGTGCTATCACACGCGCAGAACATTGGGATTCACATGCTCGCATGGCAATGTCACAGCTAAACTCGTTGAGACCAATATCCTCCACTACGCAAGACCGTATGGTGTCAATACTAAAGAATACTTTCCCCTCCCTTTTGGGCTTAGGCCCTCTCCCCTGACCAATATATCCGCCCAGCTGCTTGTGTGCGTGTCCCTTTCGTAAATGTGGTCCTATTCGAGTTTCAGTCAATACGCTCTATCCTAAACTGGCTTCCGTTGTCTTCGTCGGGCCTTGAAATTTTGAAAGCGTGTAAAAATCCGTAGTTTACAACTACGCCTATAATTATCATTTTGAAGGCCGTTTTTGTCTCAAACTTTTCAACACATTCACATTCAATTACACATTCAGATAATACAGCGCGTTCACTGTGAATAACAGCCTCAACCTATGACTCTATTGCCCACACACCGGTGCCGAAATCCACAACGCCAAGCTCGGGTTGGAAAGGAGTAGAATCAACCGCTACAAGAACGTTTTGTTAGTTTGCGTCTGAAAATGTAAAATAAGCACTAGTTACTCACTGATAAGCTGCTCAGTCAAGGTGTGGAGGTAAGAACGGAGGCAAGACCATGAGAATGTATTGTGACACAAATAGGGCATGAGCATACCTCCCAGATCTTCGTGCTATCGCCCGATCGAAATACGGAAATGCGGATAAAGTCACCCTTAGTCCGCTCCTTCCTGTAGAACTGCTCTCCCTCTGTGATTCCGTATGCTTGTGCGCGGGCATCCAGCCACTGCCCTGTTACTCAGATGGTCAATCCCATGCTCTCGAGGGGGGGTGGGGTGGAGGAGGTCACGCACCCTTTTCAGCGTCGAGTTGAGCCGAGAATTTCAGAGCCACTGGACCTTCCTTGGCATGCGATACCCTGAGACTCCTGGAGGAATTCTTTGCTAGGTGAACGTCCCATTCAAGTGGCTTGGTGGTAACAGTCCCATGGGAGACGAAGGGCTTGATCTCCTCGAAGTACTCCTTCACAAAATCATCAGAGAGGGTATTCGGCTGTTCGTATTTGTTCCAGAGTCGCTCAAACGTCGCGAGAACTGCTTCGTCAGCGGTGTGGTACTTCTCGGACGCAGACATTGTTGAAATATAGCAGATATAGACGGATGCTAGGAAGTGATGAGCGGATGGTGACATCTCACTGAGACCTCCCAGTATTTATAGTAAAGACATTACGTAGGAAATGGTTAGATTCCATAGAAAATTGCGTGCTCAGAAGGTTTGCCTCAGAGCCGTGTACCCATGTGTCATAGTGGTGCGCATTAACATTCGTTGATCCTAGAGGAATCGGAACCACAAAGCAGTCGGAGCAATGAACTCTCGGGGGAAGATCGCACCCCAGTTCTTCGTGGATCATTACAGAGCAGGTCTCTGATTGTTGAACTCTAACGTACACGGGTGCGCAAGCTCTCCAGCTGAGGGTTGGATGAGTCTAAACTGTATAGAACCGACCCCAAATTCGCGCATGGTTCTTCAGAACAATGCTCCTCGATGGGCGCCAGCCCCGGCGGATCATACTCTGCCTGAGCAAGTATTGCAGGGTGCGTATTTGTGGCTAGCGATCTAGCATTCGGCGAGACTAGCCTGAACACCGCATATAATAGTGACGTTTGTTGACGTGCCGGCAAGCGCTCAACGACTGGAGATGTCTCTGCATCCTACCACATGGTTGCGCTTTGGGGAATTCCTCCATGCACAGCGTGCAGTTATGAAGAAGTTGAACTTTGGTGGTGCTTTCCTCTTGGGCAGATTGATGTGTGGTGTTGATTTGTCAACTGTGTTTCTATTGATCGGACTACAATTAACCGGCTCGGGTGTGATCTCCCAACCTCTTTGTCCGATTTGTTCATCCGATCACACAGCAAAGGTCCTGTTATAGAAAGTTAGCGCTCTACGTTATCGCCCAATTGCCGTATTTAATGTGCTAACGCGCTCTATTCGGCTCGGCAAAAATCGGTGATAGTTTTTGGAAGCGAAGGACGGCGGCACTTGCTCCTACCGAACAATGATGGTAGCATATACCTGCCTAATCCTTTCTAGTCAGCACATCTATGCGGTTGCTCGATAGAGGCGGTAGGAGTCTAAAGCTGTACATTGGCACCACTAGCGCCTCCAACAGAGGTAAAGTCGATTCCAGAATTTGATTGACATTTGAAGCTCTCAAGAACTATTTTACACAAGTGGTCACTTCTGGGGTTGGAAACCCTATGTCTGACTTCAAGCCCGGGACATAGCCATATGCAACAAGTATTCGAAGTCTCCACTTTTCTTGCACATATTGTGGAACATACCATCTTCCTTCTCAAGTAGATTCTTCGGAGTATCGAACTCGATTACTCGGCCGGCACTAAGTACCAAGATACGATCGTTGTCTATAGTATTCATAAGTAATTTCCCTCATGAAAATGCTCTCGATACTTGCCTATGACTGTACGCAGGCGGTGCGCGATTGTGATAAGGATGCTTTGCCTGAACTCTTCTCGGATAGTCGCTTGAATCCTAATATCATTTGTCAGCTACGATTGAGCATTCAAGGTTACGCTACTCACTTAGCATCGGTCTCGAAATCAACCTGTTTATTCAGTTGTCAGTATGAGGTAAGAAGCCGATAGAATACCAGGTTCCGTACCGATGCTGTCGACTCATCCATGACAATCAAATTCGATTTACGAAGTAGTCTGTAGACAAGTCAATCAGAATCATCTACTACGGGAGTGGTATCGTACTCACGCTCGGGCCATGGAGACAAGCTGGCGCTGGCCTTGACTGAAATTGTTTCCACCTTCGCTAACTTGAGTTTCCAAAGAAAATATTGTAAGGCCAGAGCCGGCGACGCGAGGCGTGACTGTGACATCCTCCACCTCCAGCAATGCCTGAGACACGCCCTTCTTCGTATCCTGCTTATCTTCGGAGGAAGGTCTCTCCACTTCTGCGTCTGCAGCGATCTCAGTCTCGATTGCGTCCTTGATGGAGGTGGCACGGCTAATAACAGCAGAGCGATTCGGAGTATTTGTAGTTGGTAAATGGACTCGCTGAAGTGCCTCGAGGCATTCGGCGTCGGTGTATTCGTTAAATGGGTCCTAGAGAATTGCTTCAGCGTAATGGTAAAACATAACTATCATGAACAGCGTACCAAATTGTCTCGGATAGTCCCCTTGAATAGCACAGCGTCTTGCGGAATCAAAGTAAGTCGCGAGCGCTGGAACCAGAATGTCAGTAATCTTAAGTATAGCGATATCACGCAAGTCATACCAAATCCTCAAGTCCAATTGAAGTTACATCTGATGTTTAATGAATTTTAAACGATAGGTCCACCATCACGTTGGAGTAAACACTCACCAATCCCGTCCAGTGTGATCTTGCCTGACACAGGGTCCACAAACCTGAACAAGGCGAGCGCGAGAGTCGACTTTCCACTACAAAATCCTATTGGTATTTATAACACTAGTACCTTCACGTCACTCACGATCCAGTTCGGCCAACAATCCCAATTTTCTCGGAGGGCTGCAGACGATGTCAAATTCGAGAACCAAGAATGGGTTTGCAATGGACAAACCTTGGTTGAGAACGATACTCCATTCAAGACAGGATCTAGTTCGGGAGCGTATTTCAAGACTAGGTTCTCAACCACGAGTGTACCCTTTGTAGCCGATGGCCAAGCTGCAGGAGGCCGGTTGGACTCAATAAATAAGGGTGGTTCGGACGGTAAGTCGAGGTACTCCTGGACGCGCTCCACCGAGTTCACTATATGCGATACGTTAGTAACTTGTTTCTACACGGTCTTCTTGTTACTCACAAGACTGCTCGAGCTCCGTCCAAGACCGCAAGCCCCAATACAACTAAGCATGGCGATGTACCATCTCAGCGCATTTCGACTCGAGAAATCAAGACACTCACCCCCCGCACGTACTGCTGCGCCTGGGTCACGACAATCCCAGTTAGCCCAGCGCTTGCACCTCCGTGGACGGAACCAACGGTCGCAACAAGCACCGAGAAGGCACCAAGGGTATCGAACCGGACCAGGAGCCATCGGTTACACATCCAGTAGTAATGCGTTGCTGACTGCGTAAGATCCAAGCGCTTGTACACGTTATGGAGGAACGCCCTCTCGACTCCGAAGGCGCGTACTATCGTGATTTAAATTAGATAGTCACAGCCCGGGACACAATACAGCCACTTACTAGTAGCAATACCGGTCAAAAGCTCACTGAACGATGATATGATGGGCGAGCGGGTGTTTGACTCGATCCGACGCAGGTCCCTTGTGGCGGTAACAAATCCGTTGGAGAACCATAAATGGGCGTAGGCGATAACAATAGCCAATACGACGAAGTAAGGCACGGCGTAGACGATTGCAGCAATGGACACAATTAATGATAGGACCTGCATCAGGACTGAAATCATGGCGCTTTGTAGACCTGTATGCGCTTCGGTCAGCAGAATCCTGCGGGTAGCCGTACAAAATGCATACCGCTATCAATCGTGTCAATATCTGTGCAGATGAACGGTTAGTAACTCTCAGTTAGCATACGGAAAACACGCGAAACTAACCTTTGCTGGAGAAGAGGTGTAGTGACGTCAGTATCAAGCATTCGTATCGCAACAAAGACTCACCTGAATCGGTTCAGGATCCGCCCTGATGGAGTCTTGTCAAAGAAACGACTGGGCGAGCGCATAACCGAACGGAGCATCCTTTCATACAAAGACCGGGAGGCACGCAAGCTCGACCAGATGTTAGGAATGTTCGTAAGGACGCTCAGCATGGTAGTCACTCCCTCTATGGGGATGTAAGCGACGACTAAGATCGGGATAAAGGGTGGACATACGAATTCCGACGTATACTAGGAGGTATGGCATGACGTTATCGCTGGCCGAGGGGAAACCGAAATCAAGCCAGCTGCGCGTAGTGCCGGTATCAGAGGTCTTGGGCCGGTAACTCTCGCCCCAATCTGATAGAGCTCCGATTAGTATTAGCATGTATGCGTAACATTGTAAAGTACTCACGCTTGATCCAGAACTTCTGTCCCAATTCACCTAAAAGAAATTACGCTCGCAATCAGCAGCATTAAGTGGATTGGACTGGCTTACTAGCTTGACCGAGCGCCATCAACAGAACCCACAGCCCAAATAGCCAGTAAGACGCTGCCGACAGGTATGTGTGATACACCTGCGTCTTGACATTTCCCCTGAGATCTCCGAAATCAGAACTCTCCGATATCCGGTGGCGAATCGAAAGGAACGTACGTGGATTTGCCCTCTTCTTCGACAAGCTTTCTAGCGGCCGCTCCATCTCCCTTCTTCTCGGTAGCGCTAGTACTCTCAATCGTGGACTCGTCTTGTTCCTTTTCATCCGTCCGTCCCTCACGGGAAGAGGCGAGTGAGCCCGACTCGCGCAAGGTCTCGACTGTGCCTTGAGCGTCTACCCTTCCTTCATGGAGTTTGACCACCCAGCTCGCAAAAGGCAGCACGAGATCCACGTGATGGGTGACCAGAACAACAGTGCGACCCTTCAGCAACGGACCACGCAAGCAACGTTGGACGAGGTGTTCGGCCGTGTGCGAGTCCACAGCTGATCCGCCAGAATAGAACATATCAGATCCAAAGCCAACTCTGGGAAGATCAAGACGCACCGGAGAGAACGTCATCAAGAATTACGACCTGCGTACGCGCATACACCGCACGTGCAAGCGCAACTCGTGCCTTCTGACCGCCAGACAAGGATACGCCCTTCTCGCCGATTTCCTAATTGCAAAATAAGCATCTTATATGAGTAGATCTACATCAGGACGTACAGTTTCGTCGCCATCTTCGAATATGTCCAGGTCGGGTTGGAGAGCGCAGCAGGCCACTGTAGCTTCGTAACGCTCTTTATCGAATGGCGAGCCGAACAATCTACATCACCGTCTATTAATTTAAGGTTAATAATTAATTCTTTTCGAGACCTACATATTTTCCTTGATTGATTCTTTCGAGTAAAGGTTCGTCGGAACAAGCCTCGCACGCGAAAAGAGGGACTTACCATGTTCCAACCAAGGGACCTGAGCACAATATCCAACCGTCATAATCAACCCCGTCTTCTCGTTCACCAGCGTCGGTTCTTTTGGGAGGTACGCCTCTCCTTCGAGCTTGTCCATTTCGCCCAGGATAGCGGCGAGCACTACCAAACCCAACTGTTAGCGCCATTCACGAATATGACATAAGCGAGGATATGCTTACGTGATGATTTGCCACTTCCAGTAGGACCACAAACAATGCTCAACACGCCTTCGGGGAATACGACGCTGATATCTTTCAGTTCAAACGGCCTTTCCTCTTCGTCTTGATCATGCTCTTCTTCCGTTTGCTCTTCGACTTTCTTCCGAAGACGCATGGTGACTAGCATCCGACTCCAAAGAGACGAGTTGCTAGCCGGCTTCTTTTTCGGGGCCGCGGCAGGAGTTGGAGCAGGGGCCGACGACCAACGGAAAGTCGCATTGGCACAGCCAAGACGAGAGTCGATAGGTGCATGCGGGTTAGGGATAGGTCGTTTGAGCGAGGATACGTGATCCGGCACTTCCGGTTCGGAAAGGTATGTATCGATTCGCTGGAGTGAGACCAGGGTACGAACGGTTCTGGTTAACCAACGGAATGTCAGAAACATGCAAAATAGAGTAAGAGGGGGGAAACATACGAAGCGACGGTCAACGGTAACTAGACTCTATGGATTAGTTGTTGTAAACGAGAAAGACGGCGTAGAACTCACAATGGTCAGACTCATGCTCAGCATTCCAAACACAGCCAAACACGGGAATGCGATGTCCACCGTGAGCTCCCTCCCTTCAACCAGCGTAAACCAGGCAAATCCGATAGCGGCCACCCCAACCGGAACCAATCCCCACACCAAACTCGCGAATATTCTAATCAGCTTGATCTTCCGAAGCCACCCAAGCTCCGCATGTCGAGCGTCCAGAACGCGCTGGATCCAACGAGACTCCCAGGCTGAAAACTTGATGAACTTGATGCTATGGATGGCTTCGTTCATAGCACGTATGCGGGCGTCGCGCATCATCGAGACGGAGACTTGGAGGGCGCCCATGCGTTTAATGATGAGTTGGTTGATGGGGAGTGTGAGGAGTAGGACGATGTAGCCGACGAATGCGGAGTAGCCCATGAGGTTGTAGAGCATGATGACCGAGACGACGGCGCTCACGGGAGCGTCGTAAATAAACTAGAAAGGATTCGCCGTTAATAATACTGATATTGGGAGGAAATGCGTGGCTTACGGATCCGAGTGTAACAAACTGGGCAATCCATTCGGCGTCTGCTGAGATGAGGGAAACGATCTTGCCCACGTCCGCTCCAGAAGTCTCTTTTGGCGGTGCTCCAGTATCTTTTGCCTTTCCTTTGCCTTTGGGGTCGGTTTTCTGCACGGTTCCAACGATATCCTTCCGCTTCAGTGCCTTTTCGTAGACGCTCGCAACTAGCTCGGCCTTGATACGAATCGAGGCCCTCCGTCCAAAGAACAAGTGCTGCAAGTCGGCTTGAGATTTGATAATCTGACAGAGGAAGGCGGCAAGAGCAAAGTAATAGGCATCACTACGGCGAAGCGGACGAGCAAAGCTGGCTGTTATTGAGTTCGGGGTGGCGATGAAGGAGTCGAGAGAGAGCTGCTGGGGAGTGACAGATGTATCAGAGACTTCTTGATTTGGAGCAAGAGCGCGAAGGATCAGGTTGAGGAAGATTGGAGGCGCGAAGTTGAGCAGCGATGATAGAATCTAAAGCAATAAGCACGAATTTGAGTTCATAAGTGCCGTTTCTTGTTCAAGGAATCAACGAAGCGTACCGTCAAAGTCAAGTCCAGAAACATATCACGTGCGTTTGCGGCCAAGAGACGCCGTAATAGCGACGAGCGCCTATGACGCGGATTAATTCATGTTAAATTCAATAAAAGCTCTGCTCACGCACTTCAACTGGGAAAACTGCCGCATCAAAACACGCGTCCGCATCGAGCGACTGAGCTGCCACATGTCCTTCTCTCCCAGGGGCTGCCTCGCTCCCAGCGCGATCAACGGGCTAACCCACGAAAACGTTATCCACTGGAGTAAAGTGCAATGGTCCTCGAGTGCGGGGAAGCGCCCCTATTGATATATTAATGATAGATCCACCACGCGCTTGATTGGTTGTGCGTACCTCGGCGTCAACTTGGGGCTTCCCAGATAGATGAAGTGGCATGTTGATAATTGTGATGATTCCACCAAATGTCAGGATTGCATCAAACTCTCGTGCGAGACGGCTCCATCGAAGTCCACCACCGGGAACGCCAGTGGTAGAAGCTTCGTATAGCGCTACGCAAGCTGCGAGGAATTGGGCAAAGTACAAAATAAGCAAATCGTAGTATGGAGTGCACGAGGGACGCAGGTTCGGACGCAGAGCAGCGTACACCCATGATGCGAGCACAACACACGATGTAACTACAGTAATCACATTCCCATTTCCTGTTGCAGACAGAACCAAACCTACGGTCCACCCAATGAGTTCCAGGAGTGGGATAACAGTTAGGGCGATTTGGCGCCAAGTGTCTGGCCGTTGATTCGGGGGTTGAGAGCGTTCTTCGGGAACATCTGCATCCGGGACGGGAGAATATCCGGGCTTTGTTTGCGCGTTCGCAGCTTCTTCGGCAGCGACAGCTTCTATGCTTTCTTGTGCTACGAAACACAATTTTGTATTAGCCTCCGAGCTGCTTTTGTTTATTATTTTATTGCTTTTTTGAGCGATACGCACAGACAAACTCGGTAAATATGGCTAGGTTTGGTGCACGTACGCCAACAATGTTGAGCGCAGCAAGCGATAGGATTAACGCAGGGATTATTGCGCTCAGTGTGGTTCCGAGCCAACATCCTGC
>MU132171.1:152306-190373 GCA_015039395.1 Ceratobasidium sp. AG-I
TGGTTTCTCCGCTTTCCTCCGGTCCCAACGCACTATGCCAGTGCAAGACTGGATCAGGACAACACATGGTGGTATTATCACTGACAGGTCCAGCCATCGGGCCCTAGCCGTGAACGCGACGCATATATCGAAGTCTTGTCAAGATTGATTCAGTACATAACGCGTTGAACTTGCGCCTGGTAGATACGACATGCGAACTAGGCATCTCCCGTGTTGACCATACTGTAGTCCGTGCCCGCTGACACTTCAAAGCGCTCGGCCAGCATTGTATATTTTGCATGTTCGCGTCCAAAAGTTTGGAAATGCGCCGATTCCTTTTTCTCACACGAGCTCTGATCAGTGGAATATCATCTTAGTCACTTGACATTTTGTCAATAAGATTTCGGGCAAGTGCAGCCGTTTGAATTCCGGGGTACTACCTACTTGCACATTGTACTGAGCTCCGCATAAGACCCTTGTGGAGGCATCCTGAAATGTCGAGAACCTGTATGCAATCATCAATCCTGCGCGCCGCCCGTCAGCTCGATCGATTGGTCTCACCCCAGATATTGTAGATCACAGAATAGACGCCAGAATTCGGCCACCTTCAGGAGGAATATAAGGCTTCCTAGCGCTGCATAATGCTCCTCCCCAACTCCCCACCGTATGCTACTTCCACCGCGTCGAAACCGGAGGTCCCGACAGCAGTCATCTCAGGCTGGTACTCAACAGCAAGCGACTAGGTCTGAGTCGGTTGAGCTTTCTCGCCCCCAGGTATGCTGCGTTTCTCGGCGTCTAATCATGCGCCGATATACTCATGTGACGCCCTTGACTAGATGAATTCAGCTCCAGTAGTGGGCCAGCCAGAATCTGCAGAAGCTGATTTTGCCCGGGTAAGCATGCTGATAGGCGATGAGTTTACAGTGACGCTAATGGATCTCTATTTTCAAAGCTGGCCGATTTCCATGCCCCAGAAGCTTCCCAAAGCGCTGGAGCCAACCCGCAGATTGCTGCGGCTGCTCCTCAAACTTTTATGGCCACCCCCGACGGCGTTGGAAGTACTCCTAACATTATTGAAACCACCCCCTACAATGTTGAAACTACGCCTCGGAGTGATGTGGATGCTTCACGAGCTGATTTAGTGGGCTCCCCCGTCGTTACAGATGCCCCCCACGGCGTTTCAGGCACACCCCAGGCTACTGCTAATCTACCACCAGGTGCTAGCGGTGTAGAGAAGCATCCCCTTCGTGAAAAGGTGCGTGGGAGTGTGTTACGCTGTTGTGTGTTTGAAGCACTTAATGAGAGTGTAGCGGGTGAACGACCAAACGCCCGATGACACTGAATTCCTGCGCGGTATTAGGCGGGGTGCCCAGGTTTGGACTACGTACGTGAAAGAGTCGAAGGATTACGATGAGGATCTCGTTGATGGTTGGAATAGGTAAGCCTTGGATTGTGAGTTAGTATTGCATCGTATATCTCACTTTCCTCAACATATAGGAGTCTTGACGTTACACTCGGTACGTCTCGACAACCCTTGGGAAGATTGAGTGCAACACTGACAGTTTATAATATACGCATTTAACCCAGTATTTGTACGCGTGATTTCGCATGTCAACACATGTGGTACTGATTAAAATTGCAACCAGGCGGCGCTCTTCTCTGCCATCCTAACCGCGTGAGTTCCTGCGAATGATTAGAGTTCTTGATAATACTCAACATCATCTCTTAGATTTGTGCTCGAAAGTGTCAAAACATTATCTCCAGATCCAGCTGAAATCACCGCAGTGACCCTCATAGAGATCTCTAGCATTCTTCGAGCGACAGCGGCTGGGGCCCCTGCTGTTGAACAGTCTAGCCCTACGGGTGTTGCAGAATTTATCCCCACAACAAACGCTGTCTGGGTCAATGGACTCTGGTTCTTTTCCCTAAGTCTTAGCGTGGCGGTATCTCTCGCAGCGATGTTGGCAAAGCAATGGTGCTATTACTTTCTGCGCGGTCGAACAGGAGACCCCTTTTCCCAAGCCGAGGAGCGTCAGAAACGCTATAACGGGCTCGAAACGTGGAAAATGAAGAAAATACTTGAGTTCATGCCTGTGCTCATGCATCTTTCGCTCGGTTAGTTCTCTTAGTTCTCAGTTGCGCCGACCCCCGCGATACTCACAGTACAAACCCTGATTCTCAAGCCTTATTTTCGGTTGGCTTAGTACTATACCTATGGGGTATCAACGTCGCCGTAGCCGCCGCGGTTACAGCGGTTACGTTATCGGCTTTACTTTTCTATCTTGCCACAACAATCGTTCCCGTGGGAGTTCCTTTTTGCCCCTTCATGACCCCACAATCTGTTTACGCAAAAGATGTACTTGGTGCCCTGGTGAAACACCAAACGCTCCCGGGGAAGGTTGCTGGAGTATGGAAAAGGAAATTGCGCGAGCGTCTCCATCAACTTAGGGGCAATCATTCTGGACTACCTTCAACAATGAACCGCAATAACGAACCCGAGCAGGTGTCGGATCGGCTTTCTCCTATCCGGGCATTTTTTCAGCATGCCTGGAAATTTGCCACTAGCTGGCTATCGTCCTACAGCGAATCCAACCAAGTAAACCCCATTTCTCATGTGGATCAGCAAACACTGGATGAAGAGGATAGTTTCGTCAAAAGATCCCTCTCCTGGCTGATCGAACACTGTCAAAACCCTACTTCTATCGATACCGCGATTGGAGCTTTGGCAATAGGCGGCGTGCATCTTGAAAACGAAGGCATGGAAATTCGTATAACCTCTCATCTAGTGAAAAGCTTTTCGCACTGCTTTGTAGCAGACAAGAACAGCGTTGAGCTTCACTTGGTTCGATCAAACACAAATATGAAGTTACTGGCGGTTGACTACGTGCGTTGGATGTCCCATTTCGCTGGCGATTCAGCGCGGAAGACGGATCAAATTTTGTTGGTGGCCAAGACTCTGGGTAATGAGCTAGTGACACATCTCGGACTTGCGCTCGCCAGGTGAGACTGTGCTTAGCATGCACCAATGTTTGTCAATTCTGAAACGAAGGTTGAATAGCTTAGCGAAACAGAAGCCACCACCGGACGTCAACCAACATGTAAGTTGCATTTAACTTGCGTTCCGTAGCTTCTTCATAAATGCTTACTTATTCATTACGGTACGAAAGATCGCAATGTGGATTGTTTCGTTTATTGAATGTTACGAGCTGGGAAATACGGGAGACCCCAAAGCTTTATACTTCAGTGAAGAAGTCTTATCGGTTCTTATCGAAGGCCTAACTGTCGCCGGGCTCGAAGTAATAAGTGCAGATGCTAGCGAGCGCGCCAAGATCCTTGTAGTTCCCCAACTCATAGGCATCCTCTACAACGTCTCTCATATCCGAGGGTCTCGTTTGCGATTGTCAATTGGCGTGAATCTTGCTGTATTTGCACTCTCAGCCAAGCTTTATTACCCCATGACGGACCAACGCGGGTTCACTAGTGCAGCTTCGCGCCTCGCTACTAACCACCGTCCCTCAAGAAATCAACATTCATACTACGTTTCTGTTGTGTTGCTGGGGTTGCTTGGCTTCGTGCATCCAAAAAACGATATCGGTCTCGAATCCAAAACTATGCGTATTATCTGCTATATGATTATAGAAACCGATTTTCTTGGTGCGGATGATGTTTCAATCAGCCTGCCGGGGCTAGAAGACTTCGGCCCTCTCCGGCGACGGATGGCCGCTACCCTAGTAGAGGCAATTGTGCAAGTATCCTCTCAGAATAGGATACTCATCACCAGCCCTGACTTGCATCGACTTATTTTGTGGTCCACGATCAGTACTTCTCAGTCATGGAATGGGGGACCATTTGCCACACAAACATTTTCGGTACGTAACGGTATTTCGGTTCTTGTTTGCCTTTTTTGAATGAAAAAACAGTCCATCCTTGAAGCAGTTTGCTGCTTGATTATCGAACACATATTCGGCAGAATCGTGCTCCATCCAGAATCACTTACGGGCTTGACAGATTTGCTCTCACGAGAGGTCAAAGGGCGCCAGTTGGACTACAAACTACTAGACCCAGAACTCTTCGATCGGCTTGAAAGTACAGTTTTTCAATCCCTACCGAATGAACATCGCTAATCGCGCTCCAAGTGGGCTTAACTTCCAGCCCAGCTGATCAATTGAGTTTGATGGAAGGTACCGACGAGGAATTTACTCCCGAACGCAAGGCGAGCTTTACACTAGCGTGTGTAATATCCAAATCCAAACACAGACAATGTACCGAAACTGCCGTTCGAGCTATTCTACATCACTCAAATAACTGTTCGGTCGAGCTAGTTGTTCAAGCAGCAAAACGATTTTCAGAGGTTTTCTATCGTATGGCCAGGACATCGACAATCGACAATCAAGTAGCGGGTTCGTCAGATGCTGGAGAGAAGCTTAGCGCATCCGGTTACGGGCGTATCATGGCATTGATGGCACTCCATTGCTCTGACCCCTCAAGTCTTTCCCAATATCTCTCCAACCAGAACAACAAGGAAAATACGTTTGAGAACGTTCAAATAGTGTATAAACGGTGAGTAGCTTATATATGCTTAGAAAGGTAGCTTCAATAATGCTAATATCAAATTTCAATTTGATCAAGACTGGCTGCTGCTAGGAACCACCCTCACATGCATGCATTCGGCATCTCTGGACTGGCGGTCTGGTCGTTTGCCTGCCTTGACAGGGAACACTCAACAGAGACGACTCAAGGCCTTCTCAAACAAACATGGGAGTTGATCGCGAGTAATATTGGGGGTTCACTACGGCATGAAGCCCTGGAAGCCTTGATTGATACCACGTCATTGCTCTCCGCTGTCACCAAGCCCCCAGGTATTTTGCTACCCGCGCAAGCTCAGCTACTCCTTAGGCTGGTTAAAGAGTGTACCTCCCAGCTCGAGAGTAATATGCGCCATGCATTGGCTGTGGCCTTCACGTTCTGGGGACTTTCTCTCGAGCCTGAAGAATGGCCTTTCTGGACAATCAACATTCGCCGGGAATATTGGAGGGAATATAAAAGAAGCGATGGGGGTGAAAAAGACATTGCCGCCTTATCCCTCTTGGGACTTTCGAGGCTCCTGGAACACTATTCTCAGCTTATGCTCGACCACACCAGCATCAGCACAATTGCTGAAGAAATCTACCGTCATATGAGCATGCGTATCCCCGCCGACGGAAAGATGACACTACCATTTTTACCCAAGGACTTCGACGTTAGGAGGCATGTTCGAGAGACGGTCGGTGCCTATCTTCGAGAGACCGAGACCTTTGGTCCATTTACAAAATCAGCAACCGCATCCCGGGAGAGATTGTTGTCGGCTATCCAGACAGACGGAGGGGAAGGCTATGTCTATGAATTACCGCAGCCTTTTGTGCGGAAAATTAAAATGGCTTCAGATGCATCGGCTTAGTGTAGATTTCGGTTTGATTGTATGCTTTCATTTGTTTCAGCGCCCCTTGTATTCTCACCATCCGTGCGTGTACCACCTCAAGCAGAATGCAAGCATCCCAGTTTTAATGAAGGTAGTTATGACTAGTTGTGACTATGAAATCACTGAAACATGTTGAGACGGTTATGGCTACCCGGGACCGGATTTAGATATTGCGACTTAGGCGAGTGTCATAATTTCTGCTAAGTCATGGCCGATCACAACATACACACCTCTCCGCTAAACGGAAATCTGCCTAGCAGTCTTTCCGAGAGTGAGAACCAAATACCGACCGAGAAAACAATGACATAGATCTATTGCTAATACTATTTACATTACAAGAACACTAGTATACATAAAGTACAAACTCGTCAATTAGATGATAGCTTGGATTTGGTAGTTGCTAAGAATTGTACCAACCTGGGTGTTGATGATTTGAACCACGAGATGTGAGGCTAAAATGGGGATGTACCAGCGCTGGTACAAGGCAAAAACAACAACAGGTTCAGCACCATCCAATCCGGCTAAGCACCAGAACCACCTACTTACCAATGTGTTTTAAAAAGATAATAGAGCAGGAAACGTATAACACTGGACAGAGCTTAAAAGTTGGGATATAGTGGAGAGTAGCCGTATTCAGCTCGATCTAAGTCTACGGGTTAGATGCCAGTGAGTGATCTGTTGGACTACGGTTGACTGGAAATTTCAGTGTTGTCAAACCTCCTACCTTTGACGCGCCTGGCTTGCGTCGTCTCTATACCTACCTCCTACGTAAGCGGAGGGGTGGTCTGTTGAGGATAAGGATTGAGAGCGACCCGCATATAGTCACGCATACGTGTCCTACTGACTCATGTACTCGTGTATCTTACTTTGTATAGTAGTGAATACGTGTGGAACACGTATTCACATTATCTAGTTACATGTATAAAAGGCTACATGCCTTCACTGTTAATATACAATCTGCGATATCTGGGGTATTCGGAATGTGTTGTTTCTACATGGTCAAGTCAAAGCGGTGGGGCGTGGAGCGTTGATCAAAGAACCAGGTGATCAAGTGAAATTTATGACATCATTTTAACCTGGCCTGAGCCAGATTGTATTCTGCTGTCTCAGAGCTGCCTGTATGCGTCTCAAAGTAGAGTGTTCTAGTCTACAAGCACCATATTCCCTATGTAAACCGAGGACAGGCTTATTTGCGAACTGTCAAAACTCAACGACAACTCACAATTAAGATATAACACCCGAGAATGCTATAACACTGTACAAAGTTGCAGGTTAGTGATTTAATCGGTCAATTATGTTTTGAGTGCGTCGTGATATAGCTACATCACAATATGACAATCTTCTGTCATAACTACTGGATCATTTCCCCGATGTCAAAGTATGCGCCCGTGTTAGAATCCAGTACTGATTCTCAAGTCTAGACGACGCGCCGCGCCGATGGAATTTCCCCGTCCATGGGAAGTTTGTTCTACAAGACCGCTCTTAATGGATGTGACCTAAAAGGCGTGGGATATTTCACTCATCGTGTATTTCAAGCAAATAAGGCCGATTTTCCCGTCAGTTTGCAGCTACAGGAGCAAGAACTCGGATTTTGCAAACCGTCAGGAGCCTTAGGTCAGCGCATGCATGCAGCTGTCGGCTTTTGCACTAGCGATCAATTGATGGTTTGATTTCAATATAGATAATGTCAGTGATCAGTGGTGATCTAGACGCCGCATCACGGACGCTTTGAGGGATCAAGACAGGACGATTCTTGAGCCCCCAACTAACTCCCGACGCCTCCAGTGCTCTTCGATATGGTGCCCACTGCACAAAGAAACGCCAGGAGACAATCAACTCGACGTAGTACACAACGACCAGCCAGTCAGCCTGAGCCTACGATCGCCGCTGTTCCAGAGGTGTGGTTCTATTCAATGCAACTTTGCATGAAATATCTCATTAACACACGGTCCTAGGCGCTGGTATCTTCATCAACAGTGGCTGAACCCGATACAATAGATCAGACTGTACCACGGGTGAGCCCATTAACCGACAACTACTTAACAAATTTGCTTAAGCGCCAGTGAAAACCATGATCATTCAAGCCACCGGCTGTAGGACCTACGCAAGAGGCTACAAAGAAGAAGAAACCTGGGCTGCGCGCAAAGGTATGTGCAACCTCTCTAAACAAAGCTCGCCGAAAACTGATGCAATGTAGCCCGCAAACGATCAAGCCAACGACGATACCGAGTTCCTGAGGGGAATTGGCCGAGGGGCCCAAGTCTGGACGACGTATGTTGAAGAAACTAGGGAGTATGACGATGATCTTGTAGACGGATGGAATCGGTCAGAATCAACCCAGCATCCTACGTTGCAGATTGAGTAATATACTAACAAACCTTGTTCTTTCATATAGGAGTCTCGATGTTACCCTAGGTAAGTTTACTCTGAAGTATAACACTACAAGAAACTTAGTCTTACATTCTCCCTAAACACCATCATTTAGTTTTCGTGCGTACATATCAGCTATTACTCCATGCTACGCTTACGTTCGTTCTTAGGCGGCTCTCTTTTCTGCCATTCTTACTGCGTAGGTTCTTTCAAATAATGGTACGACTGAATACGCTAGATACATTATTTGGTAGATTTGTGCTCGAAAGCGTTAAAAATCTATCGCCTGACCCATCAGAGGTGACTGCAGTAATACTCTTGGAAATTGCCAATATCCTCCGAGGCACAGCTGGCGGCCCAATGGCTGAGCCTTTGGGCCCGATTGGCACCACCAAATTCACGCCTACCATTAACGCGGTTTGGGTCAATGGTCTATGGTTCTTCTCTCTGAGCTTGAGCGTAGCAGTATCGCTGGCGGCCATGCTGGCTAAACAATGGTGCTACTACTTCGTCTCTGCTCGGACTGGAGATCCCATCACCCAGGCAGAAGAACGGCAGAAGCGTTATAATGGACTTGAGAAGTGGCAAATGAAGAAGATACTAGAATTCTTGCCTATGCTGATGCATCTCTCACTTGGTTAGTCTCTTTAGCGTCAAACTAGCTTACGTTCACTAACATAACGCACTTTATTTAGCGTTATTCTCGATCGGGCTGGTTTTATACTTGTGGAAGATCAATGTTCCAGTAGCTGCTGCTGTGACGTCGGTCACCCTCGTGGCGTTGCTTTTCTATCTCGTCACAACGTTCGTCCCCGTGAAGTTCGAATTCTGCCCGTTCAAAACCCCACAGTCCCACTACACTACCACATGGCTCAACGCTTTAGCTCGAGGTCGCACAGCACTCGTTGTTGACTGGCGGCAATTTTCTAAGGCGCTTGGTACCCGCATCGAACGTGCACAGGAAGAATGGCGGGACCCCCATAGGTTGGAAGATGCAGGCGATGCTTCCTCAGAGCTTCCGCAAACAAATACTGAAAACTCCCAGAATAACACACAAGCTTGGTTCACTTTTGCAGCGCAGTTGATTATGGCCAGGGTCGGCTCTATAAGACTGTTTGTTCAGCGTATTGGAGGAACGGTTCTCGTTGTGTTTGGACCACAGGAAGATTTAGGGCAGCAGGACAATCACCTTGAAGAAACCATTGAGGTGGAGCGTCCACAGGAGGTTGTTCCTAATGAAGAATCCGTGGGCTTCGTAAAGGATTCCCTCTCCTGGCTCATTGAACACTCTCAGAGCTCTACTTCCATCGATGTCGCCATTGGTGCCCTAGCAATAGGAAGGGTTGATTTGGACAACGATGAGTTGAGAAAACGTATCAATTCCCGACTGGTCAAAGGATTTTCAGATTGCTTTGTGTCGTCTAAAAGTGGAGTAAGACTTCGCTTGGCTCACAGCAACATGATGAATCAAGCCCTCGATTACACGCGCTGGATGTCTCATTTCGCCGAACAACAGAATGGAATCACACAACAAGTGCTATTTATCGCTAAATCTCTTGGTATTGAACTTGTTACTCATCTTGGACTTGCCTTCGCCTGGTAAGCCTCGCTCATTATATGCGTGTATAATATCACCTTAGTATTTGTAAATTGAACAGCTTAGCCAAACAAAGGCCTCCAACCGATGTTAGCAAAAATGTACGCCATATTTAATGTTTCCTGTATTGACACCATACATAACAGAAGTTTGATTTTACGGCGTTAAGATAGCATCGTGGATATCCTCGTTTATCAAATGCTACGATGCAGAGAATGCAACGAGTTCCTTCTACCTCAGTGAAGAAGTGCTATCAGTGCTTATCGATGGTCTCACCGTTGCCGGACTTGAGATTGAAAAGACCAATGCTAGCGAGCGTGCTCAGTCCCTTGCAATTCCCCAGCTTCTCAATACCCTCTGGAAGGTATCCCACATAGACGAATCTCAGTTACGACTCTCTATTGGGTTAAATCTTACTGTGTTCACGCTGTCGACAAAGCTCGAATACCCCATGACAAGTGATGTCAATTTCGATTCTGCGGCTTCCTACTTTGCTTTCAAACACTCATCGTCGAAGAGTAAACACGGGGATGTTGTCCCTCTAATGGTGTTTGCCGTTTTAGGCCTATTAAATCCGGAGAACAAACTGAAACTCTCCTCTGAAACAAAGTGGGTGGCCTGCCAGGTAATTCGTGAAACCGATTTTCTTGCTCGAGATGACTTCCCGATAAGCCATCCGCAACTGGACGGCACGAACTCTCTTCAGCGACGGATGGCCGCGACGCTTATCAAAGTTATAACTCAAATAACACCTCAGGAAGAAACCCCGTCCCAGGAGGAAAACACTCCCCGCGATGAAACTTCTGACTCCTATGAATCTATGGCTCGGTTATGGTTGTGGGCAACAGCTGTTCCATACGAATCTCAATCGGCTCAGTCTTTTATTACCCAGAAATTCCAAGTGAGCTCTATCATGTAGTTAACGAGATCTTGAAGCTTATTTTCATTTTCATTAGTCCATGCTGCATGCTGTCTGCCATCTAATTAATAACCATGTTTACGGAAATGCGAAACTTCAACCAGAGACACTTGCCGCATCGATGAACTTGTTGTCGGAGGAAATCACAAACTTGAGTGGATTGGACTATGGGATCCTGGATCCTTCGACATTTGGAAAATTGAAAAGCGGTAAGCTACTTGTCATACTTGGCCAAGAATTGTAGCTGATTTCACCTCGTTTAGATGTGACCTTGGATCAGGATAGCCAGGATATCATGGAAGATCCTGAAAAGAGAATCACAGACGAGCGAAGAGCTAGCTTTACTCTGGCCTGCGTAATATCACGATCCCAGAACAAGCAGTGCATCGAAGCCGCCGTTCGATCCATTTTGTATCATTCGAACAAGTCCTCAGCTTCACTAGTGATACGGGCAGCAAACAGATTTGCTCAGGTGTTCAGCCACTCGCAAACACCGTACACGCAGGATGGAGCCGCAGAAGAAATCATTCAAGGGGAACAGATTACGGCCTCTGGTTACGGCCGGATTCTAGCATCAATGGCAGCTCATTGCTCTGAATATGAGATCCTTGCTGAAAGTCTTTGCCAGCAACCTGGCGCCGATGTTGACGGAAAGAATACGTTTAAGGATGTTAGGTTAGAGTACGAACGGTACGCAGGCTTTACCAGAGTCAATTAAAGCAGCACTGACATTTAGTGCAACAACACCTCAAGTCTGGCCGCAGCTACGGACGATTCTGATATGTGTGCGTTTGGAGTGGCTGGACTGGCGATATGGAAGTTCGCATGTCCTAATCAGCCTTTTTCTGCTGCGGACACCCAAGAGCTACTCGGGCAAACATGGGGGCTCATTTCTGGCCATCCCCAACGTCGGTTACGCCCAGAAGCACTAGAAGCGCTAGTTGATACCACCTCGCTGTTCTCAGCTATCACTGACCCTACTTTCACCACCAACCGTGTCCTCATCGCGGCACTTCCCAGCACTGAACCCCCTTCCCTCACTACGTCGTCTACCCTCACTGCTATTCCTACAACGTCTGCCCTCACTACCGTTCCCAGCCTCGCGATATCGCCTGATAACGCCCGCTGTCTGCTTAAAATCCTCGCCGAATATCACTCAGAGCCCGAAGGTCATGTACGGCCAGCCTTAGCGGTAGCCCTAACATTCTGGGGACTTTCGTTGGACAACTGGAAGTTTTGGGCGATATCCGACCGAAGACAGTATTGGAGACACTACATTCAAAATAAAGAGCGCAACAAAGACATGGCTGGGCTATTCCTCTTAGGGCTGTCAAGACTCTTAGAGCATTATTCTCGATTACTACTCGATCACGCGAGTATCAGCGCGATTGCTTACGAGGTCGAACACCAAATGAACGCTTACAGCGGCCGCGCCGGAAAACTGACACTGCCATTCCTATCGAGTCGCTTTGACGTCAGGAGGCATGTTAGGCAGATTGTTGGGAACTATCTCCAAGCGACTGCAAAGTATGCACCTTTCACGAAATCAGTTACGGTGTCCCGGGGAAGATTTTTGTCTGCGATTGAAACTGACGGAGGGGAAGGTTACGTTTATGAAGAACCACAGCCATTTGCTCGTGAGGGGAAGGATAAATCTGAATGAGAAACGATTGTAATGTGCCCTGACAAAGAGCCCGATTTATTGAATTAGCGTTCTGGTGAACCTTCGATTTGCTTGACATACTTCACTGCTTGATAATTGTAAGCGTGTTCAATTTTATAACATCGTCATCTCCATGTATGGTTGTGTATATCAGTGTGGGATTTGTCTTTGTTGATAATAGCTGCTGACTGATATGTAATTGGGGGCTTCTATGATCGGAACATTAGGGGCTTGGCATTTGATTCGGTGCCGTACAATATCATTCCGGAGAACAGCAAAGAAGCTTCCCTCAACTCGAAGCTCATTTTGCCGCAAGGTTTTCTTGGGTATACCATGCTGATATGAACATTACTTCCTTAACGTATAACTGGCAACTCCCTATTGAGATATGACTTCCGAAGCGTCACATGCTCTTGGTTCTCTCTATATTTAAACGGGATAAGCGATAGTTGCAGAAGGTGCCATCGTGCATTCCCTATGATTCCATTCTTCTCTGATTTCCCAAATTGGTACGTTTTTGGTCGCGTGTCTAGTTGCCCATCGACCGTGTTCCGCGCCGCACATGGCTCAGTCCACGATTCCACCCGTCTCTGCCTCGCCTCGAGTCGATAGGTAAGGAGCGAACCGCGTTCGTGCGCTAGCTTCACCAAGCAATCTTGCGCAACCTCCTTACGATATCGTGTGGAAGCCAATGTCCGCGAGGCTCCTTGGCTTGCGTGCTGAATGGTCTTGGCGCGAGCGCATGGTAGAGGGAAGACATTGGCAACTCGCGCAGATATAAAAATGGTTTGAGGGAACGATTTATTCTTCAGTGAATCTACCTGGCTCACTTCATTCCTTAGGAACTCCAGTACTTGACTCCGACATGGCTTACTTTGCAAAGCTCGCTGCGGTTGCCGTTCTCATTGCGTCCGGCGTTGTTGCTGCCCCCTGGTACGTATTCAACAGCTCTCAACGGGAATTTATTAACGCTCAGTGGTTCAAGGGACCCGGTTGCACGTCATACCACCCATCGCACTCGTGCTGTTGGACCCGACAAGGTCAACATCAATGCTTACCAGCCTGAGTCTACGTTCGAGGTACGTCCGAAATTCACCCTTTCGGCTTCCATTTTAATGACGCCTATTTCAGACATATGGCGTTGCCGGAGTGGATCACCCTCTCTCTAAGCGAGCTATCAAGGCTTCTCCCGAAGAAGCTGCGAAGACCTTCTTGGAGTCCAAGCTTGGCGTCGACTCGAACGGGCTCATTCGTAAGACTGGCCATTCGAGCGATGCTGTAGCCAACGAGTATTTCCGCCAGCAGTTCGTAAGTACCCGTCCACCCACTTTCCTATGTCATGAGAGATTAATCCATTCTATTACAGAATGGTATCCCCGTCGCAAATGCCGTTGCGAACGTCGCTATCAAGGACGATAAGGTTGTTTCCTTTGGTGCAAGCTTCGTGAAGCCCAGTACGTTCTGTGATTTCTATAGCATCTACAGGAATTAACCATATATTTGCAGAGAGCGTCGCTTCTGCCACTGCCACCTTCCCTAAGCAGAATGCCATTGCCAAGGCCGAGTCCACCACCGGCGCTAAGTACAACTCAGTCGCGACCGGCCTTGAGTACTTTGCCAAGGACACGTGAGTGGTTTGCCGGTTGTATGCGCATGTTAGGACTAATTCTGATAAACGACTCCTAGCGACCACGTCGTGCTTACTCACACGATCCAAGTCCAGAACGAGTCCACCGGCGAGTGGTACCTCGTCTACGTGGATGCTGCCTCGGGTGAAGTTGTGAACCTTGTTGACTTTGTTTCCGATGCGAGCGTAAGTGGAATCTCGCCCGTCTTATTATATCTTACTGATTGAACGTTTTAGTACCGCGTGGTTCCCTTTACGTCGCAAGATCTTACTACCGGATTCTCGACCATTACCGACCCACAAGACACGGTGTCCTCGCCCAACGGCTGGCACCAGTACGGAACGACGACCACGACGACCACGTCCGGCAACAACGTCATTGCGTACAAGAGCTCTACAACTGGTGTTACCTCGCAGTCCAGTGCAACCAACAACTACAACTATGTCCAAAACGCAGCTACTGCTCCAACTGTTAGTCCCAACGTGGACGCCGCTCGTGTGAATGCGTTCTACGTTGGAAATATGATTCACGACCTGACGGTAAGCAGACTCCGACGAGGAGCTTGGCTGCTGGTGCTAATAAGGATGTATAGTACCGTTACGGTTTCACCGAGACCAAGTATAACTTCCAACAGAACAACAACGGCCTCGGGGGCGCCCAGAACGATCGTGTGCAGATCTCTGTCCAGGATTCCTCCGGAACCAACAACGCCAACTTCGCCACTCCCCCCGATGGCCAGGTCGGCCAGATGCGCATGTTCCTCTGGACCATCACCTCTCCCCAACGTGATGGAGCTCTCGAGAACGATATCGTCACTCACGAGTACGGTCACGGTATCTCCAACCGTCTTACTGGAGGTGGAACCGGTACGTGCCTGCAGACCACCGAGGCCGGTGGAATGGGCGAGGGCTGGAGCGATGCGCTCGCGGACTGGACTGAGCAGACGAGCGCGACGGACCGTGACTTCACCCTAGGCAAATACGTGTACACGCAGAACATCCGTTCTTACCCGTATTCGACTAGCAAGACGACCAACCCGTTGACATACGGCTCGTTGCGCACGTTGACGGAGGTGCACGATATCGGTGAGGTGTGGGCTTTGATCTGGCACGAGATCTATGCGGCGTTGATTGCTGCTCAGTAAGCAATTTTTTGTCTTCTGGAACATGCCTTACTAAATCTTAACTCTAGTGGCTTCACGGCTACCAAGAACGACCCTACTTTGACCGCCGGTAATACCGTCGCCCTCCACTTGTTTATCGACGCCTTCTCGCTCCAGCCTTGCAACCCTACATTCATCACTGCTCGCGCCGGTAAATATATGCGCTATTTTCTACTGTTTACCGATTACTAAAGCGTCGGCGCATTCTAGCTATTATCCAGGCTGACGCAAACCGCTATGCTGGTGCCAACGCCTGCACTTTGTGGAAGGCTTTCGCCAAGCGCGGTCTCGGCTATGGTGAGACCATACGCATTCTTTCACAAGTGCTCGTGAGTTAACCATAAGATTTAGGTGCAACAACCACCAAGACCGACTCTACCACGCTTCCATCTGGGTGCTAAAGAGAGAGCGGGTGTATATGCGGTTCCTACCGGCACTACTGCTTCGGTCTTAAAATCATGTTGTTCGAGTTGAATATCATAGCTCTTTTCGGGATCTAGCACAGTTTGTGGAAATTATTATCAAGGAGATAGTCTGGTGAAACTTTGAACTCAGTTAGGTCGCGGGAACGAGTGTTAGCAAGCCGTTGGTGCTGAGAAATAATTTGGAACGGATTGCTTGATCACGTGATCAACCAAATGCTTTTGTTGACGACCATCGCCTGCAATCCCAGATCTACTGTTTCCCGCCAAACCCGAATTCTGACTCTTAACTGTTGTATCAGCTTGTGAAAATGTCTCGCATCGAGCTATGTAGTTGTACCCGCCTGATTGGCCGCGTATCTTGTTAGGCCTTCAGCACGTATTCGGTTTTTACTTGTGAGTCATCTCGCGAGCCTCTGTTCTGCACATCTACTTACCATCGCCCCACGTAGGTTTGTATGAGATAATAACGATGAAAAATTTATAAACGCGAAGGACGTGCGAATGTGTGTTAGCTTCGGGAGATGGATTCACCGGGGTTGGCCGTGTACCGACGTCTGTTCGCTCCATCACATAATATCAGTCGCCACCCCACTGCCCCAGAATGGCTCTAAGCACTGCTATAACGTCGGTTTTATCGAGTGGCCGGACTATGGCGGTGTGTGCTTACATTCCCTTGACAGTCGTCGGCGGTAGATGCTCCTTGTGGAAGGTATCCAGCTTTTTTCAAGTCGCCATAAACTCTTCTAAGCTCATTCCAGCATGCCGTTCTCCTAATTTTCTCGTCACATAGTTAGTCTCCACTCTGGGCCCTGGTAAGTTTCACTGCCTGAGCGCCGTTGCTCGACACCTCTCTAACGTTTTCCTAATTAGGCTTATCGAAGGACAAAGGTGTTATTGCAAATTCATTCGATGAGTCGACAAGTGGCTCGTGGCGGGCCTATAAAACCCTCATCCCCCTTTCGTCGTAACTCCCACCTTCCCGCCTCTACAAGATGGCGAGTTCACCGCACGATATATTCTACGATGCCGTGCATCATGTGTTTCTGCCTCCCAAACTACCCCAGCAAGCTCCGAAGGACGACGTACAACGTCTAATCGACCTCGAACTCGTCGACGTGGTTCGCAAGTCCGTAGAGGCGTACGAGAACATTGATTCAACTGCGCACGAGCAATGGAGCCGCATGTCTCGAATGCTATCTCACTTGGCCAGCACCATTGACGTCCCTCTCGCAACCAACCGACTCCAACAGGACATGTCTAGTATGAAAAATGGCGGTAAGTAACTACTACCCGTTCAGGACCAAATGAAATGCTGAGGAACGTTTCTCTTGTTTAGATGTCATTGCCCTGTATATTCGCGCGCAAAACTGTGCCGTGCTTGTTCGCAAACAACCAGCTGGTACACTCTTCGAGGTCTTCGAAGTCCAGGCCCCCAACGAGGACGTCATGTCCAATCCTGGGAAGCTCGTCCGCTCCTTCCCTGGTCGCGCCGCCGAAGTTCCCAACTCGATTACCGACGACCCAGGTTTCTTTGCAGAGATCGCAAACTTCTTGGTTCAGATGGACAAAGACGTCTTGAAGGGGTCTACAGCGACTACAACGAAGGCTGGTTCTGAGGTTGTCGAGGTTCGCGACTCGGCTCATCCACACTACATATCCCAACTTTTCCTTGGCATCCTCCGCGGCATGGGGAAAGAGGTCGAACCCCGCCGAGTAGACAAACGCATCGCCGACGAGATTCTGTGGGACAGCGCGTACAAGCCGTGGCGTCGTTCTCCAATCTGGCTCATTATTCGAGTCGCTCTCCAGACCTCGCTTTCCTCAACGACCAATTACAAGCACTTTATGGTCTATTTTGAAGCCCAGCTACTTCATCGTGCTCATGGGATGAAGGAGTTTTCCAGTGACCTACTCTTCGCTATGCGGGTGAAGATGGCCCGGCGGCTCTTTAAAGTTCAAGCATCGGCACCCAAATTTGTGGTCGACATTGCTAAAACCGTGGCTGAGGAGACCGGAGGGGTTTTACAGGCGCGATGGACCGAGGTGCAACGTGCTCAACAAGTATCCCCTCCTTGGAATCCCGCCACGCATACATTTGAGGAGTCTATCAATCAATCTCTTCCGAACTCGCGCGCCTATCTAGAGGAAGTCTTCCGAGGACGTTCGAGCACCAATGCCCCTTCTCATTTTTCCCCGAGCCACAGTGCTAGGCTTTCCAATGTCCAAAACTTTGCATCATTCAGCAATAGCGCTTTGAACGTGGCGTTCTCGAACGACGCACATATCGCCCTGTTTGACTTTGAAGATTCTGTTCACAATCATCTGGAGACATGGACGAGCAACAACCTTCACACCCCGACCGCCTGTGGCGTGATCGCCTCGTGCCTCGAGCAGTACACCCCCCTAGCGCGCTCTCACTACACGATGGACGTTGCCGACAAGTCGATCATGGTGCTGACTATTATGGAACTCTGGGTCGCCCTCGACCGACTTGCTACGTCTCAGTGCCCGTTGTTGTTGGATTATTCGCCGGAGTTTGGCGAACAGCTTCTTGAACCGTTGCTATTGCGCACATCCCTTCACATCGAACAGACTAGTATGGTTCAACGTCACCTCCGTCAGCGAAATGCGACGGCTCAGCAGACTGGAAAGGGATCGGTATTTTCAGACCAAGCAAACCAAGACTCTCTGGCCGTTCGATATTTCCGGCAGTCGTCTAGTCTGCAGGCTCTCCGGGATAGAATCCGTCAAGAAGCCACACGCCAACGGAACGAAAAGTTTGAAGAGATGCGTCGACGTAATGCTGAGCACCGCGAACTCACGGATCGTGCGAACCGCATGGAGCACCAAAATTGGACTAGCTCATGGGGTTATACGCGCCATGACAGGTGGTGCACGAAATGCTCAGTCGAGAGTCAGGCCAGGAGCATGGAGATCGAGCGTCACGAATGGCCGCTCCCGTCCTCTCAACTCGATGAGGAGCTTGTGGTTTTCGAGCTCATGTGCCCGGACGTTGTTCGCATCTGGCGTGACGAGACTTACAAAATCCTGTGCGACCTGGGGTCTTCAAATCGACCCAGCTGTGACGACTCGCTCTATACCCTCGCCAGCTATAGCGGACTGAACGAATGGTCAGGCAGCCTTCCCAGCTCTGGTGGAGCCATCACCATCGCCTCGTCTACCAAATCGTTCATCAACTCCCACTATTCGAAAACCTCCATTCCCGCGACCGAGGACTCAGTATGCGTCAACAACGGCCTGACTTATAGACTTTACGACATGAACAAGCAAACCTGGGCCTCTGGTCCCTTTACAAACACGTCTTTCACGAAATACGGTACCATGGAGCTTCCGACAGGGAGTGTTTATCGACATCTTCGTTACGCCCTTGAAGGTACTAGTCATACATCGAATCAAGTGCTCGCGGACCAATTCGACTGCCCCAAAGAGCTTAGCCTGCACGAGCATATCGCTTTCGGAACTCTTCGTAGCGGACCTCGGCTTCAGTGGATGAACATCGTTAGGGGACTTGAAGAGAGCCTGTTGACGTTTAACCGCGATGAAGTCCTCTTGTTACACAACCAGGCGGCTTGGCAGATTGGCCTACTGCTTGAAGACGGCCACGCTCGGGATTGGCACACGGAGCTGGAGAGTGTGGACTTCGGCCGTCTTTTGGTTTCATGTTCGCTTGATCTACTTCACCGCGTGCAGGCGAATTGGCTCGAAGCAAACTCGGTTAGGACCGTTGGTGGGTCTGCTTTATCCACATTTGGTCCTGTTACGCTAACCAAACATTCATAGTTATACTCGTCGCTAGGCTTCTTACGTCCACAAACAATTCCGCCGTGCACCAAGACGCCTACGCTTTTCTCCGAGAAGCTAGGGGGGTTGGGTTTCGGTGGCTGCAAGAACTTTTGACAAAACTACAGAACGCAGAAATCGACTCCCAAATATTAGATTACCAAGCACGAGTATGCGAAATGGCAGCTATTTGCCGCTCTACATACGACGTCGACCCAGCTCATCTAGGGTCACTTCTCTCCAATTCCGACGATTTCTCAACTCTTATCAAATGCTCCATCAATCTGTACGACAATTACCCTCCCAATCTCAGCGATTCGCCCAACCGTCTTCAAACTCTTCTTTGTCGAGATCGACGGCTAACGCACAAGGCCCTTCCGAGGATACTTTCGTATATACAGCTGGATCCCCGAGTCTTGGATCACCCCGTGTTGCAGCTATGGCCAGATTATCAAACCGGTCCCGGTGGTTGGACGACTCTACCAGAGCCGAATTCCCGATGGGTGTCGACGGCGACTGGAGGTGTTGGCGGACAATCAGTTCATTTAAACATGCTTGAAGGTCGATTGCTCATCAATGGAAAACCCTTGGGGCGTTTGCCACGAGAATATGTTTCACACCCTTCTTATGCTCGACTGTTTGGACAGGTAAGTTTGCGTCACTTGTACTTCAAGGGCAGTGTTTAGCTATGTCTCTCCAACAGAAAGTTTTAGATGTTGTACCAGCACATGCACCTGGGATGGAGTTTGCTACTCGTGCTCGAATCGAGGATTATCAGGTGCGTATCTGTCGAAAGGGCTCAATTATTGGTCAACTACTAACTCCTGCTGCGTATAGATATCATTTGCGTTGAATGCTAGCTCCAATAGCCTGCTCGTCCAGGCTCAGAAGGATGGTCTTACATATGAACTTGTACCGCACACCGAGCTCGCTAGCGACTTTCCGGTATTCCTATCGTCCGATTATCATCACTGGGCAGACGTGCGGGCAAAAGTTCTAGAGTTTCGGCCGCTCATCAGGCCGTGGGATATCGACCCTCGCAATTGGCGGCTCAGGTTTTCGACCACGGCGCGCTCAGTCATGGAACTTGACACGGAAGCGGGTTTATTGTCCTTAGCCGATGTTCACAGCTCGTTGGTCCGATCCATCTCTCAGCGACTCGCTCCTCTCGAAACCCAGCGCTACCTCCATGTCACTTACTCGCCCACGCGGCAGATCAACGTCGAGCTACCCCGCATGAAGTTATCGTTTTTCATCAACAGCGATCGCGACCTCGAGTCGCATAACATGCGTCGCCAAGTCGTCGACGAGAACCAGTCGTCGGGGTCTATGCTGGGGCTACGAAACCAACTGCTGCTACGTGCCAAGGACCAAGCGGCTCAAGATCTGCCCCAGTCTCGCACCGTTCTGATTCCGCATGGGACTGTTCATTTTTCGACCCAGGAAAATCATGCATCGGTCACTATTAATGTCGGCACCAATCGAGAGGTCGCGTTCCACCAGTACAAGGTCGACACCGACCTGTGCTACCTTGCCAGCACCACTAGTCTCACAAGCCGGCTGTTCAAGATCTACCTGCATGCGCTCACCAGCTACTGCCTCCCCGACCCATTGACCGGCCGAACTGGTACCGAAGAGGCGCTGTACGAGCTTTCCGAACCTGCGACATCGTCCTTTGAGCAAATCACCAAGGAGCAGGCGGAGCTGCTGAAGCTAATCGGCACCTTGACCCCTGTGCGCAAGTACTATCCTGTCCACTTGAAATCGATGCAAACTGTTCGCTGGAACAGCCTGCCTCCACTGTCTCAGCACTACGCGTTCGTTACGATCGCCGAGTCTATTCTACGCCGAGCCGACGCTCTTCGTCTGTTTCACCCACTGGACTTTGAGCCGATGTCGTATGTAGGAAAGCTGGAGCAAACGCTGCTAGAGCGTTCGGCTCACCGATCCCGGATGTACTATCCTCCAGAAACAACAGCACGACTATCAACTATCCTCGACGGAAAAGACAAGAGCGACCATGCATATACTGGGCGTGACTGCAACGTAAAGGAAAAGACGCAGATTGAACACGCAGCTTCCTGGACCTCAAGATTGACATACGGCCGGTGGAATCAGCCTACCTTTACGTCCTACGATCTCGTGTCGCTAGCGGAATCATGGGGGGATCTTAATGGACCATCTGAGGACTTGACCCTGACTTACAGCTCGAGCTGGCTAGATCTCAACCTTCCGGAGTCTTGGCTTTCGATCTACAACCTCTGCAGGCATGCCAACTCGTCTGGGAACCGATATCAGCTCGCTGCGTGTCTGGCAAGCGCGTCTTACAGTAATGGGTTATCTGAAGTTCAAATACATGCCCTCCTCGCGTTCGCAACCAATCTTACTTTCCGTCACCTGCCACCGCCAAATTACTCGTCCTATCGTCTCACCGATGGATATCAACCAAATCGTAGCCGGGTCGAACAGCTGGTCACCAACCATACTCGAGATCCAGACGACAGCCCTGCAAGTAATATGTCCAGCCGGGATAGCGAGTCTGCGTATGACTTCGGGCGGAGGAAGCGAGAGCACTATGATAGCCAAGTCGCGTCTTTGAAGTCCGAGTTTGTCGCCAGCCTGATGAACCAATGGCCGAATACACAACCGCAGGCCTCTAGCAGTTACGCGCCTTGGTTCAACGTCGCGCCTTGCCTTACGGAGGTGCACCAGTATTTTTCAAGTTGCTCCCAGAACACCGAACTTCGTGAACATCTCCAGCTTGCCGGAAAAACTCTGTTTGCTCAGTCATCCACTTCTAGCCTTGGTCTACCCGTATTGCCAACTACACGACTCGACTCTCCACGCGAAATCCAAGCTACATTTGATCCTCTGGATTCACTTGCTCCCCCGGATCTCATGAAGTCTCGCATGTGCCCAAAGCTGGGTTCATCTCCGGCACGATCGAGAGTTGCTGTCCCTAAAACTACGAAAGATCCCGCCGACACATCTCGCCTTGCATCGCTCCTCAAGGAGTTTCAAGTCAGCCGCATGCACCCGCTACACGCTCGCTATGGAAGCGATCTAGAGGAAAGTCGCGTTGATCTGGCGGCCGCTAAGGTCGTGATGTTGCCCAACCGCCTGCCAGCCTCGGAAGATTTAAGCGGAAATCGCGAAGGTTACCAGAAGTATATGCGGAGTGTTTTCGTAGAAATTTGCGACTCTTTGGGCCCGTCGACACCGGTAGAGCAGGTTATTGCAGTCGCCGGTGTTTGGCCATGCCGCACTCCGCGTGCCATGCTTCGCAGGCTGTCCTTGTGGGGCCGCCATTCTCTACCTGAGCACTGGAAGGAGGCGCTTATGACATACGCCCGGTCGTTCGTGGAGTATCAGCGCACGCAGCACTTAGTTAGACTGGCGCAAGAGGATAAGCGGGAGGAGTTCTTCAAAGAGTTGGATATCGAAAGCACTGGCCCGAACGCAGCAGCTCACGACCCCGACTGGCTACTAGTCCAGGTGAGTAATCGCTGACCGAACCATATGCAAACTACTTATACCATACATACTAGATCGACGGCAACTTCCGTGCGCGCGACGTACAGTCCAAGGTCGCAAACGAGATGATATCCCCTTCTTCCGGTGCGAACACCGTTCTACAGCTCAACATGGGCGAAGGAAAGTCCTCAGTTATCGTGCCAATCATCGCTGCTGCCCTCGCAGATAGCAAACGTCTGGTGCGAGTTGTGGTTCTCAAACCGCTGTGGAGGCAGATGTTCGAACTTCTCGTCAGCCGACTTGCCGGACTCGCAGGGCGCCGGGTGTACTACTTACCCTTCGGACGCCACATACGCGTTGGCAGTGCAGAAGCACAAAAGATCCAGGGAATGTACGAGGAGTGTAGGCGAGAAGGAGGAATACTGCTCGTCCAGCCCGAGCACATACTATCATTCAAACTGATGGGCATCGACCGACTCACATCGTCGTCATCTCAAGAGGACACAGACGTCGCATATACTCTCCGAAACATGCAGAACTGGCTGACAACACACTCACGGGACATACTGGACGAGAGCGACGAGATACTGCACATTCGATATCAGCTAGTCTATACAGTCGGACAGCAACAGCCCCTCGAGGATCACCCGGATCGATGGACAACCACCCAGCAGATCTTCCCCCTCGTATCTTATCATATCGCATTGCTCAAAGTTCAGTTTCCCGACAGCTTCAACTCCGGACCTAGTTCAGGCGGACAGTTCCCATTCGTTCGAATCATGCCTGATGCTAAGGAAGCCGTGGAGCGTCTAGTCCTCGCAGTGGCACATGATGCTCTCAACGGTCGGATACCCAACCTCAACTTTGTTCAACTCTCTCCCAGCGTCCGCGCGATGGCGCTTCGTTTTTTGACCGTGAAGGATTTCCCGGAGCTCGAGTACCGCTTGCTCAAAGATGGATGCGACATGTCGATGTGGAAAGGGCTCCTACTTCTTCGAGGTTTGCTGGCATCTGGTATCCTGGTGTTTGCTCTCAAGGAAAAGCATTATCGGGTGGACTACGGGTTAGATCCCAGCCGCTCGTTGTTAGCCGTTCCGTATCGCGCCAAGGTATGAAATTTGCTGGGCTATTTATGGTATGTGCTGACAATGATGCTAGGATATCCCGAGTTTGAGGGCCGAGTTTGGACATCCGGACGTCGCGATCGTGCTCACATGCTTAAGCTACTACTACCACGGCCTAACCAATGCGCAGATGGACACTTGCTTTGAGATGTTGTACAAGCTCGACAATCCTACATTGGAGTACGAGCAATGGGTTCGCGCCAACGACGACACTCCTCAGGACCTGCAACATCTCAGCGGCGTCAACATCAAGGACCGCGAGCAGTTTGGAGAAGCTATTGTCCCCGCCTTCGCTCGTAATGCGGCAGTCGTCAACTTTTACTTGTTGTCTGTTGTCTTCCCGAAAGAAGCCAAGGAGTTCCCCCACAAGCTCGCCACATCCGGCTGGGATCTCGCTCAGGCCAAGGACCATATCAAGACCCACGTCACTACTGGATTCAGCGGCACGAAAGACAACCAGTATCTGCTACCCACGTCTATCGCCCAGGCTGACCCGGTCAAGCAGTCGAGCACCAACGCCCTCGTTTTGTCGTATCTTCTACAGCCTGAAAACAACCACTACGCAAGTACCAGCGCAAGCGGCGAGACGTGCTCAGCGAAGGACTTCCTGAAGCTACTAGTCGGACAGAAACCCGAAATACGAGTGTTGCTTGACGTCGGAGCGCAGATGCTTGAACTGCAGAACGAGGACCTGGTGCGGTGCTGGCTGGAGATGCGACCTGAGATCTCCGCAGCGGTGTTCTTCAGCGACAAAGACGAGTTGATGGCACTGCCTCAGAATGGCACGTCTGTTCCCCTTGCGACTTCCCCGTTCGCACAACAGTTGGACAAGTGCATTGTGTATCTCGACGATGGACATACGCGCGGTACGGATCTGAAGCTGCCGAAGCAGACGCGAGCGGCCGTCACACTAGGACCGAAGGTCACGAAGGACCGGCTACTGCAAGGTAGGTTCGAACTGCGATTAAAATAGGCCATAATCTGACAATATTTCAGGCTGTATGCGGATGCGTAAGCTAGGGTATGGTCAATCCGTGATGTTTTTCGCCCCTGCCGAGATCGACAGCCAGATTCGAAAAGCTGGGAACTTGACTCCCACTGGTCACGTTGACGCCTTAGACATTCTTCGCTGGGCAATGCTCAACACTTGCCACGATCTAGAGCACCACATCTCACATTGGGCACAGCAAGGGGTAGAATACAAACGGAGAGCCGAGGCCGAGCAGCAATATCTTCAAACGAAGAACGTCTCTGTGCTCAAAGAAGGTTGGACTACGCCCGAGTCTCGTCCGTTGGAGGAGATGTACGGCGTGTCGAGTTCCGCATCACCATCGTCTGGCAGTTTTACCGCTCGGGCGCGAGGCTTCCTAGACTTGAGCGATAGACTAGATCTGCTTGGAGTCCTGAGCCTGGAGGATCCCAGTATGGATGAGGAACAAGAGCGTGAAGTTAGTCACGAGGTCGAGCGCGAGCGACAGATCGAGCGGCCACCGAAATCCCAGTCGGCTTCGCACTCTATTCACCAGGACCTAAGGACGTTTGTCCTCACCGGCTCTATCCCGAGCTATTCGTCCTGCTTTGTATCTCTGTTCCATCCCCTGCAGTCACAACTACAAGATCTCTCGGTCTGGTCGAATACCCTCCTCGCAACAGCAGACTTCTGCAAAACCATTGCCAATTTGCCATCCAATGAGCTCAACGAATATATGCGTCCACTCAATTGGCTTCTTTCCGGGCCCAACGGCGTCCTAATGGCTTTGAGTCCCTTCGAGGTCAACGAGCTCCTACCTCAAATTCGATCAAGCAGAGCCGTACGATTGCATGTCTACGCTGCACGAGTGACTCATTCTATGCGGTCTTTCTCCGATCTCGGATTTTATTCAATCCCTTCTCTACCGACGTCTAGCAGAGTCACTCCATTTCCTGCTACCCAGATGCAGTTGAACCTATGGGCAGGCCAGCTGTATTTCGAGGACCACCAGGAGTACCTCGCGCTTTGCGCCTTTCTAGGAATTTGTATGGACACGGACAGTCACGGAGGCGAAGAAATCCGAGTGCAGGGCGATGGATTCGTGTTGCCAGCAGACCGAAAAGTCCTCGCGCGATATCGTCCAGAATATGCCACCTGCGGATTCTCCAGCAGCCCAGTGAACATGTTGAGGGAACTTACGGGCCTCCGGAGGAAGGGAATGGAGTATATGCGGACTAATCTAGGGCAAGTTTTGCATGCGCGCAAGCTCACTCAAAATGATTTCTGAAGCGATTATGTGTGAGTGCGAACGTATAAATATTAGCTGGGAACCCAATACTGACTCGTCGCTCTGTCATTAGGATGATGAACCCCCGTTTGAACTTTTATGATAGATTCTGTATCAGTTTCCCTTGTTGTGGCTTGACTGTGTTACTTCTTGTAGAATTTGCGTATTCCAATGAAATATTTCATCTCAATGTCACGATAGAAGGCCGTTACAAGGGGGAAAACGGCCTTGCGCTACCTCCCCAACGCGTGGCCGGGCGAGTAGCTCCCAACAAAACTGCGACCGAGCCCCCGAGCGTTCTTAGTGTAAAAAATGCTCGTTCCAATACTTTGTCGAAAAACAAGCAAACATAGGCAACTGAGTATCGTCAATTGGAGCTGAACAGTAAGCTCGCTCGTACACTAACGAATGTCGTAGGGTGGGCTTAGGAGTGGGCGCTAAGTGTGTGTGCTCTGGTGTCGTACGAATCGTAGTGAAATCTATTCAATACTTAACTTCGGTTAACCCACCCGGTATTAGCTTTCCTGGATAAATGGATGATTCCCGCTTGAGCCTGATAAATGTGACGAATCCTCTCGAGTCACGTGCCTTTGTGACCATCGTCACCAACCAGGAAATTTGGAAAGGCAACCACTTGAAGCAATACTGGGGGGCGCTGTTTTGTCCCTTCCTGATATTATTACATGCGAAGATTCTCGTCAGCAACTCGGCTTCATCTCGTATTGATACCCCAAGTGGAAATTCTTTGGACACTGATAGAACTGAACCTGACTTTATTGCTGCTCGCTCTGAGTGCGTGCGTACAAATTGATTGCATTGTGTCTAGAAAACTGGGCGATAGTTTGGTGAATGCGGAGGGGTCCAACTGGAAACGTCGGCTAGTGTCCTGACTCTGCTCGTTTTGGAGCCAAAATTACTGTGGGATTTACTGAGATCTACTACACTCTATTACAACAATCTATCGGGGGACGGGTCTCACAATCCTCCGGGCGTTGCTTTGGCGTTTGATACTCGGGAGAGCGATTCGGCTATACCTGCGTTTTATCACATTTTTCTTTTGGCGTTCGGCCGTGATGGTTCTTGTTGTGAGTGGAATCAGAGTTTTTTTCTTCATGATCGTACGCCTTGGCGGTGTCGTGAACTCTCCCTTATAGTCTCACCACCCCCATATACTAACTTATCGCTCTGCATGGCTAGCCGTTGCTTGCCTTTCAGTAAGCCTCAACGCCGAGGTTAACAATAGCCTTATTTGGCTTACCAGGGAACGACAAAGGGACTATTGCAAATCGGCGATAAGCCTCTCGTGGCTAAGTGGCGTCACGTTTAAAACCCTCGGTCCGCCACGTTCCGACCCTCACCCGTCTTCCACAACAACATGGCAGACACATCTCAGAACATCTTCCAGAACGTCATCCAACATGTGTTCTTGTCTCCGAAACTCCCCCAAAAGGCCCCAAAGGACGAGCTACAGTGTGCGATCGACTTGGAGCTCGTTCGGTCCGTCCAGAACTCGATAGAAAACTATAGAAATCACGTCCCAAACGCGCCAGAACAATGGTGTCGCATGCACAAGATGCTCTCTCAAGTCGCGCAAGTCCTCGAAAATCCTCTAGGCACCGAACGACTCCAACGTTCTTTGTCCCGGATGGAATATAGGGGTATGTAATTGATATTCATTTACGATTGGATTTCACTCTAACGGATACCCCACACAATTAGACGTCCTTGCTCTTCACATACGCGCGCAAAACTGTGCCGTGATCGTTAGAAAACGATCTGCGTTGACGACCTTTGAAGTTTTCGAGGTTCAAGCCCCGAACGCGGACGTGATGTCCATTCCGGGTAAACTCGCTCGCTCTTTTCCTGGCCGCGCGGTCGAAGTCCCGAACGCGGTGGCCGAGGATGCGGGGTTCCTTGCGGAGATTGCCAATTTTTTGGTGCAGATGGACAACGATATTTTGAAGGGCTCGACAGCGACGACGAAAAAAGCTGGTTCCCAGGTCGTCGAAGTTCGCGAGCCCGCCCACCCTCACTATATATCCCAGCTTTTCGTCGGAATTCTCCGCGGGATGGGTACGGAGGTTGAACCTCGTCGGGTGGACAAGCGGGTTGCGGACGAGATCCTGTGGGACAAGACCTACAAACCGTGGCACCGTTCTCCGATATGGCTTATCGTCCGAGTGGCGCTCCAGACTTCGCTTCCCTCGAACGCCGAGTACAAACATTTTATGATCTACTTTGAGGCGCAGCTTCTTCGTCGCGCTATTGGGTTCCAATCATTCTCCAGCGACTTGCTCTTCGCGATGCGAGTGAAGATGGCTCGGCGGCTTTACAAAGTTCGAGACTCGGCGCCCGAGTTTGTCGTCGGTGCTGCTCGGGCTGTGGCTGATGACACCGAGGAGCTTCTCCAAGGTCGATGGACCGACGTGCAACTCGCCCAGACCAAGTCGCCGAATTGGAACCCGGCTGTTTATGATTTCGAGGACTCGATTAGCCAATCGTTACCAAACTCTCGTGCGTACCTCGAAGCGGTTTTCCGAGGACGGTCAGACAATAAGACGCCTTCTCGGTTTTACCCGAGCCAACGTCCTGGGCTTTCCGATGTTCGGGACTTTGCCGTGTACGACCAGGGGGCTTTGTCTTCCACGTTTGCTGCCGACTTGCATATTGCACTTTTCGACTTTGAAGAGTCGGTTCATAAGCATCTTTCTACATGGACCGCCAACAACCTGGGCAGCCCGCTTGCTTGCGGTGTGATTGCGTCGTGCTTGAAGCAGTACACCTCCTTGGCGCTTTCTCACTATACTATGGATATCGCCGACAAGTCGATTATGGTGTTGACTATACTAGAGTTGTGGGTCGCCCTCGATCGACTGGCGACGTCTCAGAGCCCTCTGCTACTAGATTATTCTCCCGAAATCGGGGAGGGCCTGGTCGAGCCGTTGTTGCTGCGAACTACTCTTCATATCAACCAGGCTGGGATGGTCCAACGGTATCTTCGTCAACGACATGCTACCGCTCGGCGCGCCGGAAATGGCTCTGTTTTTGTAGACAAGGCGACCCGAGACTGTCTGGCCGTTCAACATTTCCGTCAATCGACCAGCCAACAAGCGCTCAAGGAGAGGATCGAACGTGAGGCGCAACGCAGGAAAGAAGCAAAGCTCGAAGAGTTGAAACGACAAAACGCGGAGCATCATCGACTTGTGGACCGAGCAAGCCAGCTAGAACATACAAACACGACCGACTACCGAGGGTATTCACGCCACGCTCGGAATTGCGAGAAATGTGCGCTCGACAAGCAGGCGTCCAGCATGAAGATCGAGGTTTTCGAGTGGCCGCTTCCGTCGTCCCAGATGGAAGCAGAGGCTGCGGTCTTTGAGCTCACGTGCCCCGAGGCCATCCGGATTTGGCGAGATGAGACGTACAAGATCCTGTGCGACGTCGGGTCTGCGGTTCGCGCGAGGGGTGCCAGCCCTCACTGTACCTTGGCAAGCTACGATGGTCTTAGCACGTGGGCAAGCACCCTCCGCAACTCTTCTGGCGCGATTACTATTGCGTCGTCCACCAAATCGTTCAAACGCTCGCATTATGCCACCACCAAAATCCCCTCATACGAAAGCACTGTCTGCGTCAACAACGGTCTCTCCTTCAAGCTTTTCAACACGGAGACGCAAACGTGGGCTGCTGGTCCTTTCACTGGCACGACATTCGCGAAATACGGTACTCTCGACTTCCCCGCGCAGAGCCCCTACCGACACCTTCGATACGCTATCGAGGGGACCAGCCACACTTCGAACCAGGTCATCGCCGACCAGTTCGACTGTCCCAAAGATCTCAGTTTGCATGAGCACATCGCGTTCGGCACTCTTCGGAGCGGACCTCGATTGCAATGGATGAATATCGCTAGAGGGTTGGAGGAGAACTCGTTGACGTTTAGCCGCAACGAGGTCAACTTGTTGCATACGCAGGCGGCTTGGCAGATTGGTCCTCTGCTCGAAGACGGTCGCGCTCGGGATTGGCATGCGGAGCTGGAGAATAAGGATTATGGTCGACTTTTGGTTTCGCAGTCGCTTGATTTACTTGAGCGCGTTAAGGCGAACTGGTTGGAGGCAACCTCCGTAAGGACTCTCAGTGAGTACATCTCCATGTATTCAACCCAATCGTTCTAACAACGGGTCGATAGTTATGCTGGTTGCTAGGCTTCTTGCGTCTACGAATGATCGCACTGTCCAACAGGATGCTTATGTTTTCCTACGAGCGGCTCGAAACGTCACTTTACGATGGCTGCGAGAGCTCCTAGCGAAACTTCAAGACGCCGAGATCGATTCTCAAATCCTAGACTATCAAGAACGAGCGTGCGAAATGGCGGCGATTTGTCGCTCCACATACGACGTCGATCCATCTCATCTAGAGTCGTTACTCTCAACAACAGATGACTTTTCAATTCTGATTACGTGCTCTATCAACCTGTACGACAACCAGCCTCCCCAGCTCAGCAAATCCCCTCGCTCGCTCCAAACATTGCTTTCCCGTGATCGACGCTTGACACACAAAACCTTACCTGTGATACTCTCGCACCTGAGCCGGAATCCTCGGCTTTTGGATCCCGCGGTTACACAACTTTGGCCAGACTATCGGGCTGATTCAATTGGCTGGGCGAGTTTGGCGGATCCGAACACTCGATGGGTGTCGACGGTGACTGGGTCAACAACCCGTCAGAGTGTTCATCTCAATTTGCTAGAAGGACGGTTTCTTATTGATGGGAAGCCGCTGGGGCGCTTGCCGCGAGAGTATGTTTCTCACCCGTCGTACACTCGACTTTTTGGCCAGGTATGTTTTCATCCTGGGAACGTTCCGGTCATTATATAACCTTCTATCTCCTAATAGAAAGTTCTGGATGTGGTTCCCGCGAGCTCGCCAGGCATGGAGTTCGCTACTCGTGTGCACGTCAACGACTACCAGGTATATCTGCTTCCAATATGGTTTCTACTTGCTTGGTATTGATGATTGCGCTGTACAGATCTCCTTTGCGTTAGATACTGGTTCGAAAGCGCTTATTATCCAAGCTCAGAAGGATGGGCGCACATACGAGCTTGTCCCTCACACGATCCTCGCCGACGACCTTCCTCTGTTCTTTTCCTCGGACTATCACCACTGGGCAGACTTGCAGTCTGGGGTCATTGAGTTGCGCCCCCTTTCCAAGCCCTGGCTGATCGATTATCGCAATTGGCAGCTCAGGTTTTCGACCACGGCAGACTCAGTTGTGGAACTCGTCACGGAGGGAGGCTCTTCATTCTTGACCGACATCCATAGTCCATTATTCCGATCCACCTCTCAACGCCTTGCTCCTCTCGAGACCTCTCGCTACCTCCACGTCACCTACTCGCCTGAACGACAAATCAACGTCGATTTGCCTCGCATGAAGCTCTCTTTCTTCGTCAACGACCACCATGATCTCGAGTCGCACAACATGCGCCGACAAGTCGTGGACGAGAATCAGTCGTCGGGTGCCATGCTAGGACTACAAAATCAGCTACTACTACGCGCCAAAGACTCGACCGCACGAAACCTGCCCCAGTCTCGCACTGTTTTAATTCCTCACGGAACCGTTCAGTTTTCGACTCAGGGAAACCATGTGTCGGTCAGCATCGACGTCGGTACCAGTCGAGAAGTCGCGTTCCACCAGTACAAGGTCGACACCGACCTACGCTATCTCGCTTCCGGTACTGGTCTCACGAGCCGGTTGTTCAAGATCCACCTGCATGCGCTCACGAGTCATTGTCTTCCTGACCCGTTGACTGGTCGGACTGGTACCGAAGAAGCGCTATACGAGCTATCCGAACCTGCGACGTCGTCGTTCGAGCAAATCACTATGGAGCAGGCGGAGCTGTTGAAGCAAATCGGCGCCTTAACACCTGGGCGCGAGTACTATCCCGTTCACCTGCGGTCGATGCAGACAGTTCATTGGGCGAACCTTCCCCCGCTGTCTCAGCACTATGCGTTCGGTACCGTCACTGAGACTATCCTGCGCCGGGCCGACGCTCTCCGCCTGTTCCACCCTCTGGACTTTGACCCCATGTCCTACGCAGCGGAGCTAGAGCAAACTCTGCTGGAGCGCGCGGCTCACCGATCTCAGATGTACTACCCACCGGAAACAACAGCTCGACTGCCAACCATTCTAGCCGGGAAAGCCCAAAACGACATCCCATATGACGGTCGCGATTGCAACCTAACCGAACGTGCGCAGGCAGAACACTCCGCCTCCTGGGCTTCGAGCTTGGCGTGTAGCAGGTGGAATCATCCTGTCTATTCGCCTTGCAACCTCGTGGCTTTGGCTGAGTCTTGGGGTACTTTAGAAGGAGCATCCAGCGATCTGAGCTTGACCTACAGCTCCAGTTGGCTCGAGCTTCACCTCCCATCATCCTGGTTATCCATCTACAATCTTTGTCGTCGTGCTTATAGGTCCGGGAACCAATATCGACTTGCTGTGTGTCTAGCAAGCGCACGATACAGCAACGGGTTGCCTGAGAATCTGCTACTTGCTTTGCTTGCCTTCGCAACGAACCCCGCGTTCCGTGATATAACACCACCGAATCATTTATCCTACCAGATTGCCGACAAATATCAGCCTGGTCGTCGCCGCCTCGAGCAACTTTTGTCTAACTGGGTCCGAGGCTTAAACGACACCCCCGCAGAGAATATGTCTAGCCGAACGAATGAATCTGAGAGGGCGTTCGATCAGAGGCAGCGCAACTACTATGAGAACCAGGTTTCGTCGTTGAAGTCCCAGCTCGTTACTAGCCTAGTACAACAATGGCCAGATACACAACCACTAGCTTCTAGCGTTTACTCACCTTGGTTCAACATCACACCATGCCTTGCCGCCGTTCGTCAATATTTTGCTAGCTGCTCAAGAAACGCCGAGCTTCGCACGCACCTGCAACGTCTGGAAACCGCTTTAACTTCCCAGTCTACCACGGAAGGCCTTCAACTGCCAACCTTGCCTCCAATGCCTGTTCGCTCCTATCAGCAACGCCGAACTGCAACCGAGCCCCTTTCTTCCATTGGCCTTGGAAGCTTGCTGAGCTTACGCATCTGCCCTGAGTTTGAGGTATCTACGTCTAAATCAACGCTTTCTGTTCCGAAGCAGATGGGGGATCCAGCCGACACCTCTCGCCTCGAATCACTCTTAGCTGAATTTCGAGAAAGCGACATTCATCCTCTACACGGTCGCTACGGAAGGGATCTGGAAACCAGCCGAGCTGATCTTGCAGCAGCCAAGGTCGTAATATTACCTGGCCGACTGCCGGCTCCCAAATCACTCAATGGAAACCGTCAATCCTACCGTGAATATATGTTTGACGTTTTTGCGGACATTTGCGAATATTTGGGACCTTCAACATCGGTGGAGCAGGTCGTTTCCGTCGCTGGTGTTTGGCCATGCCGCACTCCCCGTGCCATACTTCGCAGACTGTCTTTGTGGGGTCGCCATTCTTTGACTGAGGACTGGAAGCAGGCACTGCTAACTTACGCCCAGGCATTTGTGGAGTATCAACGCACGCAGCACTTGGCTCGGTTGGCGCAAGAGAATAAGCGGGAGGAGTTCTTCAAGGAGTTGGATATCGAAAGCACTGGCCCGAACGCAGCAGCTCACGACCCCGACTGGCTGCTAGTCCAGGTGAGTGGTAGCTGGCCGAACCATATGCAAACTACTTATGCTATATATACTAGATCGATGGCAACTTCCGTGCGCGCGATGTACAGTCCAAGGTCGCCAGCGAGATGATCTCCCCTTCTTCTGGCGCCAACACGGTCTTGCAGCTCAACATGGGCGAAGGAAAGTCCTCAGTGATCGTCCCCATCATCGCCGCTGCCCTCGCAGATGGCAGTCGTCTAGTGCGAGTTATCGTTCTGAAGCCGCTGTGGAGGCAGATGTTCGAGCTGCTTGTTAGCCGCCTCGCTGGACTAGCAGGGCGCCGGGTGTACTATTTGCCGTTCGGACGCCACATCCGGGTTGGGAGCGCAGAAGCACAACGATTCCAGGGGATGTACGAGGAGTGCATGCGCGAAGGAGGAATCCTACTGGTTCAGCCAGAGCATCTACTATCATTCAAGCTGATGGGCATCGACCGACTCATATCCTCAAAGACACAGGAAGATATTGCTGTCTCGCATACCCTCCGAAGCATGCAGGATTGGCTGACGAGGAACTCACGGGACATATTGGACGAGAGCGACGAGATCCTGCACGTTCGATATCAGCTTGTCTATACAGTTGGGCAGCAGCAGCCTCTAGAGGACCATCCGGATCGATGGACGACCACCCAGCAGATGCTCTCTTTGGTGGAGCGACACATCTCAATGCTCAAGCATCGCTTCGTCGACGACTTCAAATACGAGACTGGCTTAGGCGGGCGGTTCCCTTTCATTCGAATCATGCCTGACGCTAAGGAAGCTGTAGAGCGACTTGTGCTCGCGGTCGCAAATGATGCGCTTGACGGCTGCGTCCCCAACCTGAATTTCGTTCGACTCTCTCCCTCTGTCCGCGCGATGGCCCTCCGCTTCCTGGCTCAAAAGGAATTTCCAGAGCGCGACTATCGTTCGCTCAAACAGGGGTGCGATTCTTCAATGTGGAAAGGTCTCCTGCTGCTACGTGGTCTGCTCGCCTCCGGAATATTGGCATTTGCACTCAGGGAGAAACACTACCGAGTAAATTATGGGCTGGATCCTAGTCGTTTACTGTCGGCAGTTCCGTATCACGCAAAGGTAACAGTTTAACTGAACTGTATTTCGCATACGCTAACAATGTTGATAGGACATTCCGAGTTTGAGAGCCGAGTTCGGTCACCCAGATGTCGCCGTCGTGCTCACGTGTCTCAGTTACTACTACCACGGGCTAACCGACACACAGCTGGACACTTGCTTCGAAATGCTGTACAAGCTCGACAACCCTGCCCTGGAGTACGAGCAATGGGTGCGCAGGAATGACGCAACACCACAAGAACTTCGGCACCTCAACGGCGTCAATGTCAAGGACCGCGAGCAGTTCAAGAAGGACATCGCTCCTGCCTTCTCTCACAACGCGGCGGTAGTCAACTTCTTCTTGGCCGCCGTAGTCTTTCCCAAGGAAGCGAAAGAGTTTCCTCACAAGCTCGCCACCTCTGGTTGGGACCTCGCTCAGGTCAAAGATCACGTCACCACCGGCTTCAGCGGCACCAACGATAACCAGTACCTGCTACCCACCTCCATCGCCCAGGCAGACCCAGTGAAGCAATCAAGCACGAACGCCCTCGTTCTTAACTATCTACTTCAGCCTGAGAACAACCACTATGCCTGCAATCGCGGCCCGGAGGGTGGAACATGCTCTGCGAAGGACTTCGTGACGCTGCTGGTGAAACAGGACCCTGAGATACGAGTGTTGCTCGACGTCGGTGCGCAGATGCTGGAGCTCAAGAACGAGGATCTAGTCCGCTGCTGGCTCGACCTCCGACCCGATATTTCCGCAGCAGTGTTCTTCAGCGATAAGGATGAACTCGTAGTGCTTCCTCAGACCGGCGTGCCCGTGCCGCTTGTATCGTCTCCCTTTTCCCAGCAGCTAGACAAGTGCATTGTATACCTCGACGACGGTCACACCCGTGGTACGGATCTAAAGCTACCCAAGCACACCCGAGCGGCCGTTACTCTCGGCCCGAAGGTAACTAAGGATCGCTTATTACAAGGTGAGCTTGTCATTCAATGATTTTTCGATACGAGTTAATCAGTTGAGTAGGCTGTATGCGCATGCGCAAGCTCGGGCACGGACAATCTGTCATGTTCTTTGCTCCTAGCGAGATCGATAGCCAGATTCGAAAGGCTGCCAATCTAGATGCTCAGGATAAGGTGGACACCTTGGATATTCTTCGATGGGCGATGCTCGAAACCTGCAACGATCTCCAACACCATATATCCCATTGGGCACAACAAGGCGTTGAGCACAAGCGCAGAGCCGAGGCGGAACAGCAATATATTAGCTCGAAAAATATCACTGGGCTCAAAGAGGGTTGGACCACCCCCGAGTCTCGGTCGCTAGAAGATATGTACGGCATATCGAATTTGGCGTCAGCGTCGTCTGGCTCCTTCACCGCCCTCGCACGCGGCATTCCGAGCTTGCGTAGGCGACTGGATTTGTTGGGAGTTCGAAAACTGGAGGACTCGGGCATGGACGAGGAGCAAGAGCGCGAAGTTAGCCATGAAGTCGAGCGCGAACGTCAAATTGAACGGCCACCGAAATCAGAGCCTGCCTCGCATTCTATACATCAAGACCTTAGGGTGCTAGTTTTCACTGGTTCGATGCCCCAACGTGCCTCTTGCTTCTCGTCGTTGTTCCTGCCCCTGCAAACTCTGAACTTGCAAAACGTCTTTGCTTGGTCGGGAAACTTGCTTGCTACCACCGATTATGGCAAGACCCTCGCCAGCTCGTTCTCCGATCAGCTCAGTGACTTTATGCGCCCGCTCAACTGGATTCTGTCCGCCCCTGGAGGAATTATTGTAGCTGTGAGTTCATATGAAGTCAACGAGCTCCTGCCGCAGATTCGAACTAGCAAAGCAGTTCGGCTGCACGTCTATGCCCCTCGAGTGATCCAGTCCATGCAATCGTTTTCCGACCTTCAGTTCTACTCTGTGTCCGCTCAGCCCACTTCCAGTTGGTCTCCTCCATCACCGCTCATTCAGATGCAGATCAATCTATGGGCCGGCCAACTCTACCTAGAAGACCACGAAGAGTATCGCCTACTCTGCGCCTTCTTGGGGATTTATTTAGAGGCTGGTGGTCAGGGAGCAGCAGACGTTAGTGTTCAGAGCGATGGCTTCGTTGTGCCCGAGGACCGTCGAGTACTAGTCGCGCAGTACCCGGAATATTCAGACTGCGAATTTTCGAGCAGCCCAGTGAATGATCTGAAAGAGCTAGTTGGCCGCCGGAGGAAAGGAATGGAGTATATGCGCACGCATCTAGGGCAGGTTTTGCATGCGCGAAAGCTCACTCCAAACGATTTTTGAAATAATTGCTTGTAGGTGCTATTTTTTATGCTCCTCGTGCGCTTAGAGTCTGATTCGATGCCTTGACAGTTGAATGATTTGTCCTTGTTCCAAATTTTGTAATAGATCTGTATAAGTATCATGTGCTGCAGTCCTCGTATGTACTCGCTTTGTAGAGTCTGCGATCATCAACAAAATTTGTTATCCGCAACATATAGTTTGGAGACTGACTGAAATTGAGCCTCAATGCTAATCGCATCCCATTGTAGTCACTCCAATGGCGCGTAGAAGTAACCCCGTTAGAGATCTTCGGTGTCTAATAGTACATTATTGTAATTTTACCTTAATTCATAGTTCGTGGATTAGCAGCAAAGGCATCTTGTCTAAATGTTGAGGCATGGTGGATTGTTTGTAGACAACGTTCCAGGACCGGCTGCCAGATGGCCAAGACATGAGCTGCAGGCCCCACCCTTCCTCGGTGTTTGCGCCACATCATCTTAGAGCTTATTTGTGGTTGAGTCACGTAGCTTCTCTTTCATCGTAGTGGATGGACCCCGCTTAAACGGGTAAAATTGCTCCTCCGGTCCAGTCCTTTTCTGCGTTCCTTTCCAAGGCGCAACAAAAACACAGGATTCAGCCGCACACATTGAAACATGAGTCCTGAGAGAACACAGGGCCGAATTTACGAATCCGAAGACAATCAAAAGGCCCTACGAGTGAGAGAGATTAGCCCATCTAAAAACTCAATTGTAGTTGATCTGGCTCGGAGCCATATAGAACCAAAGAGTGAGTGCGGTTAGCCGTAAACTAAGGGGGAACGAAAATCCGTCAATCCTGATAGAAAGGTTATTATGTTTTACACGAGATGTTATTATTGATTATTGGACATTTTGGTGACGTTGCGGATTGGGCGCTTTTAGCGGTACTGGAGCAACCCACCCTAGTAACATTCTTATTCGGCGATTCTTTATTTCCATCTCGTATCGCTTTCTCACATTCTCATAAGTATGACACGGTGCAATGGAATTATCTAGAGCTGCGATTCTGCTGGATTTATAAAATAAATGCTAACCGATATCGGCATACTGGAGGCGTCTGCTCTAGAGTCTGGCACGGATCATCCGGCTATCCACTGGCGCTAAATCTGCAGCTGATTGGTAATCGCCAGATGACATACGGCTATAGCTGCCATTCGC
>MU132171.1:190383-217214 GCA_015039395.1 Ceratobasidium sp. AG-I
GAGCTGCGATTCTGCTGGATTTATAAAATAAATGCTAACCGATATCGGCATACTGGAGGCGTCCGCTCAACTCGGCTTGTTGCTTCGTTGGCTTCAAATCTGTAAAACGTTTTTCTGACATCCAATGCAACCAATCTGAGATATTGTGGGGCTCGGTTATTCGAACACCGCCCCTACGTCTTGGGGCTAGGCTTGAGCGGTTAGCACACGAGTGGCTAAGATGTGGCTAAGACATGGCAGTGCATCTTGATTTATTCCTGACCACTGGTTTCTACACCTTCCTTTTGAGGAAATTTAATTCTCCTTTCTTCACACTCTCTCACCTCATCGATTGTCACAAACGTCTCTTCCCATACTTTGACATTCCTACACTTGTTTTGTTCATAACGTGGGGTTTGCCACTTCCGATTTAGGCAAGTTGCACTGCCTAAGCGCTGTGATACTGAGTGCTAGTAATATTATCCCGGTTCGGCATATTAAAGAAGAACAAAAGAGGATCGTCCATTGATAGTGATCGCCGAATGTGGCCGGGTGGCAACTGTGGCAACTCATTAAATACTCATTTCTGCCCTCCCGTCCTGACAACCTGTCTCTCCTTCACTAAACGATGGCAGAGCTCCTCCCAGACTCGGAGGTATTTCAGCATGTTGTGTACCACATATTCCTACCTCCTCAACTTCCCCAAGAAGCACCGAATGATATTCATGAACGCCAAATCAACTTGCAGCTCGTTCGCTCGATCATCAAGTCAGCAGGCGAATACAGCGGGCTCAAACCAAGCACGAAAGATGAATGGGACCGTGTATCTCGTATGTTAGCCCACATGGAGCGGTTTGTTGATATTGCTCCGAGTGCCGACCGGTTACAACGAACCTTTTCTGAAATGCAACTCGAAGGTCGGTAGTCGATGATTGCGGCTGAATGAGGTGCTGATGATACTCGATAATATCAGATGTTCTATCCCTGCACATTCGTGCTCAAAATGCCGCAGTTTTAGTCCGAAAGGGGGCCACAGTGACAATCTTCGAGGTGTTTGAAGTTCAGGCGCCGAATGAGGCGTTAATGTCCATCCCCGGGAAACTTGTTCGCTCTTTCCCGGGACGAGCCGTGGAGGTCTCCAACTTGGTCGCCCAAGAGTCGGGCTTTTTTGCGGAAATTGCCAATTTCCTTGTCCGCATGGATAACGATATTCTGCCTGAATCGACCGCGACGACCACCAAGGCCGGCTCGGAGGTAGACGAAGTTCGTGACTCTGCTCATCCGCACTATATATCCCAACTCTTCATTGGCATTCTTCGTGGCATGGGCAAGGAGTTCGAACCGCGTCGTGTAGTAAAGCGCATCGCGGATGAAGTCTTGTGGGACAACGCATACAAGCCTTGGCATCGGTCTCCGATTTGGCTCATCATCCGAGTCGCGCTCCAAACCTCACTCCCCTCACCTGCGGACTATAAACACTTTATGGTCTACTTAGAGGCAAGGCTACTGCAGTGCGCTCTCGAATTCGAATCTTCATTTTCTAGCGACTTGCTCTTCGTAATGCGGGTGAAAATGGCCCGGCGTCTGTACAAAGTTTGAGATTCAAGTCCCGAGTTCGTGGTCGACGCCGCCAAAGAGGTTACAGAACAGATTCAGAAACTCCTTGAGGCACGATGGTCCACAGTGCAGCAGGATCAAGAACGGTCTCCCGAGTTTAACCTGGCGACGTGTAGCTATGAAGATTCTACAAAACAATCGTTAAAGAACTCTCGCTCTTATCTTGAAAAGGTCTTCCAGGGGCGCTCAAGCAGCGATAGCTACTCGAAGTTCACCCCTAATGCGCAGCCAAGGCTTTTCGACGTCAAGGACTTTGCTGAATTCAATCACGATGCTCTGTCCTCCGCATTTTCTGACAACTCCCACGTTGCGCTTTTTGACTTTGAAGAGTCGGTCCATAACCATTTGTCGAGCTGGACGGACAAAAATCTGGAAGTCCCTGCTGCTTGCGGTGTTGTTGCCTCATGCCTCAATCAATACACCACCCTTGCACTCCAACACTACACGATGGATGTCTCCGACAAGTCAATCATGGTGTTAACTATCATGGAGCTTTGGGTCGCCCTTGATCGACTTGCGACAGTTAATTGTCCGCTACTACTAGACTACTCCCCTGAAATTGGAGAGGATCTGATCGAGACTTTGCTCTTGCGCACCGCTCTCCACATTAGTCAAGCGGGGGTGGTCCAACGTTATCTGCGTCAGCGATACGCATTGGCTCGTCAATCTGCGAAGGGCTCGGTATTTTCAGACCAAGTAACATCTGAGTCTCTAGCTGTTCGGTACTTCCGTCAATCGAAAAGACACCAATCTCTCAAAAAAAAGATTGAACAGGAGGCCGACCTGAAGAAAGTAGAAAAGCTTAAAGAAATGCGGAAACAGAACGAAAAGCACCGCGAACTGGTAGCTCGTGCGAGTGGGCTGGAGCACGAATATTCCCGAACCGGCCTTTGGAGTACCTTAACTCATGACCGCGGGTGTGAAAAATGCTCAGTCGAAGACAAGGCTGAAAATATGGAGATCAATCATCACGAGTGGCCACTACCATCATCTCAATTGGATGCCGAACTTGTTGTCTTCGAGCTCGATTGCCCGGAGGCTATCCGTGTCTGGCGCGACGAGACTTACAAGATACTGTGCGACATAGCATCTCTAGACCGCGACAGCCCTGTTGACGTCCATTGCACTGTGTCAGGCTATAGCGGCCTCAGGCATTTCTCGAGTAGTCCGGTCGGCACTATTACCATTGCATCGTTCGCCAAGTCGTTCCTCAGTACTCATTATTCGGCCAAAATTCCCATCGATGAGAGTCGGATCTGTGTAAATAACGGCCTTATTTTCAAGCTTTACAACACGAGCGAAAAGACCTGGGCTGCGAGTCCGTTCCAAGGCACGACCTTTGCAAAATTTGGCACGCTGAAACTTCCGACAAGCAGCCCATACCGTCATCTTCAACATGCGCTCCAAGGCACCAGTCATACTTCAAATCAAGTCATTTCCAACCAGGTAGACTGTTTACATGATTTGACTCTGCATGAGTACATCGCATTTGGGACTCTTCGAAGTGGACCCAGACTCCAGTGGATGAACATTGCCAGGGGACTTGAGGAGAACTCTTTGACGTTTAGTCGCAATGAGGTCTATTTGTTACACGCCCAGGCAGCCTGGCAAATTGGCTCGCTAGCTGAGGGTGGCTACATTAGAGATTGGCATCTTGAGCTGGAGAACGAAATTTATGGCACACTTCTCGTTCAGCAATCGACTAATCGACTCAATCAAGTAAAAGCAAACTGGTTTGAAGCGGCCACTGTGCAAACTCTTAGTATGGAATCATTATACTTGTCGAGCTATTTGTACTGACAAAGCTTCTCCAGTCATGCTTGTCATACGCCTTCTTGCATCCAACCAGAATCCTATTGTGTACCAGGATGCCTTCATGTTTCTTGAGGCGGCTCGGAAGGTGGCATCTCAATGGCTGAGCAAGCTCTTGATCAAGTTGGAGTTAGCAGAAATCGATTCGCAAATACTGGATTACCAGGAGCGAGTGTGCGAAATGGCAGCAATCTACCGCTCGACATACGATGTTGAACCGGCTGACCTAGAAATATTGCTTTTGGACCCTGACAACATCTCCGCTTTCATCACGTGCTCTATCAATTTATACGACAATCAGCCTCCACAATCCCGGGAAAGACTCCAATCCTTGCTTTCCCGTGATAGACGTATTGCACGGGAGGCTCTTCCGGTGGTTATACGATGCTTGAACTCGAACCCTCTACTTTTAAACCAGGCAGTTTCGCAACTTTGGCCAAGTTATTGTGCAAGCTCCGCCGGATGGACGAGTCAGTCGGGTCTGAACTCTCGATGGGCATCGACAACAACTGGAGGAGATAAAGTACAGCTTGTGCACCTCAACTTGCTAGACGGTCGACTTCTTATTTACGGGCAGCTGCTGGGACGCTTGCCGCAAGAGTATGTTTCTCACCCCTCATATGAACGACATTTTTAGTCAGGTTTGTTTGCGTCGCTTCAATGTTTTAATCGCCAGATAACATAACATCTTCTTACAGAAAGTCCTGAATGTGGTCCCTGCAAGTTTACCAGGCATGAAATTTACCACACGTGCGCATGTCAGAAAGTATCAGGTGCGTGTGCGTTCAACTAAGACTTCTAATTGTCCTATATTGATTCAGACAGTATATAGATACATTTTGCATTGGATACTGTTACGAAAGCTCTGCTGGTCCAAGCTCAGAAGGATGGACGCACGTACGAGCTCGTCCCTCATACGGTCCTCGCCGCCGACTTTCCTTCGTTCTTTACGTCGGATTACCACCACTGGGCGAACTTGGAGTCTGAAGTAATCGAGTTTCGCCCGCTGGCCCACCCGTGGGAAACAAGTCCTCGCAATTGGCAACTCAAGTTCTCGACCATAGTGAACTCAGTTATGGAACTCGCTACAGATGGGGGCACTTCACTCCTCACTGATATTCACAGCTCGCTGTTCCAGTCCATCTGCCGTCGACTTGACCCGCTCGAGTCCTGGAGTTACCTTCATGTCACTTACTCGCCCACGCAACAAATCGTCGTTAAACTACCTCGCATGAATTTATCATTCTTCGTTAACGACGAGCGGGCTCTTGAATCTCACAACATGCATAGCCAAGTCGTCGACGAGAATCAGTCATCAGGGACTATGCTGGGGCTTCGGAACCAGCTGCTTCTGCGTGCCAAAGACCCTGCCGCACAGAATCTTCCCCAATCTCGCACCGTTTTGATTCCCCACGGTACAGTTCAGTTTTCAAATAATCAGCGCCATACATCTGTCTGCATTGAGGTCGGTACCGACCAGGAGGTCTCGTTCTACCAGTACAAAGTCGACACGGACCTGGGCTATCTCGCCAGTACCACTGGTCTCACCGGTCGGTTGTTCAAGATCTACCTGCATGCGGTCACGAGTCATTGTCTTCCGGACCCGCTGACTGGCCGCACTGGAACCGAGGAGGCGCTGTACGAGCTATCCGAGCCTGCTACGTCGTCGTTCGAGCAGATCAATAGGGAACAGGCGAAGCTGCTCAAGCTGATCAGCGCCTTGACTCCTGCGCGTGAGCACTATCCTGCGCACCTGCAGTCGATGCAGACTGTTCACTGGGTGCACCTGCCTTCGCTGTCTCAGCACTACGCGTTCGCTACTGCTACCGAGTCTATCCTATGCCGAGCCAATGGTCTTCGTTTGTTCCATCCGTTAGAATTTGATCCGATGTCGTATGCAGCGGAGCTCGAGCCAACGCTGCTGGAGCGTGCGGCCCACCGATCGAAGATGTACTATCCCGCGGAAACGACAGCACGACTACCAACTATCCTCGACGGGAAATACACTATCGACCACACATATACTGGTCGCGACTGCAGCGTAACGGAACGGGCACATATTGAACAATCCGCTGCCTGGGCCTCAAACTTGGCATGTAGTCGGTGGAGCGAACCTACTTATACATCCTGTGACCTGGTGACGTTGGTTGAATCTTGGGAGATATTGAAAGGCCCCTCTGAGCCCTCGTTGGGCTTAACTTACAGTTCCGGTTGGTTGAAGCTCGATCTCCCAATATGTTGGCTATCAATTTACAACCTCTGCCGGCATGCCTCCGTGTACGGAGATCGATTCAAGCTCTCTACTTGTCTAGCAAGCGCGATCTACAGCAAGAGCTTGCCCGAGAACCTTCTGCATGCCCTGTTGGCGTTTGCGAACAATCCCGCCTTCCGCAATTTGGATCCACCGAGCCATTCATCCTATCGGCTCACAGATGGTTACAAACCAGATCGAGACCACGTTAAACAGCTCGTAATTAGGCACACCCGGAATCTAGATAATAGCCCTGCAGGACAACTGACGAGCCTGGAGAGCGAATCCATGCCCGCATTTAGGCAGCGAAGGTGCAATAACTATGATACCGAGCTCTTATCCCTAAGGCCTAAGTACATTACTAGTCTGATGAATTCGAGGAATGCACCTCAAGACTCTAGTGCTTATTCTTCGTGGTTCATGGTTGGACCTTGTCATACCGCCGTCCGCGAATATTTTGCCAGCTGCTTGAGAAACACGGAGCTCCGCACGTACCTACAAAACCTCGAACGCACTCTGACATCTGGCTCATCGACTCCTGGCCTTGACCGATCTGTGATGCTTCCTAAACAACTCACTCTTCAATTCATACTACAGCCCACAAAAGACTCCCTAGCTTTGCCTGGTCTTCAGCATTTGATGCAATCCAGTATGTGTTCAGGCCCGGGTGGGTATCACTTCTGGTCAGGGGTTTCTGTTGAAGCGAAGCAAGGGGATATTATGGATACGGCTTGCCTGTCATCTCTCTTGGGAAAATTGCAAAGTGATAGTGGACATTCCATTCAAAGCAAGTTTACACGTAGTCTTGAAGCGAGTCGGAAAGATCTAGCGGCAAAGATTGGCGTGGTACTTCCTAGGACCCTACCGTCATTGGAATTGCTGAACAGAAACCGCCAAAGCTGCCTTGAGTATTTGAGCAACCTCTTCGTGGAAATACGTAGCCTCTTGGGACCGTCAACAGCAGCTGATCATGTGCTTTCTGTGGCGGGGTTGTGGCCTTGCCGTACCCCTCGCTCCATTCTTCGTAGGCTCACCTTGTGGGCTCGTCAATCCTTACCCGATGTTTGGAGGGACATGCTGTTGGGGTATGCTCAGGCATTTGTAGAGTATCAGCGTTCACAGCGTTTCGTCCATTTCGCTCTGCAGAATAAGCATGAAGAGTTTTTTAAGGAGGTGGATCCCGGATGTGCTGGCCCAAGTGTATCAATTTCTGATCCAGATTGGCTTCTGGTCCAGGTTAGTAGGAGCAGCTTCGTAATGTCACTTAACACTTATCAAATTTGTTTTCAGATCGATGGCAATTTCCGTGCGCGCGACGTGCAGGCTAGGGTCGCCAACGAGATGATCACCCCTTCTTCCGGGGCAAATACCGTCTTGCAGCTCAACATGGGCGAGGGAAAGTCCTCAGTCATCGTTCCCATCATCGCCGCAACCTTGGCGGATAGTAGCCGTCTGGTCCGAGTGGTCGTCCTGAAGCCACTGTGGAGGCAGATGTTCCAGCTTCTCGTCAGTCGTCTTGCTGGGCTAGCAGGGCGTCGCGTCTACTACTTGCCGTTCGGACGTCATATTCGCCTTGGGAGTGTAGAAGCTGAACGGGTCCAGGGAATGTACGAGGAGTGTATGCGTGAGGGAGGGATACTTCTCGTGCAGCCCGAGCACATACTGTCGTTCAAGCTGATGGGCATCGATCGACTCATATCGTCGTCGTCAAGGAATGATAAAACCATAGCTAATTCTCTTCGAAGCACGCAAGACTGGTTGATAAGGCACTCACGGGACATACTGGACGAGAGCGACGAGATCTTACACGTTCGATATCAACTGGTGTATACTGTTGGACAGCAGCAACCTCTCCAGGATCATCCGGATCGATGGACAACTACACAGCAGATCTTGCTCCTCGTGTCTCATCACATCTCGTCGCTCAAGAAACAGTTCCCTGATAGCTTAAAATTCGAGCCTGGATCTGGCGGGCAGTTTCCTTTCATACAGATCATGCCCGATGCCAACGACGCCGTGAAGCAGCTAATACTCGCCGTTGCACGAGATGCGTTAGATGGGTTGATACCCAATCTCAACTTTATGCGACTCTCTCCTAGCGTTCGCAAGATGGCCCTTAAATTCCTGATCGATAAGGAGTTCCCTAAATACGACTATTGCTCGCTCAAGGATGAATGCGACTTATCACTGTGGAAAGGGATGCTGTTGCTTCGCGGTCTGCTCGCGTCCGGGGTCTTGACGTTTGCTCTAAAAGAAAAGCGCTATCGGGTGGACTATGGAATTGATCCAAGTCGTTCGCATTTGGCTGTACCGTATCGTGCCAAGGTACAGATGCAGTTTCATTGTTTATAGCAAAAGCTGATGATATCATAGGATTTTCCGAGCTCGAGAGCCGAGTTTGGTAACCCAGACGTTGCCATCGTGCTCACGTGTCTCAGTTACTACTACCACGGGCTAACCGACACGCAGCTTGATACTTGCTTTGAGATGTTATACAAGCTCGATAACCCTACTCTGGAGTATGAACAATGGGTGCACGCTAACGGAAATATCCCTCAGGAGTTACTACATCTTAATGGAGTCAATGTCAAGGATCGCGAACAGTTTGCAGATACCATCATTCCCGCTTTCTCTCACAACGCGGCCGTAGTCAACTTCTTCTTGGCCGCCGTAGTCTTTCCCAGGGAGACACAGGAGTTCCCTCACAAGCTCGCCACCTCGGGGTGGGACCTCGCTCAGGTCAAGGGTCACGTCACCACCGGCTTCAGCGGCACCAATGATAACCAGTACCTGCTACCCACGTCTATTGTTCAGGCCGACCCAGTAAATCAATCGAGCACGAACGCCCTCGTTCTGAACTATCTACTTCAGCCTGAGAACAACCACTATACCTGCACTCGTGGCCCTGGGGGCGAGACATGCTCTGCGAAGGACTTCCTGAAGCTGCTGGTGAAGCAGGACCCCGAGATACGAGTGTTGCTCGACGTTGGTGCGCAGATGCTAGAGCTCAAAAATAAGGATCTAGTTCGCTGCTGGCTTGACCTTCGGCCCGATGTCTCAGCAGCGGTGTTCTTCAGCGATAAGGACGAGCTTATGGTACTGCCTCAGAATGGCGCGCCTGCTCCTCTCTTGACTTCGTCGTTTGCTCAGCAACTGGACAATTGTATTGTGTACCTCGACGATGGTCATACTCGTGGGACGGACCTCAAGTTACCAAAGCACACTCGAGCGGTAGTCACGCTGGGACAAAATGTCACAAAAGATCGCCTTTTGCAAGGTACGCTCCTGTTTGTTTAGCTGCCCAGCTTGATCTAATGAATTGCATAGGATGTATGCGCATGCGCAAGCTTGGGCATGGTCAGTCTGTGATGTTCTTTGCGCCGCCCGAGATCGACATCCAGATCCGAAAGGCTGGTCAATTATGCCGTTCCGATCACCCTGGTGCCTCAGACGTTTTGCACTGGGCCATACTGGAAACCTGCAACGATTTGTCCCGTCACATCTCCCAATGGGCACAGCAAGGTCTCCAAAACCACCGCGTATCAAAGGCTGAGGAGAGGTTTAACAACATAGGGGAGGCTGCTGTACTTGAAGAAGCATGGATATTACCTGAATCACGGACATTAGAGGAAATGTATGGCATTTCCGACCCGACCTCATCGACGCTTTCCAATTTCATTTCAATGGCCAAAAATATCGAAGCCCTGAGCGACAGACTCGATTTCCTTGGAATCAATGAGCTGGAGTATCTTAGTATGAACGAGGAGCAAGAGCGCGGGGTCGCTCGTGAGGTTCAGCGCGGATTGCTGATTGAGAGGCCACCAAAACGTAAACCTGCCTCGCACTCGATCCATCACGACCTCACAACCTTCATCCGCACTGGCTCTATTCAGCCCCATTCAACCAGCATGGTACCTCTATCTGGTTATTTGCAGCAGTTTCACTCAAACAATTCATCCGCCTGGTCCAAGAATTTGCTTGCAACGGCAGATTTCTCTAATGCCATTGCGGACTCGCCACATAATCAGCTCAGTGATTGCCTGCGCCCGCTTAACTGGATCCTTTCCTCCCAAAATGGCGTGTTATTAGCCTTGAGTCCCTACGAGGTCAACGCCCTGCTTCCCCAAATTCGAACTAGTGAAATCGTACAGCTACACATCTACTCACCACGAGTCAACCAGTCAATGAGATCATTATCCGACCTCCGATTCTTTACTGTTCCTACTTTGTCCACCTCAAGCCGACGGCCTCCGTCGCCGATCATTCAAATACAGCTGAATCTCTGGGGCGGCCAGCTATACCTCAGCGATTACAACGAGTATCGCTGGCTCTGCGCATTCCTGGGAATCCTTTTAGAGACGGACAGTGACGGAGAAGAGAATATTCAAGTACAGGGTGACGGGTTTGTTAATCCAGTGGATCGTCAAGCTTTGATTCGATATCGTCCGGAATACGCAATATGCAATCTCCAGAGTAGCCAAATCAACATGCTGAGAGAGCTTATCGGTCGCCGGAGGAATGGGATGGGGTATATACGTACACATCTGGGGCAAATCCTGCACGCACGGCAGCTCAGCCCGGATGATTTCAAGTAAGGGTACGTGGTTGAGGAATTCTAGTATGTGCTGAGCAGCTGACCCGTCCCCCCCCCCCCCTAGATGAGGAGCCACATTTGTATTCGATTATTGAGAACGTGATTTGAAGTGTACCTTGATTTGTAGAATTTTCATGTTTCAATTTCTTGCCTTGAACCAAACCATTACAGCAACTTTGAGTTCACCACAATTATTTTCACACTCGTGCAACAAGGTGGTATACACCCGCATCAGGAAACCGGTTGAATCTGATTGGGCATTATCAGCAGCTGGTATGTTGTTCATGTCATAGACCGCTGATCAGGGCTGATGTCACAATATCAGCCGTTGATATGCGCCCATCAGTGCATACAATTCGGGCTCATGCTGATGGATTCAGGTTCATGCTGACAAAATTCAGCCAGCACTGACAATATGCTAGCAGACTTAGACAGGTTTCGTGATGCGGGGTTCTTTTTTCTTATGTATGGGCACACATTCCTCCCTCGGCGGAGGAACCATATTGTTCGAGTCCGACCCACCGTTTGCGGGCATTTATAGCGTTATCCAAATAGGCATGCACTCGGCGCCTAGAAAATTAATTAATCCCCCCCTACTGTAAGACTCACCACCGGCCCAAATCTCAACATATTGGGACAAATTTTATATATTTGGAATCGCGCTGCCAATACGCAGGGCATAGTACTAGATTTGAGACTACAATCTGAAATGTGGAAAATCGATTTCTTGAATTATGCGCTAATTCATACACAGTGCCCCGCGCTTCGAAAGCGCGATCCAGAATATATAGATTTTGTCTTGATTGAGGAAGATTTGAGGTGATGGCGAGTCTTGCAGTAGGGGGGAATTAATTAATTCTGAGGCGCTGAGTGCATGCCTATTTGGAAAGCGCTGTAAGCGGTTCGAGGTTACAGTACGCCTCGGCGTAGTCCAAGATCGTGCGTGTGGACCTAAATTCGCTCATCTTAAGATAGGATTGTATCAACGAAATATATAGGAAGATTAGGATATGTATGACCTACTTTCACGACAGCTGTGATCAACTTCTTAGCTCACCATACCTTGCAATTAAAAGCCTGGTTGACGGTGTTATGGCATGCGAGGTCTACGGTTCGAAGTCCTCAGAAATTACTTTCACCACAGCAAGCCCGCTTGAGAGTGAATAAATAAAGTTTCCTGCATACGTCGTGAAAAGCATCAGCACTCCATCCTGAACTCATAAAACGAAACACACCGAGATAAGATGAAACCCATTTCGCCGAACAATGTTCAAGAACCTGCGTCCCAGCTAGCGCATCAGCGCGCGTGCGTGACACTCACAGTACATAAATGTGATCGCCACCGGGACAACCAGTTCTATCCCCGCCCAGGGCCGAAACGGGACCTCCTCGATCGGAGCGGGATAGCATGCGTGCTGGTGGTGGAGGCCTTGGTGGGAGTGAAATGTTTTAAAAGAAATCCGTATGCACGTGGTGAATGCTAGCATTTAAATGAAAAATTAAGCCGACCTTACACTCACAAGAGTTGACCTACCAGAAATAAACAATCAGCAACGTAAAACCAGCACCAAACCCCAACGCCCCGCCACGCAGGTGAAAACAATCAGCATACACCCAAATACAAAAGATGTTCCCTCCCTGGCTTCCTTAGCGATCTTGGTGTTGGCACCAGCAGAAGCTCCGAGCGCCAACCCGACGTTCAAGCTCAGCTACAAGATCTCTTTCCTCAACCATTTTCAAATTGAATGAATAAGGAAATAATTAAGTTCTACCTCGAGCCAAACCCCAATTATGTAGTACGCATGTGTTCCTATTATAAAGCACAAGAGAGACGTACAATTTTAGTCACGTAACGTTCCGGCGCTTACCGCTCGCGCCCGCAGCATCCCAAGCCTGAATGAGAGGCCAGAACGTTTAGGAGCCCAGGTATTAGAGGATCCAAGCATGGACGAGGAGCAAGAGCGCGAGGTTAGTCATGAAATCGAGTGCGAACCCCAAACCAAGAGGCCACCGAAGTCGCAGCCCAACCCACACTCAATACACCCTGACCTCACGGCTTTTGTTCTCACCGGTTCCATTCCTCGCAACTCTTCCGGCTTTTTGTCTTTGTTCCACCCTGTACAGGAATTCCAGCTGCCCCATCCCTCCCCTTGGTCAAATAGCTTGCTTGCGACAGCTTACTTTAGCGAGACCCTTCACAAATCTCCAGATAACGAGCTCAGCGACTATATGCGTCCATTGAACTGGATTGCTTCTGGCTCCAGTGGTGTCCTCGTTGCTTTGAGTCCCTACGAGGCCAACGAACTTCTCCCTTACATCCGGGCCAGCCGGAACGTGCGCTTGCATGTTTATGCCCCACGAGTGACCCAGGCAATGAAGTCCTTCTCCGACCTCCAGTTCTACTCCGTGCCGTCGCTCCCTGTGTCCGGCTGGTCACCGCCGTCACCGCGTGTTCAGCTCCAGTTGAACCTTTGGGCTGGGCAGCTTTACTTCAAGGACTACGATGAATACCGATCGCTCTGCGCTTTTCTAGGGGTCTATTTGGAAACTGGTGCCCGAGGGGAGGAGGATGTATCCGTCCGGAGTGACGGGTTTGTTTTGCCAACAGATCGCTATAAGCTAGCTAGATACCACCCGGAGTACGCTAGTTGTGGTTTTGTGAAAAGCCCGGTAAACTTGGTGAAGAGAATTATTAGTCGAAGAAGGAGAGGAATGGAGTATTTGCGGACGAACCTCGGACAGGTCTTGCATGCGCGTTCGCTTGACCCGGATGGGTTTTGATTTTGTGTGAGTGCAGGCCTAGTAATGTTAAATTAGTGTTGTATAACTAACTTGGTCAACTGTTAGTTGAGGCTTAGCCTTTTGTCGTATTTTTTCTGAAACACATGACGAAGGAGGATATGCGATTAGTGATATGGATCTGCCTGAAGTTATACGAGCTCGAAGATAGTGATGCGGGTATGTGACGTGAATTATGTAATGATATCCTGGCGAGGATCTTCAGACTTAAGAGTCCATGAAATTTCCAAAAAATGAAGATAGTGGGAACGCAACTAATCAAGTAAGCTACTGAACGAGAGCGCCGTGTGAAAAGTAGCTACGGTAGCATCGGCATCCTATCTGGCGTCAGGCCGCATATTAATCCACTCTGCTTCAAATTCACGATAATCATTTTCACAATCATACAACAAACTAGTATACATCCATTTTTATCTTTTTTCTACACACTCGGCTCCCTCGCCAAAAACATGTCATTCACGTCTGACCCGACATTTACGGGCACTTGAGCGGCTCAACGTTCCAGTACGACTCGGCGTAATCCAAGATCGCACGGTCGGAGCTGAACTTGCCCATCTAGGAAAGACAACACTCGAATCAGCAAACTATGAAGGAGGAATGGGATATGAATGGCTTACGTTCGCGACAGTCGTGATCGACTTCTTCGCCCACGACGCCTTGTCCTTGAACGCCTCGTCAACGATGTTTTGGCATGCAATGTCTACGAATCAGAGAATTTAGTGTCTATCTTCGCCAAACCAAATCCACTCGGTACTGACAAGAATCAAAGTCCTCCTGCATACGCCCGAAAAGGAATCAGCAATCTACTTCATTAGCCCATAAAAGGAAACGCACAGTGATGAGGTAATAATCGCTTTGCCTAACAGTGTTCAACAACCTATCCACAGCCAACGCATTAGCGCCGTCTCTCCCTCATTTTAATTCTGAACTCACGGCTCATAAATGTCACCGTCACCGAAACGTCCAGCTGTAACCTCGTCCAAGACGGAAGCGAGCGCAGGCGACTTCTCCTCGACCGGGACGGGGTGGTATGCGTGCTGGTAGCGGAGGTCCTCGACGGCGGGGGTGAGATGGCCGAAGAAGAAGCTTTATGAGGGGCATTAGCACTAGGAGCGAGATAGAGGGTCAACTGGGACTTACACTAATAAAATTTAACCCAGCAGCAACAAAACAGTTAGCCTCATGCAACCGGATCCAAACATTTAACGCACCACTACACGAAGGAAAAGAATTAGCACTTGCCCGCGTATAAAAAACATAATCATCACTCACTTCTCTTCTCCAGCCTCCTCGGCAATTTCGATATTCGCACCATCAACAGTTCCGAGCAACAATCCACCATTCAAGCCTTTATCACACATTAGTTCCGGCTTCACACATACAATGATAGCCAATACTCACAGAACTTCATGTTCGAGGTTCCGGCAGCCTCAGTTCCGGCCGTCGAGATGTGCTCGGAGATGTCCGCAGCGGGGATCAGGATCTCAGCGAGGGAGACGGCTATATCAATATACTCGTTAGTTTACGTCGGGGAGAGGAGAAGCAGAGGGCGAGAGGAAGAAAACGCACAATAATCAGGGCAGAAAATGACGGTCAACAAGCCCTTCACGTCCGGGTCTGAGTTGACAACCTTGGCGACGTTGACAATCAAACGGATCGTCTACCCCCAGCCCCAAATTACTCAGCACGCATATTCATCTATCATAAATGAAAAGGGAGACGTACGAGCTTAGCCATGTAGTATCCTGGCGCGGCCTTTCCTCCGAAGATGTTCGTCCTCGACTGCTGCTTCTTCCTTTCCTCAGGCTTCATCGACTTGAGCCTCAAATACCGGTAGATAACACCAAAGATATTCATCGTTTGGCGCTTATACTCGTGAATACGCTGCATCCTCGAACCCACATCAGCATCCTCCCACATTTATATCCAAGAAAACATGTAGGCTTACCTTGATCTGAACATCAAACAAGCTCTTCGTATCCAACTCAACACCCAGCGTCTCCCTCGCATACGCCGCCAAGCGCTCCTTGTTCTTCTGCTTCGCAGCCGTCCACTTGGCCTGGAAGTCAGGCTTCTCCGCATACGGCAACAATCCCTTGAGCTTGTACAAGTCCTTGAGCCACGCGGACTTGTCGCCACCCAGAGTCTTGGTGATGAGGTCGCTTAGGGCCGGGTTGCATTGATCGAGCCAACGACGAGGGGTGATTCCATTCGTAACGTTACCGAACTGTGCATGAATGATTGTTAGGTGATTGTATTGGGGTTAGAAGTGGGAGCGTACCTTGTCCTGTCCGAAATAGTCGACAAAGTCCTTGAGAATGGTCGTGCGAACGAGCTCGGAGTGGAGCTCCGCAACACCGTTGACCTTCTTCGAGCCGATAACAGCCAAGTTTGCCATGCGCACATACTGGGGATATCCCTCTGCCGAACCAACGAGTTAGCCACCGGCAAAGGGTACCAGGCAATAATAATAGAAATATTGAAGCAAAAAGGATCAGGAATGTCGAAACGGGGGTGTTGAAAAAGTTCCAGTAAAAAAGATGAAATGAATGAGACGAAAATATATAAGGGAAATGTAGATGATTGGGAAACGCACCTTGGATCAACGACAGCCTCTCGATCTTATCCTTATCGCCCGGGAACTTCTTCTCGACTTTCTTGAGGAACTGCAAGTTCATGTCGAAGATGATCTGCATGTGACGAGGCAGGAGGTGCTGCAACAGAGGAACGGGCCATTTCTAGACACGTAACACACATATTATCAGTATTCACGCTCATCCGACAAGACGATTAAGGGAAGGGACAAGAACAGTGTAATGAGGGATGCAGGAGTAGGGAAGGGAGTAGAAAGCGTACCTCGAGCGCCTCGGGGAGGACAGTGTGGTTCGTATACCCGAACGTCTTGGTGGTGATATCCCACGCCGCATCCCACGGGACTTCCTCCTCGTCGATGAGGATGCGCATCAGCTCGGGGATCGCGAGCGTCGGGTGAGTCTAAAGGATCAATTAGAAATATCAAATAAGATCAGGATCGAGATCAAAATGAGCCTCGGGGTCGAGAGGAGATCGGGAAGAGATGATGTGAAGAGACGGGAAATGAGGGGAGAATAGGTAAGGACGTACGTCGTTCAATTGGATAGCGACATAATCAGGGAACTCTGAAATAGGCTTATCGAGGTTCTTGAACCGACGCAAAATATCCGACAACGACGCAGCTATTCATCATCTCATCAGCACCCTCTTCCTCTCTCGATAATGCGGTAGACTTGGGACTCACCACACCAGAAGTACTGCTGCTTCAACCTCAGCTCCTTTCCAACCATGTGGTTATCGTTAGGATAAAGCACACGAGTGATGTTCTCCGCGCTGTTCGAAGTCTCGACGGCCTTCTCGTAATCACCAGCGTTGAAGGATTGGAGATCGAATCCAGACTTTCCGCGAGCATCCCACAGTCTCAAGTCTACAATCACACCACCACCGTCAGTCCCTTCACAAGCAAAACAAAAAGGGCATGGAGGCAGAATGGGGAGGAGAGAGACGCACTGTTAGTATTTTTGGTAGCGTATCCTGGGATAGGCACGTCATGCGCAACAGCGACGACTTCCTGCCCACCACTCCAGACTGCACGGCCGGTGTTCCCGATGCGCTCGGCTTGACCGTAGAACCGGACGTCAACGGCCACGTCAGGCCGAGCGATTTCCCAGGCGTTGGCGTGGTTGAGCCATGGGTCCGGTCTATATCGCCAAACACATCATCATTAATACAACTCTAAATTGAAATGAGATAGAAGGAGAGAGAGACGTACGCCTCGAGCTGGGATCCATCGGCCGCAATCAGCTGCTGGAAGATACCATAATGATAACGCAGACCGTATCCCCAGAATGGAAGCTCTTGAGATGCGGAAGAGTCGACATAGCACGCTGCGAGACGGCCGAGACCTCCGTTCCCGAGACCAGCATCACGCTCGTGTTCAATCAGATCTTCGAGGTTCTAGACCAACGTATATCAGATATGATATACATGACGTCATGGATAGCATGGGACACACGAATCCGAGCTTGGAGACACCGTCACGGTACTGGTCCTTGAGCCCGAGATTGAGCAGGGCGTTGTCGAGCGTACGGCCCATGAGCCACTCGAGCGACAGGTAGTACGCGCGCTTCGGGGCTTTGCGCGTGTAGTTCATTTGCGTGTCGTTCCACTATGGCAGCTCGATCAGCATCAGTGTGAGATAGACCCAGCTAGACACGCACGTTGACAATCAAGTCGTCCCGGACAGCATGTGCAACGGCCATGTACGCGCCTTGCTATAGTCACAAGTCAGCAAGATTGCAGTGAGATAGAACGAAATGGAATCGCACGTCATCGAGGTTGTACGCCTGACGGGCGATGGTAGTGTGAACGTGGTTCACGACACTGCTCGTCACGTCCGCTACGGTCTTCTTCACGCCTGGGATCCCCGCCTTCCACGTCTTCTCCTCGCCGCGAGGCCATATCTCCTTTCCGCCCTCCGCAGTCGGGATGTACCCTGCTCGACGCGTCAGCCCCTGTAGATCAACGCGTATCTAACTGGGAACTCACCAGTCGCGGATCGCTTGTGCTTGCGCTGAGCCTTCTCGGGCGGTTTGCCGATCGCCGCCGTATCGATCGTCTGGAACGATTCGCTGTTGCGTCTCGACGTCGGGGCCATATCGTACTCGTGCTGTTAGGTAGGGATGGGGATGCGCTCTGGTTTCTCACTCGCGAGGGATTATAACCCGTATCCGTCCATCGCGTGAGAATCATTGGCCCGTGGGAACTCCTCTCATCAGAAGTTCATTGGTTCCTTCTCATCTCTCCATCGCTCCTCTGCTAGATATTCATCCGCAATAGAGCTGGCCATACCCGATCTCGCCGCCCAGTGGGAAACTAGCGCACCACGCTTGAATGTATTTAAAGTCCGAGTGAGATTAACTTGCTATGATACGTGGGAGTAGTTGCGTCTCTCGGCCGGAGTTGCGCATGGGGTGACGATACTGGGAAATGGGGCTGGGTTCGCACTCATCGTGGTAGGTGTTACGTGAATGTGTTGTCGGATACCTGATTGGGTCCGTCACGTGATACATTCCCACCATCGTCGGCCGTTGTGTATCGGCTCGCAGAGGAGGTATCGGACGTGGATCTGTGCGAGAGGTAACCTAGGTGGGAATCTTCCGGCGGCAATTGTATCTCTGACCCTAGGTTCCATATCCCCGTATGGTGCTCATGGTAGATTCTCATCGAACGCGACATCAATCGAGAGTGTATCCCCAGAGTTGATTTGTGTTGTGCCGCATACAAGGATGTGGGGGAGCTTATCCGAAGAGGGGGGTTTTGGCGCTCTACCTCAGAGTGCCTACTTTAGTGGCCTCGCTAACCGCATCCAAGGTACGATCTGCACGAATGCGGGGGTTCTAGATGTGCTAGAACGGTTGAGATGGACTGATAGAGGTAAGGTGTGATATTAAGGTACTTTGACCCAAACTATGAAGTTTCTTGTCTTTAACTTCTATCTTGTGAGACAACATTCGCCCTCGTAAACACGCCTTGCTTATACCATACGAATGTACCCATCGAATCCCATTGCAGGCCCTATGTTGACCGATGACAAAGTTCAACTGAAGAAAAACACAACTGCACATACTACCTTCTCCTAAATCCCGAGGTTTCTTACATGGTCTTGTCCAGACGCAGAGGCATTAATGAACTATGTCGCATCCCGATCGCCTGAGGTGTGTTATATTCTTAACTACAACTAACCAATCATATCATATCCACCTAGACTTTTGAGTCTAGATTTAGCATTTAATTTCCTAGCAAACATCGCATATAATGACCCCGTCAATAACTATTGTATTGTGTCCGCGCTCTCTGGGGTCAGGCTCCTAGAATTGCTACTCCGGGACACGATAAACTACGCCCAAGCCCGAGGCTGAGTACGGCGTAAACTATCCCAGTGAGATTCTTGTCTTGGAAACGCAATGTTCTCATATTCCCGGCTACGTGATACTTAACTATGGTCCGATTAATCGAGGGCAGCAAGTAGTGTGCATCACTGAAATGAAATTGTGGTTATGATACTTAAAAGTTTCATGAAGTCATAACTCGGTTGGGACTGAATGAAACAAAATTTGATGTGTTATAGCCCGAGGCCAAAACATATCTGGCTGTCACATCTAAGTGTTCTATCCCATCAGTTATAACAAGGGTGAACATAGGTATATGCGTGTTGATCACTCTGTATTATTCAAGTATAATGTCCTGTAGCACCGCTAGACTTCCCCTGCAATGCCTCCGGTGTAAATTCAATGTTTGTTGACGGCCTGAGACTCCATGGGGTCCCTGATCACGTGCGCGGAGGCATAACGTCATCGTATCCACTCCACTCTGCGTCGCTCTCCACCACCACAAGTCCCCTTCCCTCACATCCACCCCCGCCTTCCACTCATGGACTCGGCCTATATCTCTTTCTGCGTTGGCCGTGCGGGAAGCATCAACCACATGGAAAGTAATGGTGAGTAGTATCGTAGTCCATATCCGCTCAACCAAAAGCTCAAAGTACAACTCTACACCATCATTGCCCGATGCGTACATTTAACATGCTTATGCATTTTTCACGTAGCACCCAGACTGCAGCCTCTGAATCGCACCAGTTGCCGCCCTTTCGCAAGTGTAGGTATGCTAGACACTATTCTACCACATTTTGATTGTATCAACGTGTTAGCTTTATGTAATACATCCTCTGCAATATACGTGTTTCTACGATTCTCAATGCTGTGTGAGGAAAGTAAATGGGGCCAGGGTACCATATGCAGCAGCGCTGCCACATCTGTTCTGACCTGACATGACACGGTTCAGTGTTACAACATTGAGAGATGTTATGATTTTAATGCCCTTTCTCATGGATTATAACCATCCTGGTATGTTTTAAGGATTTCAGAGTTATGACCGGTCAAGACTACCCTCAGAAAACCTGGGATGTGGGTTATATGCGCTTTATATTCCAATAGGGGCTCTTATCAGACAATAACCGTTTTGGGAGTGGATGACGCGGCTTTTCTCCCAGAAGATACTTGTGATAGGCGCCGGGGTTTATAAACCCATGGTGCGCGGCGCCAACGGTGTGCTTGACTTGACTGCGATCGGGATGGACGACGAACCAACCCGGGATGTCCCAGACAATAAATTGGTAAGTTCAATAATATGCACAGCAAAGCAACAGCTAGGCACTTGCACACGTCGCTTACACTCGTACAGCGCATAGCGGTCAGTTACCTTCCAGGCACTTATTTGCAGCACGCCTGTCTGACGCTTCCGGCTCGCATATGTGGTTTTGCAGGAGGTAAGTCGGTATCCGATCACTCCAAGCAAGTCTGACGCTCTCCGCTCGCAAACGTGGTTTTGCAGCGAGTAAGTCGGTATTTGATCACTCCGAGCAGGTCTGACGCTCTCCGCTCGTATCTGTGGGTTTGCAGTATGTAAGTCGGTATTTTATCACAACAAGCAAGTCTGACTCTCCCCGCTCGCATCTGTGGTTTTGCAGATTGTAAGTCGGTATCTGATCATTCCGAGCATGTCTGATGCTCTCCGCTCGCATCTGTGGTTTTGCAGGAAGTAAGTCGATATCTGATCACTCGGAGCAAGTCTGACTCTCCCCGCTCTCATCTGTGGGTTTGCAGCGAGTAAGTCGGTATCTGATCACTCCGAGCAAGTCTGACTCTCTCCGCTCGCATCTGTGATTCTGCAGGATGTAAGTCGGTATCTGATTACTCTGAGCACGTCTGAATTTTCCCGCTCGCATCTGCGGTTCTGCAGGAGGTAAGTCGGGATTTTATCACAACAGGCATGTCTAACTCTCCCCGCTCGCATCTGTGGTTTTGCAGGAGGTAAGTCGGTATCTGATCACTCCGAGCAAGTCTGACGCTCTCCGCTCGCAAATGTGGTTGTGCAGCAGGTAAGTCGGTATCTGATCGCTCCGAGCAAGCCTAACGGTCCCCGCTCGCATCTGTGATTTGCAGATTGTAAGTCTGTATCTAATCACTCCAAGCAAGTCTGACTCTCCCCGCTCGCATCTGTGGTTTTGCAGATTGTAAGTAGGGATCTGATCACTCCGAGCATGTCTGACGCTATCCGCTCGCATCTGTGGTTTTACAGGCAGTGAGTCGGTATCTGATCAGTCTGAGCATGTCTGACGCTCTCTGCTTGCATCTGTGGTTTTGCAGGAAGTAAGTCGGTATCTGATCACTCCGAGCAAGCCTGACGCGCTCCGCTCGCATCTGTGGTTTTGCAGGAAGTAAGTCTGTATCTGATCACTCCGAGCCAGTCTGACTCTCCCCGCTCGCATCTGTGGTTTTGCAGCGAGTAAGTCAGTGTCTGATCGCTCCGAGCAAATCTGACGCTCCCCGTTCACACCTGTGGTTCCGCAGCGAGTAAGTTGGTATCTGATTACTACGAGCAAGTCTGACTCTCCCCGCTCGCATCTGTGGTTTTGCAGGAAGTAAGTCGGTATCTGATCGCTCCGAGCAAGCCTGACTCTCCCCGCTCGCATATGTGGTTCTGCAGCAAGTAAGCCGGTATCTGATCACTCCGAGCAAGTCTGATGCTCCCCGCTTGCATCTGTGGTTCTGCAGGATGTAGGTCGGTATCCGAGCACTCCGAGCAAGTCTGACTCTCCCCGCTCGTATCTGTGGGTTTGCAGCGAGTAAGTCGTTATCTGCTCACTCTGAGCAAGTCTAACGGTCCCCGCTCGCATTTGTGATTTTGCAGATTGTAGGTCGGTATTTGAGCACTCCGAGAAAGTCTAACGCTCCCCGTTCGCAACTGTTTTTCTGCAGGCAGTAAGTCTGCATATTATACCTATGAGCAAGTCTGACCCGTTCTGCATGTGACTGTTGTTCTGCAGCGAGTAAGTCCTCATATAGCTACTACGAGCAAGGGTGAGCCGCCTTACTCACAACTCCCCCCTGCAGGAGGCCAGTATCTGCTGATCATTTTTGGCTCCTCTGACTCATCTCATTGGGATGTTGGTTTCCGCAGAATGTACGTATCACTCGTGCTCTGAACGGGAATCTGATTCTGCTTGACTGAAATCCACTTGCTTTAGGAGGTATATTCCTATTTCAATGGTAGAATACATATTGACGCTCAGACTTCATCTGGAATTTGTAGAGGGTGAGTCTCTCATACTCATCTCAGGCCAACTACGTCTTCCTCCTCACCCCCATACTTCTATAGACCGTGAGCCGCAACTTAAACACTGCATCCACACTGACCAAGCATCGTTGGTACACACTTACAGACGGTATGCTCCTCACCGCTACTTAACACTCATCTGAAATCCTTCCTGGTTATCCAGCTCATCGAACAAGTAGGTTATGCCCTGAATGCTAAAAGCTAGATTGATTTTTCTTTTTCACGAGCCAGCTTATGGAAGATGTAGGCTACATACAACATTCTATCACAGAACTCGCTTACGTTACCGATATTATTGTCTTCGCAGGAAGTGAGTGGCAGCCTATATTTATGATCGGTGTCCACCCAGACTAACTTCACTTTTGCTTCTGGAAGACGGTTTGTAGTCTCTAGGTTATATGCGTCATACTCACCCTCTTTCTCTGCACCTTAGGCCATGCAAAGAGTTAGTCGCAATCTAGCCATCAAGAACCATACTAAACTGCTTCACTTGTGATTTTGTCGTTCAGATAGTAAGCCTGTCTTTTGGGACCTTGAAGCTACGCCTGACTAGGTTATTTGCATGTGGTTGATGTAGAGAGTAGGTCTAATTCTCGGTGCTCTCGGCTATCAGGATTGATTTCTTCCGGCTCTCCATTGTTGCAGGAAGTGCCCTACTTTCATCTTTCTGTTGTAGCCGGTTAGGCTCAGCCTCTCGATCTATTTCGCAGCTGCCCGAGTTTGTGAGTTGTACCATTAGGATTACCCAAATTACTCCTCGACGTGACTTGAACCTTTGTTACTTCAGCGACAGTCATTCAGGCGAGGCTTGCCATCTGGTTCTACTTCCAGTGGTTCATTCGATGCGCCTATTAATAGTTTGATGGTGGGCCTTCTACTCTTCTCGGAGATAGCATGCACAGATGGCATACATCTAGTCAACGAACGACGTGATTGCCCGCCTCGACGACCATGGCTGCGAGAACATGACTCGCCTATTCGATCCTTCTTCATTCGGCGCCCACCCTATATCCAGTGGAGGGTTCGGCGACGTGTATCGCGGTACGCTTACGGACGGTGTTCAAGTCGCCGTCAAGACCATGAGAATCCACGTCCATTCGGAAGAAGGACAGAAGCCCCTCAAGGTCCGCTTCCCTCTATGTTCCTTACGTACTGAACCCCAAGGAGAGCACAGAACGCAGCGCGGGAGTTGCATACATGGTCGAAATGTCAGCACCCGAACGTGCTCAAGCTTCTGGGCCTGGTCGAGTTTCGCGGTCAGATTGGAATGGTTTCCCTATGGATGAAGCACGGAAGTCTTCCGGCATATCTCGACCGGTTCCCCGATGTCAATCGCTGTCAAATGGTAGGCACCCGGGTGATTTAGTACATGGATGAAAATTGAGAATCCTTGGGTTCACAGAGCATCGGGATATGTGAAGGACTGTCATATCTTCATGGCGAGACCGTCGTAAGCATCTTGTAACTTTAGATTGAAATAACACTCACGGCTGTTTTTAGGTACATGGCGACCTCAAAGGGGTGAGCGAACTCAGATAAGCATCAAGGTTTTTCTAACTCAAAGATTATAGTTAAATGTCTTGATATCCGATGACGGAACGCCTGTGCTCACCGACTTTGGCAATGCGGTCCTGCAACAGAGCACTCTGCAGTTTACCACCACTACGCAGAAGTTCAACATATCGGTCCGTTGGGCGGTAAGGCACTTATTCTTTCAACCACAGTATCAACGCTAATCTGGCAAATTTCAGGCACCAGAGCTGATAGAGGGATCGGGAACGTACAGCTTTGCGGCTGACATATATGCGCTGGGGATGGTACGTACTTGATCGATGCACGCTGCGAGACCAAGTATCCTGACTCTTTCCCCTTGATCTAGACAATATTGGTATGGTGATCTTAGTGAAACTTGATTTTGTGTCGGAAATTAAACTTTCTGAGAACAGGAAGCGATGACAGGAAACGTACCATACCACTACAAAACCGACCATGGCATCGCCTTCGCCGTTGTAGTCAGAAAGGAGCTTCCCAGGCGTCCCGAAGACCGCATCCCAATCAATAGCCAGCATGGAGACGCACTCTGGTCATTGCTTACGAGCTGTTGGTCATACAATCCGGAGGAGCGCCTAGGAATCGATCGTGTTTTGTCAATTGTGTGTCAGCCCTGAACGCCGGGCTCGAGTTGCTGACCCATTGAAATATTCGATTTGTAGATGAAGACAATCACGCAAGAGGGGCTAACGACCTCATCGATGGATGCCACTGAGGAACAGTCTGAACATGTGTAGGGAATTATGGTCGCGCGCGGATCGTGCCTTTTGTATGAATGCTTATGGTGAATTATATGAAGTGAAAGGAGCAATGGAGGTTATAAATCAAGGCCTAATGCGCGTACACGACTCTCAGACAACGCTGACAAAATAATAGGAGCCACCATCGATTCTCGAGATTTGAGAAACAACTGATCCCAAATGACCGACCCAACTTCTAGTGCTCTCGTTAGTCAGGACAGACTCGTTCAAGCCAGCGCTATAATCGGGCGCTCTTGCTATTAGCTAAGCCGGCTTGATCACGTCATTGTCCCATAACAAGAACACGCCTGCCACTTTGCCACTTCAACTTGACCTCCATCCTATCTATCTCTGGCACCATAACCGTCAACTCCCTCAGTATCTGTACCGACAATCGCTTCTTAGGTTGTAAAGCGGCTGGATGCTTTAACTCGTCGCGTTCGATCTGGATTATACACTTGGAGATTTTGGATCGATGCGAATGTATTGGTATGTCTTCCTCATCAGCATCTCTTATTCTTTACGACTATGTCGTCTAACAGAAACGCGCGTAGTTGTAACCAAATAATCAGCCGGTAAGTTTCTTCCTTGAGTTTGTCGTCCGTTTGCCCACTAAGAGATTATTATCATAGGTATAAAACTAGGGTACGGCAAAGAAGTCAGCGCGACTTTTCGACTGAGTTAGTAACTGAGAACCGTTTCTGGGGCTTGGTTACTAACAAACAATAACTGTTTCTAGCACCATCTAGTTTTTGAGGTCTTATGTGAACCCCGCCCTTTTTCGACACTCAAAAGTAGTTATTAGTTGTAGCATAGAGTAATAAACTGAAATTTACATGATATGCGAGCCACATAAACTTCCAGTCGTCGTCACTCGAGTACTTCCGGGCTACTTCGATTGGCGTTGACGTCGTTTTTGCCATTGCCTTCAAACTGGCGGTGCTTCTCAACAAGGCAGGGAGGTAGAGTATCCAACAGATAATCTCTGATTTTTAGTGTCTTCCAACATGCCAATTTCCTTGTACTTGAGATTGCGAGTGACTCATCCGCTCACAAATCATCACTCTTGTAGAAACTATGGAAAAAGGAGTACATAGACGATTGAATCAATGAGTGATCTACTCCGGAAACTACAGTATCAAGCGAAGCGGTGGACGGTGGATCCATGTGCATTACATTCCCTGAGAAAATCCGCTCCAGTCGGAGGCTCGAGCGGGCGCTATCACTGTGTATATGCGTGGCTTGACCGCCCGGGTGGATCAATTTTATGCGGACATGTTCATATTCTGGAACCCTCTACTCGTTTCTCTATAGGATCAACTATTACCATCATCGGGATACTCAGGCTCTACAGATTCGGAGACCATCAAGCTTTTGCACGCTGTCTACTTGACACTTTTGACCGATTTCACTTGCGAGGGCTGAAGTCCCGAATACTGGATCTCGTGGTTAGCTGACTTTATGAAGCCATACTATGCGCTTATCTACTAATTTGTTTATGTGTCACATGTGGGCAGGTCTGGACGTATGTCCACTTTAGAATGACAGTCGATAAGCAGGACGTACTGACGTCGCCATATTACGCATGAACCGGCACACGGGATGCGAAATGAAAAGCAATGCTTCGGAAGCGAGGAAAATTGGAATAAGTTATGTATGCACGACCACACCTTTATTCACATTTGCAAATGTGTCATTAACAGGACACGATCCCCCAACATTAGACTTGACACTTATCTACCGCATTTAACGGTTCTTTACATCAGCTAAAAACACCCGGTTAATGACACTTGGTTTCTTTGCCGTACCCTATATAAAACACCTCTCTCGTCCTACGAGGATAAACTACAGGGCTCGTAAACATGGTATAACACATCGCAACGCGTTCATGGACATCCGTAAATTGGAAATGAGCCTAGCCCCGACCCACACTCTCTGCCGACGCTTGCCGTTTCTCCAGTGGAGAATGATTCTGTGCTTGGGTAATAGAGTTCGACAACCTTTCACTCGCCTTCTTCTACCTACTCCTCATCCCTCGAAAGGACCCAACCACGGCAGAGTTCTTCGATATGTTGGATATATACCCAGGCACGTAGTCTCTCTTCTTTTTTGCACGCTACCAAGCAATCAAATCGGTTGGAAGACTCGGAACCATAGTACTCCAAAGCACTGCACAAGAAAGTTGTAATCTTGGGCTCCGAAATGAATCGCCGGGGTTGATGGCGCCACTTTCCCCAGCTTGATTCTTGTTTTGTCGTTTTGCGACGACAGGATGAGG
>MU132171.1:218303-240882 GCA_015039395.1 Ceratobasidium sp. AG-I
GAATCAACGGGTATAGATTACTTGAGTGTCCCTTCATTACAGTTACAGTAGTCAATCAGCATCAATCATGAGATGCACACCGGGATTTCGTTCTTGGCGTCATCTACCATCGACTGGTGTGCCATGTGCTATAAATAGAAGTCGACGCGTTGAAGGATCAAATGAGCTGAGGTCGCACTTCATCAAGGCTTTGCTCCTGATGGCCGTTGTAGGCCGTTGTTGATGAGCTGGTGGAACTCGTCGCTGCCTCTCAATGCCGGAACCATTCCGTCTCTTCTTCTGGGCGTGGGGATGGGGATGGCTCCTCATCACTCTATCGTAAGGATTATATTATGTACCCGTGCCTCGCGTGAGAGTCACATACCCGCAGGAACTTCTCTCATTTGAAGTCACTTGTCCTATATACCACCCGCGGAGGGACCTGCCACATCCGATCTTGCTGTCCATTGGAAGATTAACACTCAACGTACAAGTGAGCCAAACCTCAATCCAGAATTTTCTTCGATGAGATTTGAGAATATCGAACTTTCAATGGTCGCGCCAGTTGGAGCTGCAGCTATGATGTTAGCAGTGGGGTCGGTTCTGCCCTGAACCAAGGATGGATATTTGAGAGTACTGTTGCAGTCAATCGTTTCGAGTAGTCTCGGACGTTGCGATGGCCCAAATATGCAAGGAATTCAAAAGTGTCTCAAAGAAGTAAAAACTTGGTGTTGAACTGGGCAGTTCGGAGAACTAAAGCTCGAAGTCGCTGATGGAAGATTTGCTATTTGGCATTTGTTCATATAAATCTAGTGTAAATACATTGTGCGAAAACAGAAATTACCCAGACCACGTTCAAACGGGATGTACGTGCGTGAATTGGTTCCGACGCGACATTTGTGAGTTGATCTCGAGGCTGTAACGTTCAGTCGAATAAGTACCATCCCATGCCAACCCCACCAGAGATCTTGAGCGTATAGTATTGAGCTGAAATGGTATCTGAGGACGGACGTCCGATGTCAGAAGCGGTTGCATCGGTGTTGTCACAGCTTACTCACCATATAACCGAGCCGGCGGGATTACGTTGCGCTGGCGAAGACGTGGTCGAGCAGATAAGTCGCTTTCCATGGGCACCCGGCCTGAAGCCATAGACGTCATACAAAATCGACGAGAACCAATTGTTGGCTAGACCACTGAGAGACGCCAAGCTTGCAAGGGAATCCAGTAAACAAAGAGGGGGTGATGCAGGCGGATGCTCCATGGCCAAGTAAATAGAGCCCGAACTCTGGAGGCTGCTTTTGGATCGTGGGTATCGTCCGACGCCTAGGGACCTGGCGCTTATGGATTATTTGAATCTCATCTCAGCGAAATGGGCCGATCAGGATAAATCGTGGGATGAGGCTCGTTCTTGATTCTATACGCCATGGCTCAATACGCCGCGGGCTGTAAATAAAGGTCAAGGCGCAATAACATCAAATGAGATGAGGTCGCACTTAACCTCCGCGTTCGATAACATAAATATTGGTAAGACGTCAGGCAAAGAGGGAAACAACGCACCGTTCGTGTACTTGATAGCGTATCCTATGGCAGGCGCGTCATGCGCGATAGCAGCGACTTCCTGTCCACCGCTCCAGACTGCACAGCCGGTGTTCCCGACGCGCTCGGCTTGGCCGTAGAACCGGATGTCGACGGTCACTTCATGACAAGGGATCTCCCAGGCGTTGGCGTGGTTGAGCCATGGGTCCGGTCTATATCGCCGGACATATCATAATTAATACTGCTCTAAATTGAAATGAGATAGAAGGAGAGAGAGACGTACGCCTCGAGCTGGGATCCATCGGCCGCAATCAGCTGCTGGAAGATACCATAATGATAGCGCAGACCGTATCCCCAGAACGGAAGCTCCTGAGACGCAGAAGAGTCAACATAGCACGCTGCAAGACGGCCGAGACCTCCGTTCCCGAGACCAGCATCACGCTCGTGTTCAATCAGATCTTCGAGGTTCTAGACCAACGTATATCAGATATGATATACATGACGTCATGGATAGCATGGGACACACGAATCCGAGCTTGGAGACACCATCACGGTATTGGTCTTTGAGCCCGAGATTGAGCAGGGCGTTGTCGAGCGTACGGCCCATGAGCCACTCGAGCGACAGGTAGTACGCGCGCTTCGGGGCTTTGCGCGTGTAGTTCATTTGCGTGTCGTTCCACTATGGCAGCTCGATCAGCATCAGTGTGAGATAGACCCAGCTAGACACGCACGTTGACAATCAAGTCGTCCCGGACAGCATGTGCAACGGCCATGTACGCGCCTTGCTATAGTCACAGGTCAGCAAGAGTTCGCGAGATAGAACAAGATAAGATCGTACATCATCGAGGTTGTACGCCTGACGGGCGATGGTGGTGTGAACATGGTTCACGACGCTGCTCGTCACGTCCGCTACGGTCTTCTTCACGCCTGGGATCCCCGCCTTCCACGTCTTCTCCTCGCCGCGAGGCCATATCTCCTTTCCGCCTTCCGCAGTCGGGATGTACCCTGCTCGACGCGTCAGCCCCTGTAGATCAACGCGTATCCGACTAGAACTCACCAGTCGCGGATCGCTTGTGCTTGCGCTGAGCTTTCTCAGGCGGTTTTCCGATTGCCGCCGTATCGATCGTCTGGAAAGACTCGCTGTTGCGTCTCGAGGTCGGGGCCATATCGTACTCGTGCTGTTAGGTAGGGATGGGGATACTCTCTCATCTTGCAGCTGTACGGGATTATATCCTGCATCCGTCCATCGCGTGAGAATCATCGACCCGTGGGAACTCCTCTCATCAGAAGTCTCTTCTAGATATTCATCCGCAATAGAGCTGGCCATACCCGATCTCGCCGCCCAGTGGGAAACTAGCGCACCACACTTGAATGAATTAAAAGTCCGAGTGAGAATATCCTCAATTATACGTGGGAATAATCGCGCCTCTCGGCCGGAGTTGCGCATGAGATGACGATACTGGCAAAGAAGGCTGGGTTCGTGCTCATCGCGGTAGGTGTTACGCGAATGTGTGGTTGGGTGCTTGTTTGGGACGTATCACGTGATACATTACCACCATCGTCGGCCGTTGTGTATCGGCTCGCGGAGGAGGTATCGGACGTGGATCTGTGCGAGAGACAACCTAGGTGGGAATCTTCCGGCGGCAAGTGAATCTCTGACCCAAGGTTCCATATCCCCGTATGGTAGTTATGATACATCAGGAAACCCGGGAGCATCTCGTGAGTGCTCGGAAGTGGCAAAAGTAGCCAAAGTGGCTCGAGACAAGGTCCCCCTTTTCAGATACTCGCAAGTACTTTGAAAGTACTCGGCGAGCTTAGTCAGCATGTCAGAATTGATGTAGATACAGACATAAATGTTATCTCGCCAATTAACCATTCGTTTTGGCTGCTTTTTGCACCATTGGAAGCGCATCGCAAAACTGCATATGTGGACTCTGTACTGGACCATGCACAAGTGATCAATTGGCTTGCAAGACAGGCCAAGTGTTTGGAGCTCATCAGAGTGATCGAGAGTGATCACGTGATTTGTCACCATCCGGAGACTTAATTGTTGCTACATACACTGTTCCTCATCAAGAATGCGCACAATCTGGAAGTCAGTTGTGTGGTTTTGCGATGCGCTTCCAATGGTGCAAAAAGCAGCCAAAACGAATGGTTAATTGGCGAGATAACATTTATGTCTGTATCTACATCAATTCTGACATGCTGACTAAGCTCGCCGAGTACTTTCAAAGTACTTGCGAGTATCTGAAAAGGGGGACCTTGTCTCGAGCCACTTTGGCTACTTTTGCCACTTCCGAGCACTCACGAGATGCTCCCGGGTTTCCTGATGTAGTTCTCATCGAACGCGACATCAATCGAGAGTGCATCCCCAGAGTTGATTTGTGTTGTGCCGCATACACGGATGTGGGGGAGCTTATCCGAAGAGGAGGTTGTTGGCGCCCCACCGCAGAGTGCCTACTTCAGTGGCCTCGCTGGCAGCATCCAAGGTACGATCTGAACCAGTGATGTCGTGACTGGGTCATGGTCATGACCCCATGACCTCCGACCCAAGTCGGCGACTAGGTCATGACCTTGGGTCAGCTGGGGTCAAGAGTCATGGGGGACAATAGCTGCTGAGTCAGCTTACTATTCTGTATATGTGCGACTTGGCTGTAGTGGCCCTTGAGGTCAACGTATATACTATAGAAATTCAAATAATGCTGAGTGTTCCCCTCAACCCCTCTCTAAAGTCATGATGCACTGGGTGTGGGATTTCTTTGCTACCGACAACTCAAAATTCAATGGTAGCTACAAGAATGCGTGGTGTCGTGCTGAATTGGCGCCTATCATTGAGACCCTCAAGGAAGATGATCGAATCGCTCATATGAAGCACGAGATTGATGTTCCTCGTGATGATAATGTACTTTTGAGAGATGGTAATGTGTAAAAGTCATGCATACAGCCTCGAGAAAATGAAGCTTACATGATATAATTAGCTATACAATCCCTGGGGAAGACCCGAGCGATCAGTAGCAAGCCTGATAACTTGCTGAAGCATTTGCGTGACAAGTTGTCACAACCTCTTCAAAGACGTTGTTTAAAGTGTAGGAGACTTGACGACGACGGATGTATCGAGTGGCAAAGACGAGTGAATAGACGAGCGAGTAAAGTGGAAAGGCTGGCAGCGACGATAAGACAGTTGTTACTGAATGACTTGCAGAGGACGATGGTGGCTGAGGAGCCAAGTAGAAAAGGGTAATTGACGAGTGTAGAGCAAGCTGGGTAAACCAGGCTTGCTCAGGCTCGAATATATAGACCAATGGGCGTACAGCCCAGACAAAACAAGAGCGTACATCGAGTCAGACTTGCACAGCTTAAGGCATGTGGCGAGTCATACAGAACGAGGCAGCGTCTGACTCGCGCTGCGCGCTCATCAGACAAAAGAAAGCACAGCAAAAGAAATGACTCAGGTCATGAGCCACGAGAAAGAAAGAACAAGCCACGAGAAACAGGGTGGGTCATGACACAAGTGCTCGTACGCAACCCAGGAGCTCAAGGATAAAGTGGCCCAGGAGCTAAAAGATAGGAAAGATAAGGCTGTCCAATCTCGTCTCAGTTCGGTAGAACCTGCCGCCTTTCAAAGCGTGCCACGAGGAGCCTCTTCAATCCCAATTGGCGAGCCTAAATCATCACCCAAAACTGTTCTCTTGGCGTGTGCTCCACCCTCTCAGAACCTGCCTTTTCCATCCGAGCAACAGCAAGAGTTTGAAGCAGACCTGGTTAATATATTCTCGGCATGCGGATTTCCTCACGCTGCTGTCGATCATCCGGTCTTCCGTAATTTCTTTGCCAAATATACTCCCAGTGCCCAGCTTCCTTGTTGACAAGTTCTTTCTGGACGAGCACTTGATAGCCAATTTGCGAAGGCAGAAGGGTCCACGCAGCGTGCCGTAGCGGGAAAGCTTGCCATGGGTCAGTGTGATGGGTGGAAGAACATCGCCCGAGCTCCTATCATAGGGGTAATGATGACAGTAGAGAGCCAGGTAGGTGCTTTTACTAGTTTAATCTATCCACTTAAGCTAATTGGCGACAATCTACAGGTGTACATGCTTCAGCTGCATGATGTTACTGCCTCAAAAAAGAATGCAGAGAACTTGGTAGAATTAATGAAGTTGAATATGGAATACACGACTAGCAAGTACGGCGTTGAATGGATTGGCTGGTGTACTGATGCTGGGGGTGACGCCCGGAAGGCACGCAAGCTAGCGTTTGAATCGTACCCCTGGCTAATGTGCCCGGATTGTTGGGCACACCAGGTCAGCTTTCACAATTTCTAACTTAAAGTCGCTCACATTGCTACGTTCAGACCAATTTAATTGTTGGGGATTATCTTAAGCTCAAGCTCCCGCACACGGCTGCCGCTGATAGAGCTCAGGAAATTGTCAAATGGTTCAACAATCATAGTAGGGCACTTGCGATACTTCGGGAGGAGCAAATACACACACTCGGCAAAGTCCTTGCTTTACTTTTTGCTGTCTTAACACGTTGGACCACAGTTTATCAGTCTCTCAGGTGTTTGCTTGAGTGCATCCGGCCACTGCGTGCGATTGCAGTCAGCCAGCAAACTGCATTGATTGAGGCTGGAGGAAATCAGGGGAACGCAAAACAGGTTACCCTGGGGGTACTGCATACATTGAACAATGAAGAATTTTGGACATCGATCACCCGGTAAGATAAACAGTTCGATTGTAAAGCTCTTCCCTTAATTAACTTATTACCAGGATAGTTTCACATCTTGGGCCGCTTACGATTGCTGCACATATCACTCGGGGCTCCTCAACTCGACTTGATCAGGTCTTGCTAACTTTGGCCAACCTCTACCAAATCTACAGCAATCTTCCCGAAGCTGATGGCAAGGCTAGTCAAGGCTTATGTGCGAGTATTGAGAAACGCTGGACCACCTGTGACCAAGATATCTTCATTCTCACCGTATTCTTTAATCCTTACATACGCGCCGACCTCTTCAAGCACTCATATTCGAATTTCAGCCCTGTGGAATTAACTACTCTTACGATTCGTGTCTGGGCTCGCCTATTTCAACGACCTCCAGATAGCACCCCGCATGGTTTACGTCGCGCAGTTGTGGACTACTATGGTCGAAAAGAAGAGTTCTCGGATAAACGAATGCACTTGGAGCTTGCGGCTGCCGAGGCACATGAACAGGTGCGGTCGATATTAACTTGTTGAGCGCATATATCTCATATAATACTTTTATACAGGATGAAGATATTAACTTGGTCGATATCTGGGCTCAGCTGGATACGAATAATTTCGAGTCAGGGCGGATCTGGCTGGTTAAGCTGGCAATTCGCATCCTGAGTGTTATTGCAAACTCGGCTGGCTGCGAGCGTCTCTTCAGCGCTTTGGGGCTTGTTCATACAAAAATCCGTAACCGTCTAAGCTTGGAGAAGGCACGCAAACTTGTTTACCTCAAGAACACACTTCAACGTGAACAGGAGATACTTGGGTGGGCACGCTCCTGGCGCAAGCGCAAGATCGACGAAACAAGCTTCACGTTGGGTGCGGAAGTATCGCTAGAAACAACGGATTACGAAGGTGACGATTTAGTCCACTTGCCTGGGACAACCGATGGGGTTTCTTTCGGAGACAGTGTCCAAGCGTTAATAGATGCGGCCACGCTGGACTACGACGATGCCCCTAACGAAATGTGAGTATCCCTTAGCTTTTAATATTGTACTTTGTATTTACAATGGCCATAGTGGTAGTTTTGGGCGGCCTGCACGCATCCCTATTGCACAGTTATTTTCATTTGCATCAGGTATACTGGTTTTTTCTTTGTGGCGCTACGTAGATCTGTGTAGCCGCTGTAGATGCTGTAGAAATTTAGGAACTTCAAGATTCATGTAGTTCTCTGTAGCTCTACGTGGTTCTACGTGGTTCTTATGAGCTAAAATACTGCTATGTATCAGCTATATAGCTCTGTGTAGGAGTCCTATTACATGTGTGTAGTGACAAGAATGCGTCTACAAAGCAGCTACACAGTATCACGTGATGAGCACGTGGATATGGCCCACCTTTTCAAGTCATATGTAAAACCCCCAGAACTGTATAGCGTCTTTGTAGCATCTACGAAGGGATCTCGGTGAATATGTACTACCGACTTGGATTCTACATAGCTTCCCGAGTGGCTATGTCATGGCTATGTAGAGTCATGTGATAGCCTAGATATCTATGCACAAGTCATTCAATGCCTATACTGATACTACTGGGCAGTAAATCAGACAGGCTCTCATGCTCACACGCACTTTCACTATTGCACTTTGGATTCATAACGCGGCTCCGGAAACTACAAAATGTACATAAACAACCATCGGAAAGCTCCGTGTATATGCCAACATGATGGAAGAATAAGAGCAGACTAGCCGGGTAATAGCAAGAAATGATCAGCATATATGTAAAGGAGGGGTGAAGGAAAAGGGGTACATATATCCACAAAAACGTTAGCAATCTGTTTGTAAAAACTCGAAACGCTTGGCTACGGTATGGAACTACTCCGTAAGGTACTCATCATCGTCGCCGCTGCCATTCGGCTTCTCTTCAAGGTCGATTTCATCCATTTCGTTGTCGGTTGGCTCGTCTTGGTCCTCTTCAATTTTGTACGCATTGCGATGGTTGGACGGTCCAGCCATGTCTTGATCGTATCCCTCGCCCGCTGATTGCGCACCCATGTCGTCATTGTCGTAGTCGTGCTGGCACCTGGGTTCATCTGTACGCTGCTGTCAGTATCAGTTCATTTATACGTGTACTGAACAACGAACCGGATGGGGGATCTTGATATTTACAGACATACGGCTCCTCCTTGTCAGGACTCCATTCGCGCATGGGTCCTGGCGAACCATCGTGGACAGTGGTAGCCGAGCTAGAAATAGATGCACTAGGAGAGGAATTAGAACGACGCCAATGTTCATATGATTAGCGTGTACTAACCGGCAGTAGTCGTTAATCTCGCCAATGACTCGGGAGTAAGTATTCCGCTGGTTGTTCTCGAGCTCGGTGAGCTTCCTGAGATATCGGCGATACACCGACAGCTGCATTGGTACATGAAGGTTGTCCTTCGCAAAGGGCCCCTCCCGATAGCAGTAAAGAATATGTTGAGTCTATAAAAAGCGTGAGCAAACCAATACCCTACAAAGCACACGAACTTACAATCGTGCAGACAAAAGCAATATATGTTTTTGGGAGCGGATAAAATGCTTTCGGGTACTTTGCTGCAAGGGATCCATCCCCGTAAAAGGCAACTACGCGACATGCACGTCGAAGGAACTCGCTCTGAAACCACATGCGATCGTTGTCCGGGTCCTATTAGGTCGTAGTGTGAGTCACTAGGTTGGAATGAATATCATAATTATCGTACCGCTTGATGAAACTTATCAAGCAAATTCTTCTTTGAGAGCACGGCGTTCTTCTCTGGGGTGTCGTCATCAAACCCGAAGTATTTGTCGACAAACGGCTTTAGAGCCTGCTTCGCGCGAGATCGACTCGTAGTGACCTGCGAGTCAATCTGTCCAAAAACTTGAGTCAAGCCTATTATGGTTGAAAGTCGATTACTTACGACTTTAATGTGAGACGGCAACAGCGGATAATCTGTTCGGGTCTTTGCACACGCCAGACCCCATGCCTCCGCAACGATATCCTCGCGAGATGGCTGTTCGGCGCCTGCATCGCTAGGTGGGCATTCGTACGTTCCGTTAGCAATGATTTGCGCCAGCGCTGCTTCAATCATCACTTTCACCGTATCCTGCGTATTCAAATCGTGCCCCTTAATTGTCGACTGCTGTTTCTGTGCTGTCTATAGTAGTATTAGGTATTATCTCTCTGATAATGTTTGCACGTTTCACACACACCTGTTTGGTTTTGGTCTGAGACATGGGTGCTACAATTGGATCGTTGGCGGCATTGGCAACAGCATCGATGTCGTCATCGGCATTGGCGTCGACGCCAGCATCAGGGCCATCGTAGTTGGGCGCATCCTCTTCCGCTGGCGTGCTCTGGCGAGCGGCAGGGCGAGGACGGTGGGTAGCGTGCCGAGTGCTAGCACTCGCATGTGCCGGCTTGGCCTTTGAGCGAACCGATTGCCGAGATCCCATAGAAATAGGCATATACCGCGAGTCTAACTCAAAAGAATGAGTATACAAGTACCAAGTTAGCAATCCATAACATACCGGTATGATTTGTTGAGCGCCTTTTAACCCCACCACCATTACTGGGATTGGCTTGAACCTGTGTACGATCGTGTACAAGGCGGCCATCTGGTTGTTGATTCGACGATGCATGGTGTTGACGTTCTTGAGGTCTGTGTGGGCGATGACCTTGCGGTTGTTGGACTGGACGCAACGTAGGTTGGGTGGTCTGTGGCACATTGCGAGCTGGGTCACGGGCTGAGGCTTGTGCGTTTGCCTTGGTGGACGTGGTGTTGGGAGGGCCAGGAGGGTTGGTCATAGCTTGTTTGGGTTCTCGTGGTTGGCGGTGAGGTCCAGTCTGATCACTTGGGCGTGATGTCGTATTGACGGGTAGGCGAGCGTTCACCGGCGTTGACATATGGCTGGCAGGGCCAGGGGCAACTATTGAATGCTGCCCCGACTTTCGTGGTTGATGAATCGGCCCGCCTTGGTTGCGAGCGTACGCGTCGGTAGGAGTCTGGTTCGTCGGCTGCGGTTGGCTGTTGGTGGGACGCCGAGGGGCAGTTAGGGGAGTCATAGGGTATCCACTCTCTTTGCCGGGATAGATGGTCGTTGCGTCGGTACGCGTGAGTGAGGGAAGTGATTGGGCTGGTGTTGTGGTATGGATCGTGTTCTGCTTGGCTGTTTTCAAACTGGGAGGTGGAGCTAGCGCACGAATAACATTAGTAATTACTAAAATAGATATGGGATTCACTTACCATTGTTGGCGTACTTCGATTGGACCGAATACGAGGTGTCGCCCATCGTAATCTAGTGAAGGTGTCAGTGACGAGTGACTCGGCTACTCAGAAAATACGTACCCCATGGTAGTTTGTTGCAACCTGCGACTCGGGCAGAGTCTCGTTGCCGCGACCCTTGCCCTTGTCTTGGCCCGAGCTAGTCGTCTGCTTGTTCGACGGCTGGTTACTTGAGGGCAACTTGTTTGCTTCGTGGTCGGCGTCCATCTCGATCAACTCTTCAAGGCCAATCTTGCCGGATTCAAAGTCCGCGCGATGGTCCTCCCCATTACGAAGGGCGATTTTTTGGAGGTATATTTGGGCAAGCGCGTGCTTGCGTTGAGCATCTGTAAATATAATCAAGAGTGGAAATCAGCCGCTATCGACATAGGGAAAGATTATCGAATACCTGAGGAAGATGCAGACGGTGGGGGAAGCGGTGCGCCAAAAATGAAACTGTCGTCGTCTTGCAAGGGCTTAGGGCGAGCGTCAATCTCCGCCTGAGTCGACTTTTGGGTAGCTGATTCGTTACGACTCGTGCGCAGCTTGACCGTTGTATCCACTGAAACGAACGGTAAGCAAAAGTTAGACATGAAACGACGAGAAAAACTTACCGTGTTGTTGTGCGCGCGCCGGTACAGGCACATTTTGTCGACGTGGGCGATCCTGGGCAAGGGACGGCCCATTCTTTGAAGACGACATAATATTGGGTTTTAAGATGAAAGAAATTCGAAAATAAAAATCGGAAAAAGGTTACGAGTCAAAGTAAAGATGAGGGAGGAGAGGGGTAGCTAGAAATGCGCGAATGAGAGCCCTTTTGAACGCGTCGTAGAAGGAGAAGCAGTGTTGTGAAGAGCGCCACTTTGAATTGCTCCAAGCATTCAGCTTCGTTTTGATTGAGTCATAATCACCCCCACCGGGGCCAGCACCTAAATCCCGTAATAGAGTAATTAGTTCCAAACAAGGACGCAGCACCTGATTGGGCAATTGTTAGAGATGAGCGTATATGCAACAAAATTGTCACTCACATCCAAATAATGACGCAGCGCCGGCCGGATGATCATCGTACAACGTGAAATAACTCGGGAATATCCAACTTCGACGCGCCTACACAAAGTCACCGACGCGGCGACCACCCAACCACCATGTCCCCCGTTCCATATCCATGCCGGTATTGCTCGAAATCATTCCCCGACCCGGCTAAGCTACGATCCCATTATGGGATGAAAGCTGAATGCCGTGCGAAGCGCGAACGTGAGATGAAGGATTTAAGCGAGGTGGTGAAACAAACTCACCGGCGGACAGTTTATCGCAACGCTCGACGTCCAGCGGTGAGCTATTTTCTTGATTCAAGTCTTCAAGTCCGGCTAAAGAATCTAAATACAGGAGCAAAGGCGTGTAGTTATCGACGCCAGCAGGAGTGCTAGCGTGCACCGCGACAAAGGTAAGATAACTGGATTTGGTTTAGGAACGTTAATAATTTCATCGACCTCGCAGACGCCATTGAACCGATGGAGATTGACGGGGAATTGGGAATAGAAGAGGAGGCTGAACACGAAAACAATGAACCCGAAGTCTTACCTGCTCCACCTCCGGTACGAAGTCCGTCCGTTGTTAGCGATGTCGAGGGCCACCCGGACGAAGCAGCTATCCCGCGCCCACAACGCCACGGTTATGCAACGATCGAGCTACACGATGGCGCAGCCAGGGTAATCCGGTGGGAGAATCTTGATGACAACGACAACGTTGAGCCAGCAGGCGCTGAGGACGTTTTGAGACAAAAAGAGTGGTTTGAGCTTGCGGAGTGGCTTGCCACTTTGCCGATAAGCAACGGCGAGCGTGCCCGGTACTTTGAGATCGAGCGTGTGAGTCTAACATTTTATTTGTTAATATTCTTGTCTCACAAAACTAAATAGCATAAACGTGGCTTACCGTGGCAAAACCTAAACGAGTTTTATCGTTCCATCGACCGATTGGACCATGGACCAGACTGGAGTAGCAAGCCGATCACGATCAAAACTAGCGATGGTGAAGAAACTGTGGTCGTATACAAGCGCAACCCAGTAGAAGTTGTACGCCACTTGATTGGACTGCAGCGGCTCGATAAGCACATGAAGTATGGCCCAGAGAAGCACTGGACACTCACCGTCGACGGTCGACGAATTCGAGTGTACAGCGAGACGTGGACAGGGAATTGGTGGTGGCGCATGCAGGTACGCCTGAACTTTTTGATTAATGCAGCGCCAGTGACTCAGTAGAAATCGAAGGACTTACTCACCGAAGGCGCCACGATTGCGCCAATCATTCTTGCAACAGATCGAACACAACTCTCGTTGCTAGGCGGTGATAAGGCAGCCTGGCCTGTCTACCAAAGCATCGGCAACATCAGCAAGTCAATTCGGCGACGCCCGAGCCAAAGCGCAACACTACTTGTTGGGTACATACCTGAGACAAAACTCTTGTGGATACGGGACCCAGACGAGCGCCGCCGCAAACAATGGGAGCTCTTTCACGCATCGATGTCGATCATTCTCGAGCCGTTGAAGAACGCATCCATCATTGGAGTTGAAATGCGCTGCGCCGACGGAGGAGTTCGTCGGGTGTATCCAATTTTTGCCGCTCACATTGGCGATTGGCCGGAGCAGTGCACAATTGCGTGCACGCAAACATCGCGATGTCCCGTATGCATTGTTCCCTTTCGCGCACGAGGATCAGGCAACACCAACCGACTACGAACCAAACATCAAACCCTAGAGTTACTTCGAGACGGTCAACGAGGATGCGTGGGGCGAAGGGAGAGTGCGGGCTTACGAGGAACGTGGCCGTTCTGGGCCGATATCCCATGGGCCAACGGACAAGCTGCGATCGTACCCGACCTTCTACACCAGATGCACAAGGGCGTGGTGAAGAGCCATATCATGAAGTGGTGGACGCGAATCCTGGGCACCAACGAGCTCGACCAGCGATTCAGCGCAATGCCTCGCTACGCGGGTTTACGCCACTTTCGCATTGGCGTGACGAGCTTCACGCAGTGGACGGGGACCGAATCGAAGGCTGCTGCACGAGTGTCATCAGGAGAAAATGTAGCCTTCGTAGAGGCTGAGAGAGCCCCGGAGCTGTCAGAGGCAAACCGCTGATTTCCGAAGCTCTCCGAAGCTCTCAGAGCTTCAGAGAGTGCACAGCCACACTTTAGCTTAGGAGCTAAAAAGGTCAAAAATGCGCTCCATATCCTGAAATGTTAGCCAGCCAGCACTTTCAGCTCATTTTAGTTCCAATGTAAATATTTTTAAAAGTTGCCCTAGGGATGACTGGAGGGCACTGAAATGCATATGTCTGTTCAGCAAGGCCGAGTGACTTGTTGAAGGCTGAGGGGAGGAGTCACATGACATGTGGCTGTGCTCATTGCCTGCCAGCAACTGATCCCTCACTCTTTCCCAACCATCCACCAATGTATTTGGACTCAAAAAAAAAGTTGTACTATGAGAACCAGTAGAAATATAAAGATTTATGCTGTTTGTTGCTCAAAGTAATGGCTATTTTACAGGTCATGAGAAGTAGATCAACTAAACTGTGGCTGTGCGCTCTCCGAAGCTCTGAGAGGGTCGGAAATCGGCGGCTTGCCTCTGACAGCTCCGGGGCTCTCTCAGCCTCTACGAAGGCTACATTTTCTCCTGATGGTTCTTGCCGCTCGTAGCTGGCAGCAAGCCGAGTGACGCCGTTGGAGCCGCCTGCTGCATTATCGATTTCCTATATCGATCGCACGCACCGCAGATGGACGAAGACGACATCACCAATATTGAAGCGAACCTGGCCGAGTTTCATGACTACAAAGAAATCTTTCGTCAGCGTCAAGTACTCCAAACGAAGCATGGATGGAATGGCATACCGAAGATCCACATGCTCAGCCATTATGCACACTGCACGCGCGAGATGGGAACGCCCGACGGCTATAACACGGAAGGTCCGGAGCGACTACACAAGGACTATGTCAAGTTCTTTTACCCATTCACAAGTCGAGTGGACGCCATACCTCAAATAATTGTGCTCCTGCAGCGCCAGGAAGGGTGGGGACTACTGCGGCACGAGCTGGAACGAGAGGGGGTAATATCAGCACGACAGGTTCGTATTCTAGGGCTCTGATATTAATGTTTCGTTTCAAACCAGTTACATACAAACCTTAAAAATCCGAGGTTAGTAACGCTTGTAACGGTTTCTAACCGGTTTGCTAGCATCTTCGAGTTGGGGCTGTGCCCATCTAGCAGAGATGAGTAAGAGACCGGCCGCAATCAAATACCGACGCTTGCACGCATATATAAAGCGCAGACGGCGCGGGTGGCGGGGCTTCGCATCTTCGATCTACTCACGCCGACTAATCCTAGTCTTGTTACCGTTATGTCTGCTAGTTCTTTAGATCACCGTCTATCAAACCTTTTACTTCGCCTGTCTGCACTTCCTAATCATCTTTCCGATCACCCCAATGTCTATCCCTTCAGTAATTTTTCCCTTACTCCTCACGACATTGAGCTCTATGGTAGTGCTCAGGGCGCTCTAAACCACAATCTACAGCTAGTCTTTGGATCTCGCTTCGATAACCGACCAATCGAGTTCAGGGGTCGAGGTTCATCTTTGTTATCCGTTGTCGACGTGCTTAACCGTTACATCACGGGAGAGGCTGGGGAGAACGTGCTATTGTGGAAGTGGGTGGAAGACTTAACCAGTGGGGCAGTTGCTGTAAGTAGGGTTAAAATTACTGTCTCGACAAAGTTATTAACTTAGAATTAGGCGTCTGTTCAGTTGCCTAAAGCTACCAGGACCAAACGTAAGCGACGCGCACCTCAGACCGAGGAGGATATTGCGCTCTCAAAACGGATCAAGGTATCCACAACCGAAGCCGCCGCAGCGAAAGCAGCTACAGCTATCAAGGTATGTAACACAGTATTCTCTCAACCGTTTATTAAATTAAGTGATCTGTTCTATTAGTACCCTCATGACCCGGCAGATCTTGAGGATGAGCCGGAGATGACTGCGTCAGCGATCGGGCGCTCTCGCAACGAGCTGCTTGACAAAGTCACGAAACCCTGTCGATTGATAACCGACCCGTCCGTGAGGAGATACAGGTGCAGAGGGGAGGGGTGCGGCTGGTCCTGGGCGGAACCTAGGAGTTCATACCGAGTGTTGAAGCACACTAGGCAGTGTGCTGGCCTTGACCCCAGTCTTCGCCAGGAGTCAGAACAACACAACGCAGCGACTTCACTCGCTGCCCGAATCCATACCTTTAACTCTGAAACCTCCGTCCTCACCCCACTTGAAAATCCAGAGGCTCTCCGTCAGAAGACAGAGAAGGTAAATCATGCCTTGCTCAAGCTCCTTTGCGATCGGATGATTCCGCCATCGGTTGTGGACTGTCCAAAATGGAAGGACTTTGTGCATTCATTAGATGAGAACATTGATACCGCCTCTGGTAGTACAATTGCGGTGAAATTTGTAACTACGGAAGCGGCGTTTATTTGCGGGGAGTCAATTAAGAGACTCTCACAGCTACAGAATCTCACATTGTCGTTCGATGGTGGTACTACCCGTGGAGGAGAATCTGTATATACTGTTCATGTAACAGATCCATTAACGCGTGAAGCGCATCTCGTGGAATGCAGCGAAGAGACTGGGGTGTCCCACACCGCCGAACACATTCGGAGTGTCTTAGACAAGGTATGTATGCGCATACATGTTTGAAATTTTACTTCAACTAACCATTTTGCCCGTAGTTGATTACTGAAATTGGCCCGAGTCGATTTGCCTGTGTAGTGTCTGATAATGCGGGTAATACTAGAGCCGCTCGAAACCTGCTTGCGCAGCAATACCCTTGGCTCATTACTCTCGTTGACGCATGTCATCAACAGAACAATACGGCCAAGGACATTGGGAATCTCCCACATTTTCGGACTTGTTCATCTCAACTTCGGTCAATTGCCTCCTTTTTCCATAGCTCTACATATGCCAAACGCCATCTAGCTGCCCTATGCGTTCGTCATCATGTTTCCGGAGCAATCAGCACAATCGGAAACACTCGGTTTGCGACTTACTATTATTCTGGTCAATCGACCCTTCGCTGTCTTCCCCTCATCCTTGAATTGCTCTCCTCGGGAGTATTGAGCCCAGACCCAGTAAGCCAATCGTTTGACCTCTTAAAAGTTTAAGCTACTGACTTTATAAATTTATAAATAGGGTTCCTCGATCTACTGGATGCTCAATCGTGCGACTGTCCAGCAGTTTACCGAGGAGCTTCGACAGTTTGTTACCGTACTTGAGCCACTTGCTCGCTCAATTAAATGTCTTGAGTCGAGCCATTCAACCGCAGGCGATGTGTACCATTTTTGGCTTGCTGTTCTCGCACGATATCACGAGATTTTTACAGCAAACAATACTCTGCAAGGTGTTGGCTTGCCCGAATCTGTTATTGAGGATATTAAGAGCATTGTCAATGGGCGCCATGCGGAGATGTTTCAAGGCGAATCTCAGCAGGTCTATCTTGCTGCTTTCTTCTTAGATTTCCGTATGTTTTGTTTCCTTACTTTCTTGGTAGATGATCTTGTTTACTGATATTATATTCTAGGGTTTCGAGGCTCGAGCATATTCAAGAATCGTCCTGCGAATCCCCTTTTATTGGAAGGAGCCGTCAACTCCGTACCGGAGGGAACAACAGGAACGGTGACAATGGACCAGGACCTTCGGTGGTCTGTGCCTGCTTACACTAAAGTTGGCGGTTTCTTGCTGCGATTGCTCGCGCGTGTGTACAACGCGAACCGCAACTTGCCCGTTTTTGCACCTTATGCAAATGACTGGAAACATGTAGAGGCCGCCCTGCATCAGCAGCTTATGCGCTATACTCGGTGTTTAATCCCTTTCCACCAAGTATCCAATGCTGCGACTAGCCAAGACTACTGGGAGGGGATGCTCGCAGTACCCGGAGCCGATATACTCGGGTATCTTGGTGTCCTGATGACTAGCTTAGTTCCTAACTCAATGGCCGAGGAACGAACAATGTCGGTACTCAACAAATTCAATACACCCGATCGCGCCTCGCAGAAGGTTTCGACGTTATTCGACATGGCATTAGTCCGCCAGTTCTACAAGCATGAATCAAACGAGGTCGAGGTATGTAAGTCTTATATGCATACATATTGATATTTACTCAACCCGTCTGAATAGGAGCAACCTGTCCGACGACCTACAGTGCGATTTGCAGACCTGACTAAATACGTACAGGCCGCAGCTCCTCAGCAAACCACTCCTTTACCCGGGGGCTCCACAGCCTCTCCCAGTGATAGCAGAAGCGATGCAATCGATAGCATACAGGATATAGAGCCCGAAGACAATGCCTTCGACGTAGAGGTACAAGACGTTGCTCCAGCGCTGGGGAGTCGAAGGGAGTTCGAAGTTGAAGCGGAAGACGGCATTTATTTGCCATCTAAGCCGCTCACGAGCTTGCTTTCTGATACCCCTTCACCACCAGTCGTCACGCTCACAGTTCCATCAGTCATTCCCAGTAGTACGAATCTTCTTCCTTATCAGCCTGTCGATGTATCAAAGCTTGTATATTAGGTCTGAGATTATATAATACTTCTGACTAAGGCTGTACACGGTTTGGAAACCAGTTTCCAAACCAGGAAACCGTTTGTAAATCGCGGTTAGAAACTTACAAACCGTTACTATCAGAGCCCTATCGTATTCGACCAGAGGCAGAGGATCCCGAGGCTACTTACGATAGTGGCGACGAGTCCGATGAATCCGACGAGGACAACGACTTTGACTTGGGCGAGGATAGCGCGCTGGGTGCTGATATTGGCGATGGCAGGGTGAATGGAGAGGGTGGACACGGTCAGGGTGAGGGCGAGCGACAACGTGGCCGACCACGTGTTAGGGATGCGCAGGTACATCGACTATGTCCTGCCATCGAAATTGCCCAGAAGGCGACACACCCGAAGATTCTCGGGCTCACGATTATCGCCGACTATGGTGCCCAGGATTTCATCAGCGCTGTACAGCGCTATGTCCGACAGTTCTCGCCATTTCTTGCTGAGATAATCCACGACCACATGTTCTTCCCCGTTTGGAGTCGCGCCCGCCTCCACCACGATCCCCTCCCTTTTGCGCCTCTACTTGGGCGAAAAATCGACCTCATTCGCACGTCTCCTGCCGTCTACGATCGCTACAATCGACCCAAACGACAAGCCCAGTTTGACACGGTTCTCGTGTCCGACCCCTCGCGTGAACCCGGCCTCCACCGTGAGTTATTTGTCACCCGCCCTCCCAAAATTGTGCTAACAATCTTTCTGCACGTTCATTTTAGATTACTTTGCCGCGCGCGCGCTTGTAATTTTTAAGCTCCCCTCGTTCTGTCACGACATTCCTTCCGAGCCTCTCGTCTACATCGAACGTTTTGCACCATTCTCATCCTCGGCTCCGAACCCGCATCAGCTCCATACCACGAGCCCTGCATTCAACGCCAACCGCCAGCGCTGCGCCGAGGTTATACCTTTGTCTCATGTCCGAATGACCTGTCATTTGGTTCCCAAGTATACGGAATCAACGCTCGCCTCTCGCAACTATCGCCTTTCCTCTTCAACCGATTTATTATCCTCAGCCTCCCTATTTTTCCTCAACCGACACAGCAGCCACTATTTCTTTGCTATTATGGAGCATTGGCGGCGAGTGAAGGAAAGGCAGCAAATGGCATTGGAATAAATGGGTATGTGAAATATCCCATGTCGTAGCGTATCTTGCTGACCTCGTACTATACATGTATCCCTTTTTCCAGTACACGATTAACAGCCCTTACCGTATCCTTTTATCTTTGCTTGATGTATCCAGTTATTGTCTCTCACTGCACGCGTGAATTTGCTCTTGTGTACTCGTGAATTGTAAACAAGTTGTGTTCGGTTCGAATGACATGTAATAAACAGATATATATATATATATATATATCCTACCAGATCTTGGTTCTGCTGGTCTCGGCTAGTAGTAAAGTGTGTGCTTCCATGTATAACTTGCCAGGCTATGTAGAGTTGAGCCAATGGGTAGGAATACACGGAAATGGTACTTCTTCCGAGACTACTAGGAAATATACACGCCCTCATGTAGATCTGACGGCTTCGGTGTAGATCAATTCTGGTAATGTAATCCTGTGCAAATCTACATAAATATTGGGATTCTACAGGGATCTACACAGATCCCGGGCTCCTACATAGTACCAGGAAAGGAACTTCAATTTCTACACGGTCTATGTAGCGCCACAAAGAAAAAACCGGTATACCTGATGTGAGGCCATGCCTTCAAATAACTCGCCAACAGAACCTCGAAAAAATATGGATATGTTTTGGAAAGGGGGCATGAGGAACTCGGAGAGCGAGCAGGAAGTCATGGGAATCATTCAATCCGATGAGCAACCAGATGGTTCGGACACCGCAAGTATTGTAGAATGAATACATATATTGTCTAGTTAACTAAATATGTCACATTGATTAAACGCTGACTCTCCCGACCTTGTGACCCGGTCATGGGTCATAAAGGTCATAGGGTCACAACTGGGTCATGACCTAAGGTCATGACATCACTGATCTGAACGTATATGGGGGTTCTAGGTATGCTGGAACGTCTGAGATCGACTGATAGATCTAATGTGTGATTTAAAACTACTGTAGTAATACGATCTTAACGTCGGTCCCGGGTCCCGAACCTCTCCGATGCGACGTCGGATTTTGATGAGTCCCAAGTCCCGTAGAGGGCTGACGCATCGGGACACACCTAAACCCATAAATGGCAATGATAAATTAACTCAATAATGGCATTTGTAGATACAAAAATGAGCTATATATGCGAATTGAAGTCTCTAGTTGTGAAATCAGCTACTTTGGGGTGACTTGGAGCCTCCCTCGCTAGCAAAAGCTACTCTTTGTTGACGGTGGTCAGCCATTGTCCCGGTCCCGCCAAGCCGCGACGCAGCTGCATATTTATTGACCATTTTATTACATAGAAGCACGTCGATAACACCGACCCCAACTACCAGTCGGGCGCAGTAAACGACCCTGCATACAACTCTGGTGTCGGCTCTGGCATCAACCAGCCCTCCGCTTACGACACACCTGCTGGCAACAGTGGGTATCCGTCCAAACATGTGAAACAAACAGGTTTACACACGTCTAGACGCCGAGCGCTTTTACGTCAGCGACGTTCATCAGGAAAAACAGTTCAAAACTATATGGACGAAAGACTGCTGATAAGGGCCTGATATGGACCTGACGAGCCTGACGAGCCCCGATAAGATCCTTATCATCCCCATCAGGTCCATATAAGTTCGGTTGAGTTTTCCTGATGTTAAGGTCGTATTACTACAGTACCTCGCCTCCAACTGGATGGTTCTTGTGTTCCACTTCTATCTTTTAAAATAGCATTGCGCCTCGTAGACCTGCCTTGCTTATACTATACTAATATACCCATCGAATCCAAATTACAAGCCCTACGTTTGACGAAATCAAAGTTCGGGTGCATGCGAACCAAACTTGACATCCAATCTTCTCCTATATCGCGAAGTTACTCGCATCGTCTTGCTCAGACGCAGAGGCATGAATGACCTAGGTCGCATGCCTATAACCTGAGGTGTGCTATATTCTTAGCTACAACTCACCGATCATATCATATCCACTTTGGCTCTTGAGTCTAGATTTATCATTTAATTTCCTAGCAAACATCGTATATAATGACCCCATCAATAATTATCGTGTTGTGTACGAGCTCTCTAGGGTCAAGCTCCTGAAATTACTACTCTGGCACACGATAAACTACACCCAAGCCCGAGGCTGAGTACGGCGTAAACTATCCCAGTGAGATTGTTGTCTTGGAAACGCAATGTTCCCATATTCCCGACTACGTGATACTTATCTATGGTCCGATGAATCGAGGGCAGCAAGTAGTGTCGGGTGTATGCGCTTTATATTCCAATAGGGGCTCTTATCAGACAAAAGCCGTTTTAGGAGTGGATGACGCGGCTTTTCTCCCAAAAAGGTACCTGTGATAGGCGCCGGGTTATATAAACCCATGGTGTGCGGCGCCAATAGGGTGATTGACTCTGACTGCGATCAGAACGGACGACGTACCAACCCAGGGTGTCCCAGAGTACACCCCTGTAAGCTCAAAAATATGCACAGCAAAGCAACAGATAGGCACTGAGACACGTCGCGTACACTCATGAAGCGCAGAATCGTCAGTTACCTTCTAGGCATTTATTTGCAGCACGCCCGTCTGACGCTCCCGGTTCGCATATGTGGTTTTGCAGGAAGTAAGTCGGCATCTGATCACTACGGGCAAGTCTGACTCTCCCCGCTCGCATCTGTAATTTTGCAGATGGTAAGTCGGTATCTGATCGCTCCGAGCAAGTTTGACTCTCTCCGCTTGCATCGGTGATTCTGCAGGAAGTAAGTCAGTATCTGATCATTCCGAGCAAGTCTGACGCTCTCCGCTCGCATCTGTGGTTTTGCAGCGAGTAAGTCGGTATCTGATCACTACGAGCAAGTCTAACTATCCCCGCTCGCATTTGTGGGTTTGTAGGCAGTAGGTCGCTATCTGATCGCTCCAAACAAGTCTGACTCTACCCGCTCGCATCTGTGGTTCTGTAGCTTGTAAGTCGCATCTGATCACTCCGAGCAAGTCTGACTCTCTCCGCTCGCATCTGTGGTTTTGCAGCGAGTAAGTCGGTATCCGATCACTACGAGCAAGTCTGACTCTCCCCGCTCGCATTTGTGGTTTTGCAGGAAGTAAGTCGGTATCTGATCACTACGAGCAAGTCTGACTGTCCCCGCTCGCATCTGCGGTTTTGCAGTTTGTAAGTCGGTATCTGATCGCTACGGGCGAGTCTGACGCTCCCCGCTCGCATCTGCGGTTTTGCAGATGGTAAGTCGGTATCCGATCACTACGAGCAAGTCTGACTCTCACCGCTCGCATCTGTGGTTTTGCAGGCAGTAAGTCGGTATCTGATCACTCCGAGCAAGTCTGACTCTCACCGCTCGCATCTGTGGGTTTGCAGCCAGTAAGTCAGTATCTGATCACTACGAG
>MU132171.1:243193-301674 GCA_015039395.1 Ceratobasidium sp. AG-I
GCATTTGTGGTTCTGCAGCGAGTAAGTCGGGATCTGATCACTCCGAGCAAGTCTGACGCTCCCCGCTCGCATCTGTGGTTTTGCAGCGAGTAAGTACTCGTATCACTACTACGAGCAAGTATGAGCCGCCTTTATCACAACTCTTCCTGTAGGAGGCAAGTCACTGTTAATGATATTGGGCTCCTCGGACTCACGGTTGGGATTTTGATTTGCGCAGAATGTATGTATCGCTCATACTCTGAAAGGGTATTCAACTCTTCCTAACTAAACTTTACCATCTTCAGGAGGTATATTGCCACCCCACCGGTAGAAGCCATGCTAACATTCATGCTCCATCTTGATTTTCTAGAGGGTAAGTGGCTCCTGTGCACTTTAGGCTAAATAATTCCCCTGTCTCACAGTTATACCCCCATAGATTGTGAGCCACAACTTCAACGCTACATCCACACTGACAGAGCATCGTTGATACACACACTTATAGAAGGTATGCACTCAGCTGGTACTTCATGCCCGCGCTGACTCCCTTTCTGCTCACCTAGGTTCTTGAACAAGTAGGTTATTTACTAAGCGCTAGGAGCTAGATTGACTTGTTCTCTACACACACCAGCTTGTAGAAGACGTGAGCTATATTCGATGTTTTACCACATAATTTACTCATATTGCTGCCATTACATAGCAAGTGAGCGGCGGTTTCTGATTCAAGATCACTATCACCTCTGGCTAACTTTCATTTCCGCCTGTAAAGACGGTTTGTGATCTTCAGGTTCCATGGGTCATACTTACCTGCTTCTTTTGCGCCCCAGGCCTTGCAAAGAGTTAGTTATCATCTCACCATTGATATTCGAAGTATTGCCTCACTCACACTCTTGTCCTTTAGCTAGTAAGCCTTTCTCTTAGGACCTTGAAGTCTCGCTTAACTAGGTGATATGTATACGGTTTGTGTAGAGAGTAGGTGTAATTCTTGGTGCTCTCGGTTGCCTGGATTGACCTCTCCCGACTCTCTGATATTGCAGGAAGTGCACTAGCTTCACCTTCTTTGTTGTAACCAGTTCTGCTGAGCTCCTTCATCTATTTCGTAGTTGCCGCAGTTTGTAAGTTGTCTCATAGAGATTGCCTAGCTCGCTGACTTATGTGAACTGCACTTTTGTTACTTCAGCAACAGCTATTTAGACCAAACATCGCATCTGGGTCTACTTCGAGCGGCCTACCTGATGTGCCTATCAATAGCTTGATGGTAGGTCTCCTGTTGTTCTCGGAGATGAAGTTCACAAATATCATGCACATAGTTAACGACCGACGTGATTGCCCGCCTCGGCGACCATGGCTGCGAGGACATGACGAACCTGTTGGATCATGCTTCATTCAACTCCTACCCTATATCCAGTGGAGGGTTCGGTGACGTGTATCGCGGTACGTTTACGGATGGTGTTCAAGTCGCCGTCAAGACCATGAGAATACATGTCCACTCGGAGGAAGGACAGAAACCCCTCAAGGTCGGCTTCCCTCTGTGTTCCTTACGTACTGAAGTCTAAGGAAAGGACAGAACGCAGCTCGGGAGTTACATACGTGGTCGAAATGCCAGCATCCGAACATACTCAAACTCCTGGGACTGGTTGAGTTTCGCGGTCAGATTGGGATGGTTTCCCTATGGATGAAGAACGGAAGTCTTCCGGCGTATCTCGACCGGTTCCCCGATGTCAATCGTTGTCAGATGGTAGGCACTTGGGTGATTTAGTACATGGATGAAAATTGAGAATCCCTGGGTTCATAGAGCACCGAGATATGTGAAGGACTGTCATATCTTCATGGCGAGACCGTCGTAAGCATCTTATAACTTTAGCTTGAAATAACACTCAGGGCTTCTTTTAGGTACATGGCGACCTTAAAGGGGTGAGCGAACGCAGATACTCATCACTGTTTTTCCAACTCAAAGATCACAGTTAAATGTCTTGATATCCGATGACGGAACGCCTGTGCTCACCGACTTTGGCAATGCGGTCTTGCAACAGAGCACTCTGCAGTTTACAACAACTACACAGAAGTTCAACATATCGGTCCGTTGGGCGGTAAGGCACTTATTTTTCAAAGATAGTGTCAATGCTGATCTGACGACTTCCAGGCACCAGAGCTGATAGAGGGATTGGGAACGTACAGCTTTGCGGCTGACATATATGCGCTTGGGATGGTACGTACTTGAGCGATGTACGCTGTCAGACCACATATTCTGATTCATAACCCTCGATCCAGACAATATTGGTATGGTGACCCTGGCCGAATACGGTGTTGTGTCGGACATTGAACTCTCTGAGAATAGGAAGCGATGACTGGAAACGTACCGTATTCTTACAAAACCGACCATGGGATCTCATTCGCCGTCGTGATCAAGAAGGAACTTCCCAGGCGTCCCGAGGACCGCATCCCGATCAATAGCCAGCATGGGGACGCACTCTGGTCGTTGCTTACGAGTTGTTGGGCATACGAACCGGGGGAACGCCCCGGGATCAATCATGTTTTGTCAATTGTCAGTCAGCCCCGGAAGCCGGGCTCGAGTTGCTGACCCATTAAAATATACGATTTATAGATGAAGACAATCACGCAAGAGGGGTTGACGACCTCATCGATGGATACCACCGAGGAACAGTCTGAACATGTGTAGGGAATTATGGTTACGCGCGGGTTATGCCTTTTGTATGAATGGTTGTGGTGAATCATATGAAGTGAAGGGAGCAATGGAGGTTATAAATTACGGCCTATTGTGCGTACACGATTCTCAGACTCAACCCTGACAATAACAATAGGAGCCAGCATCGATCCCTGAGCTTTGAGAAATGACTTACCTTAAATGACTCACCCAACCTCTGGTGCTCTCGTTCGTCAGGACAGACTCGTCCTGGCCAGCGCAATAATTGGGCACCTTGAGTGTTAGCTAAGCCGACTGGATCACGTCATTGTCCCATAACAAGAACACGCCCGCCACTTTGCCACTTCAACTTCACTTCGACCCTATCTATCACTGGCACCACAATCGTCAAATCCCTCAGTATCTGTACCGACCATCCCTCCCTAGGTCGTAAGATGGTTGACGCAAGCAGATGGATGCCTAAACTCGTCGCCTCTCATCTGGATTACACACTCGGGGATTTTTGGATCGATGTGAATGTATTGGGTATGTCTTCCTTTTATATTTGGCCGCACATCAACATGCTCTTATTCTTTACGACTATGTCGTTTAACAGAAACGCGCGTAGTAGCAACCAAATAATCAGCAGGTCAGTTTCTTACTTGAATTTCTCGTCGATTTGCCTACTGATAGATAGGTATCGTAGGTACGAGACACCTCTCTCGTCCTACGAGGATAAACTGTAGGAGCTCGTAAACAGGGTATACCACATCGCAACGCGTTCATGGACATCCGTAACTTGGGAATAGGCCTAGCCTCGACCTACACCTTTTGCCTACGCTTGCCGCTTTCTCAGTAGAGAACGGTTCTGTGCCTGGGTAATAGAGTTCGATAACCCTTCACTCTCATTCACATTCCTGTTCCTCCTTCGTCGACAGAACCCAACCGCGGTAAAGTTCTTCGATATGTTGAATATATACCCAGGTACGTAGGTTCTCCTTTCTCGCAAAATACCAGCTCATCGAATCCGTTGAGAGACTCGAAACTAATGCACTCAAAACACTGCACAAAAATGCAGGAGCCCCAGTTTCCGCAATGAGTCGCCGCGGTTGTTTGATGGCATCATTTTCATCAACTTGATTTTCTCGTTATGTCTTTTTGCGACGACTGGATGAGGCGTGGAGAATTTGGTTTATTGGTGCGTGTTCTCTTCTTCGAGTATTAGTTCAGGGCTGTTTGGAGTGCCGAGGTGGCCTTGGGATATCTATAGGTGTAACGATGTGGTGCGTCCGAGACGGGATGGTCAGGGGGATTTTCCAGCAAGGATTAGAGCTGCATGGGAAGCGGTGCGCTGCTGAAGAGCTAGGTGACGGATGGAGACAGAAGAGTGTTGGCGATTAGGAGGCGCGTACCTTAAGTACGGGATGGGTATATGTGAGTGCTTTTGTATTTGAGGCGCTTCGAGCGGCTTTTGACGTTACGATTGCCCATACAGGTATTAAATTTGGGGGCAGCTCAAATCAATAACCTCGGGCCTTAATCTGTAAAACGTACACTCGCTTCTTAATTGATCGAGGTCAGACTGAAGCTCGAAGTCGCTCACACAGGGTTCGCTCTTGAATCTTCGTTCCCGTTGGTCTAGTGCAACAACATCATGCTAAAATGGACATTATCCGTAGGTAGCTGCGAAAGCTCCATCATTTCATACTCGTTTCGAATCTACCTAGACCGGAAAATGTTCACCTTATCCTCTTTGGCGGACAGAAATGCAGACGCGTGATTATGTAGATTTTTTCTATGGCACCACTTGTGAGTTGATCAGTTGGCTGCAACGTCTAGTTTACTAGGTCCCACACGATACCAAAAACTTGGCCGGTTTATTACTTGGCTTACAGTACCGAGCACCCAACGACAGGCGCACGATATAAGCGGTGGTTACAGTAGTGTCGACCCAGCTCGTTCGCCCCACAGTATTAAGGAGTAGGGGCAAAGACGGAGGGCGTTGCGTCGGCGTACGCTTGATCGAGCGGGCGCGTCACTTTCTGTAGACACCTGGACCGGAACTGAGAGCAGTTATGCAGGGCTGTAGGGAACTAAATTTTAACTAAAGTACTAATAGACACAAAGCTTATTGGCGAGTCTAGAAATAAGCAGGACGGCGGTACCGCCAAGTCTTCCATACGTGAACGAATAGAGACTGGATTTTGGAGGCTGCCCCTAGAAAGTAAAATACCGTCGATTTCTCGGGAGTCTACGCGTATATATTACTTGAGCGTCCCTTCATTACAGCTGGTCAATCAGCATCAATCAGGAGATGCACACCGGGATGTCGTTCATCACGTCATTCACCGTGCGCCATGTGCAATATATAGAAGTTACGGTACCGTAGGATCAACTGAGACGAGGTCGCACTTCATCAAGGCTGTGCTCCTGATGGCCGATCGTTGTGGGCTTTATTGATGAGCTGGTTCAACTCGCTGTTGCCTCTCAATGTCGGAACCATTTCATACTCTTCTTCTGGGCGTAGGGGTGGGGATGGACTCATATCACTCTAATATGCGGGATTATATCGCGCATCCGTGTCTCGCGTGAGAATCATCTACACGGAGGAGTTTCTCTCATTAGGGGTGACTTTTTCGGTTGTGAAAGAGAAAGCAACTTCTGGCGATGCCGACATAGAGTACCAAAGGTTTCGAGTAAAAGTATCGGAGGGGCATAAACAGTGTCAGAACAGCCAGGCAGGAGGGCGGGTGCTCACCTGTGGTACCATTAGCAAGTTCCGCCATTGAAACCAACATAAACGCATTGGGGCCCGGAAAATGCTGCATGACTTCTAAACCTGAGCGAGCTCCGATGTCGGATCAGATTTTGAACACAAACCCAATCGGCGCATGTTATCTATCCTACATCTCGAAGTAGAACCTATCGATATGAGCCTTGCGGTTGGACACATTGGGATAAACTTCAGGTGATGAATGCTATGGTGGGGTATACATCGCCGCCACCCCAAATTACGTGCGCGTGAATAACAATGATATGGGTATGATGTGAAGTGCTGCATGTGCTCTGTGTGTCCTATTCGGGGATTCTTACGGCACTCACCTTTGGTGAATACATTTCAAGGTTTTGGCATTGGATATATAACCTCCCCGGTCGATCGATGAGTTTAGGCATCAGCAGCCTTTATTCAACTATCTTTCACGATTTCTATTGATCACAATTCAGGTTTGTGACATATTTCACTTAGCGGTGTGTTCTATTAACACGGACCTTCCTTGATGTTCCTTCACCTTGACGCACGGGGCATGATAATAATGTATCATGGCTCGTCTTCGGACTATATGCAATTTACGCGCATGGAGTAGATGAAGTTTCGTCGTTTGCTGAGACAGTTCAGGATTTTGCCTCCTATTTTGCGGCGTCAGTCGCCAGCTGCAACTGGGTCAACAGAGGGAAACAAAAGGTGGACCCATCTGCGTTAAAAACTTACACGAGGTAAGATTAATTGGTTCGTGAAAGCTGTTCTTGAACTAAGTTGTATGCAGCCGCCTGTCTGCAAGCCCAGCATATGGAAAAGTTGTTGGTACGACATCTTTATTGCCTATTTTCAGTTCTTCAGCTGACAAAATCCTTGCTTTGTTAGGCGTTGGCCTTCAGACCAACGCTGGTGTGATCACCCCTCTCGTCTGACTCGATATGGACAACACTGGCAAAGGAATACATTTCAACGCCGTCTCACTTACAAACTCTGAGGATAAATTGGCCGCTCGCCTTACCAGCACTGTTTCTTTGACGCAACCTCAGCGAACCGCACTGTATCTCGATTATATCAAGTGTATTGAGAATCGTTCGGCGCAGTTTATTTGGCAGTGGTGGAGCACTGGTGTTGCTCCTTCGTAATAAAGACAATGTTGTTAATGATATCTGTTAGTTCATTTCTCTCCGTCTCCCGCCACTTTACTCTGACATGAATGCTGATTACCATTTTTAGGCCAGATTGGGGTGAGCGAGGAGTAGCACAGAACAACATGAATTGTATTTTCAATTGAATTGAAGTGAACCAAGAAAAGTGCGCACCTTTCGTGACCACAACAATAGCCACCCCATTAGCATTAAAATGGCACCAACGACTTTTTCGATCACTTGAATTACACTATATGCTCGACAATACTTTTACCATTGCCACTGCTACACCGAAATGTGCATCTCCTTCGGCCCGAAACAACTGCCACTGTGGGAAGTCAGGGCCGCGATCGAAGGCACGGCAGGGACGTTTCAAGCGTCACTAAGAGTCACAAGAAGCGGCCCGCCCAAAAGCCCTGAAAGGCCTTCTGAGCTGTAGTACGAAGCGCCTGGTGTCACGGCCTGGCCTTTTGAAACGGCCTAAAAGTCCTAGGAACGCACTTGCGGCCTGACTTGGCGTGGTGCGAAGGCCGCTGAAACGGCTCCGGGAGCCTTTATTATGTTTCTTACGGCCGTTGGGAGCGCCTTCCCGAGACACTATCTGAGGCCTCTCTGGACGTTATTTCACACTCTAGTTTACTGTCTTTGTGGCCTTACTGTACAGTTTAATGTATGATCGTAACAAATATGTATTTGGCGTAAATGCGTAACACAATTCTCATGCTCGTGGCGTTGGATACGGCACGACAAGAACACAGAGAGCAGGACAAGGATAGTAGGACGGGGAGAAAAGTGCTGTAAAGGGATTGTTACCGTAAAAAATCGTGAAGAAAGTCGAGGTAAGACGAGAATTGTCGGTGGAGAGAATGACTGTTAGCGCGCGGCACGTCGATAAGGCTACCCGACAGACCTACTTCCTCTTCGGCTTAGTCAAAGCTAGCTTCGGTTTGGCCGGGGCGGAAGTGCTCTTGACGGTCCCCTGATACAGCTGCGTGTATGCGTGTCAGCGCAACGAATCATGAGGTATCTTACTACTTACCGATGCGCGCTGAGGGGCCTTCTGTTGAATCAATCGCTTTGGCCTGTCGCTCTGGCCTGTGCCAGCGCCCGAGGAGATGCGCCTTGGCCCTCTGCTTGGCCTGGGTATTGCTGGCCCCGTTTCGGAATAACTTCGATGCGATGCACTCCAAAGGCCAGTAGTCGTGGTCCTTGTAGACTTCAAACCCAGGGAGGAGTGGTAATACCTAGAATGGGTGAGTTCGACGTGTGGAAGAGTAATCAATGTTAGTACTTACATAGTAAACCGCCTGAAGGATCAGATAGTTCGACCCCTGCTTGCTGATCGTCTGGGTCATATCTACCCCAGGGGTCGACCTAAGAGCGGTTCTAAGCATTCACTGATATCAATTGTTTTATTAGTTGAATTGTAAACGTATAAATATAAGCAGACGTACCCGAATGGTCTGGTATGCATCGTCGCTCAAGTCTAGAAGCCCCTGAACGTCCACCTGGGACTTTTGTCTGCCAGGCTTTGTGTCCACAAACTGAATTTCGAACGGATCTGAATCGTCCAAAAGCTGAGTTAATTTGTAACGAAGCTCTGTAATCTCGGGGGTGCTCAGCTTGTGTGGAGGTGGTGCGTTTGCGCCTGCTGGTTGCGTTGTGCGATGGCGAATGGGCCTAGCCGTAGTGAGAGGTGAATTGGACGCGGCCTACCTGGCGACTCAGGCTGGTCCTTTAGGCCAATCGGGTGCCATTGAGCGAGTTGATGTAGTGAGCTGAGTGGGTGCTGTGGACGACGCCGGAATCGTAGGCTGAGCAGGGACTGTAGGCCTAGCAGGAGCTGTCGACAAAGCGGGTAGATAAAGCAGGCTGTGTAGACCAGACCGGCGCTTGAGGTAAAGCGGGTGTGGCGGGCTGGGTTGTTGGATTAGGACGGATTGTTGAAGCGGGCCGGGCTGCTGCGAGAGGCCGGCTAGGTGTGCTGGGTTGGCAAATCGACTGGTTTGTTTGGGTAAGCAGAGCCGGCGCAATCGGTTCGCTTCGGGCGGTTGCAGCTGGCAGCGCAGTCATGGTTGGCTGGGTTGACATGACAGGTGGGATGGGTGCAGCTGGTTGAGCAGACGGGGCCAGCGGCGTGGACCATCCTACAAACAATGTTGTTAGCAATTGTGGCAAAGAGTGGGGAGCTGGCTTAGCTTGCCTTTGGCAAGTGCGAGTGCACAGAATTCTTTGTCAGTTGTTCCACTCATGGCAACGAGCAAAGCAATTATAAAAGGGGGTGCAGGAAGAGGTTGGATTGTTGAAAGCAAGTTTATAAAAGAAACTAGTTCGCCAAGGCCATTTAGAACGTTTCAGATCGTCCAAATCTGGACCCTGCTCAAATATTTACCTCATGTCAAATTGCAGGGAAATGGAGCGCTGCGTTGCGCTGAAAACTAGTTGTACAAAGAGCTCAACAAATGTATTTTAAAGACCGTAGCTAGGACCTACAGGAAATAGCGGGATCATAGAACTTGGTCAGAAGCACAGTAAACAATATGATTGAGTGGCAGACAAACGGAACGGAACGGAATAGAGTATGAGAAACAACACCGGGCACGCAAAAGATAAACTGTAAATTAGCTATGTACAAATTATATGTACACAGTCCCACCATTGTTTCTACAATAGGGGGGGGGGGGTTTTTTGTGTCTGTTGGGCCTGGAACGTTGTGGCAGGTGAAGGTGGAAGGAATAGAGGCGTGAGTTTAGGCCTCAATCACGTGATCCGACTTACCCACAGACTTATCCTCGACTTCAAAAATGCCTCAGCTACGAATACAGCTCCAGAGCTGCAATGGACGTTGACGACCCCCCCCCCCCCCCCAACCCTTTCAGCCTCCCCAGGATCCTCCGATAGTCCCCAAGAGACGGTGCTTCTGCTGCGGCAGAAAGTACGGCACTTGACAGCTTGCTCGACACCTTCGAGATTTTCTCGCTCAGCTTGACCAGGAGATCGCCGCAGGCCAGGTGGCTGGAGACGACGAGGATGCCAGCCCCAATCACGCTGCGATGGATATCGATCATGCCGGTCCTGGCGATGCAGCGGTGATATCGGCAACGCGGCGGAGGTAGAGGGTTGGGCGCAGGATTCCGGTCAAGGTCAGTACACACTTAGTTTAGGCGGTTGCATCCTAATTTTTCATGCTTATAGTCGACGCCCATGTACTCAACAATATCACCCCTTTCGCTGGCTGTTGCGGTGTCTAGCCATACGTTGGTAAGTATGTCAAGCTTACGACCTGATGTGTGATAGCTAATGTGACCATCGAATAGAGCCTGAAAAGATCCACAAACCCAGAGACAACCCCCCAGTCGACCTTCTTAACTGGCCTGATCCCGACAGCGATGCCGACTCCGAGGCCACAGTTGACGAGGAACCTACCGATGGGCCTGACCAAGACCCCCCCCCCTGTCTGAGGAGCTCCCCGATCAACCCACCAACTCTAACTTTGTCCCCATCTACAAGCCCGATATGGCGGATGCGCAGATACACGAGATTATGTGACTGTAGTTGAGCGATTTGGCCGAAGACGAATGGCTTGAGCTATGTGAGTAACAAGTTGTGTGCTCGTTTAAAATATACTAATCAGTTAAACTGTCACGCTGTCTTACTAATTCCCTTGCTTGCAGACATTTCCCCCCGATACGCGACATTATTATTCGTGTCCAACTCAACATTACGAGTACTGTAACCAGGTCGACAAGCTCGAACAGATGGTCAATCAGTGGGTAGTCGAGTACGAAGAGTAAGTCGAGACCCGCCAATTCGATTCAGTAAACTCACTACCACAGTAGATATTATTATCAACACGAACACGATCGCCTGCCCGCTTGCCCGTTCACGATCCACGCAATCGTCCACGCCCCGTATTCCATCCGAATGACAGGTTCACTCTGGAATTCGTGGGCCTTCGTTATGGAGCGTGACTGTGGACCCCTCCTACTAGCTGTTAAAAACTAATACCGGCCCTACCGACACCTCAACAACTACATTCAGCGATGTGCGCAGATGAAAATCGTATGCCACACATACAATTTACCTATGCTGACGAGATCGACGGTCAAATGGACATACAAAGGTCGCGAGCGAATGTCATCTTACGAAGTTATGTACCCAAATTGTGAGCACTGCACTCCCTCATCTTCGAGTCATAACTAATTGGATATTTTACTAGTCCCTGAAGTTATACTAGGCATCCCAATCGAGCGAACTGTTCAGGTCGATGCGCAGCTTATGAACCAGCTCACAAAGTTCTTTGGCCCGATATATCCTATGCATATGACAGGAGCCGCGCTCCGGGAGCGCGTCGACACGCAAAGTATTGTCAGCTACGGTAGGTTTCGCCAAGTCGACAACGGGGATCGCATCCGTACGGCCAGTGCTGTTGAGCGCACGAAGAGCTCTACTGGCCATGTTCGTGACAACTCGTACATTAGGGTATGTTTTATATCTCATCTTCTCTGACGCTCATTATTTCTTAGTTTACAGTGCTTCTGGACCAGAACGCTGACAATGACGGGGAAGATGTCGCATATGAGGAGGTGAACTATGGTCGGCTGATCGGTATATACTACATCGAATTTATAGAAGACCTTGCGTGAGTACTATGGTTTTTAATATCAGCCATATGCTAATTCGTATTTCAAGGGCCAATTTGCGGAAGGCGTATCTCGTCGCACGCATCATGTCGTGCCAAGGTACCGGCGGCGTTGACGCAGTGCTGGCCGAAAACCCATAGGTTACATATCGTGCACTGACGACGCCCGACATTTTCCACCTCAAAACAATTGATGCTGTTGTTGGACGAATTAAGGTTCCCGGAAATCTATGGGCTATCATTGACTGCAGTCGGAACGGAGCTCGCACACAGTTTGTAAACGACAATGATGACGATGACGACTGAACCTTTTCTTTCCATTTCTCCAATTTTCTCAATTATTTTTTCTTCTTGTCCATGTATAACTTTGATACATTCATAATCCCACGCGTAGTGTGTCTAAATAAGTCTACATGCATGCATTGGTGAGTTGAATGAGTGATGGTTTCGTATTCCCTAAATTGACGGCCTTCCGCGCCTCTTTGTGTGGCAGTACAAATGCGGCCCGCGGGACGTCGCTGGGACCCGATGGGCCGTTTAGATGCCAAACAAGGCGCCGAGCTTGTTTGTTTGGGACATGAAAACAACGCCTCGGTGCCGCACGGGCGCCGGAGAACCCGTTTAGCGGCCTTTTGAGACGTTTCAGCAGGCCTACGGCACGTCGAGCCTCAGGGTACGGCCCTGACTTCCCACAGTGTGTAGAACTGCGGTGATTAGCGGGCCGAAGCACGAAGGGGAGTAAAAACATACCTAGAATCGACACAGAACGACACTGATAGTGAAATAAAATGAATCTAAAACAGAACGGGAAAATTAACAGGTGCGGCTGGAAGAAGATTAAAATGAGGGTTAGATCGTCTAAATATGACAATAATTAGCTTGAGTTAGTCAATGTTTCAAGGAAGTTCACATGACCCACAACAGACGTGTGGTCAAGCAAATACTAATCACCCTGAAGTGCGCGTGTGCGCCCAACGAGACAGTCTAAATCGTTGGCATCGATACTGGAAGCTGGGCTCGTCTCAGCCTTTAGCCGTCGCCGCCACATTTCCCAAGCATGCTGGGCATCGAAATCACGTGAGGCTGTTTGTATCGAGATGAGCTGGGACACATCTTCTTCGTCGCTCCCACTCCCAGGCTACACTCACCCACCACCACCCCACACACAAGACGACGTGCCCGACACTTCCGACAGCGTCGAGTCTTCCACTGACGACGTCAAGCACTAGACTCGCGGCGGCCGAACTCGCTCGATTTGATCGACGGCGACGTCATTGACAGATCTGACAGCAACTGATTGAGTCCGAAAGTTCAAATAGCAAGCCTAATCCCCACGCCTCGTTCAAACATCCCCCTTGGATCTAATTACTCCTTCACTTGACTGGATTTGTTGGTGGGGGAGATGCAGCCCGACAATAGGCTGTTGACGAACCTGATCAAGTGCGAGAAGGAGCACCATACGGCGTTGTTGTCGTTGCTTGTGCGTTCTCACACGTCGTTGGCTGCGTTGTCTGCGTATGCTTCTGCTGCGGCGCCGCCTGTTGCGCATGCTCTACTAGGTTAGATCTCACCCAATCTACCGTGTACGACAAGCTAACTAATCTCTGTTTAAAGGATGCATCCAAGCGTTCGCCGCTGCGGACGAGGGACTGCGTGGGTATGCGGCAGCAGTGGAAGGGTGGAAGGAAGAGCTCAAAGAAGTCCGACGAGTCGAGGACGAACTCAAAGCTGTCGTGCGCGATAAAGATATCCTGTACGTCTTCGCTCCCTCTTGTATCACACCTCAGCTAACGAACAATATTTTTTCTCACCAGCGTTGGCCGTCTGATCAAAGCAAGCAAACAAAAAATCCCCACATCCTCGCTTCAAGCCGGCCCAGCGCCCATCCCCAATGCATCCTACCTCGCCCAATCATCTCCCTCCTCTTCATCATTCTCATTACCTGCGACGGGGCAGCAATACGGTCAGACCGGATACCAATACACACCCACCCCACACGCCACGCAGCACATCAATGCAAAGCTGGCCCTGGCTCAACGCGAGTTGCACGCTTGCGAGGCGCATTTGGCGGGGAAGGAGTCCGAGTTGGCAGAGGTCAGGCGGAGTGCGATGACTGAGGGAATGGCGAGACGGTGTCGTGCGATGGCGGAAGTTGGATCATTGTGGAGGGAAAGAGGTGAACAAGCCCTCCACTCGTTGGATGAGTTGGGCAGGGAAGGCGCGGGCGGTGAGTCTTTCGCTCGCATCTTGGCATATCGCTTTCCCTTTCTTTGTGTGTTAGTTTTTTGTGTGGATGAGGGCACTGACTTTTCATCGTTCTCACCGTTCGGTTTCGCTTCTCGCACACGTCAACTTTTTCTTCAACTCGACCCAACTCTTTTTCAAATTCTGTACGCATTCGCTTTACTTTCTCGCCCTTCCACCTACCCCCTTTCCATACGCCACGAACCTAAACTGACACCCAACTCACAGCGCCACCTCTCCCACAATCAACATACACGCCACCCCGCCGCTCCCACTCTTCGCACTCCCGCTCCCAATCAGGCTCATCCCTCGCACCCTCCCACTCGGCCTCTCAACACCACAACCGTACCCGCTCCGCATCCCCATTCGGCCTCCCGCGCGCGACATCGCCATTTGGCGGTGCGCCAGGAACGTATCAGACTTTAGCTGGGGGATACCAACATTCTCATCCGTTGCCTGCGCTGCCTGAGCGGGATTCGTGGCACGTCGAAAGAGGGAGGGAGGAATATGACCCTAGAGAAGGACCAAGAGAAAGAGAGGGAAGGGAGAGACCAGTTACGTACCATGCAGGATCATACGAAACACCCCGCCCCTCGTCCTCATTCCATCCCGACCCGTCCCACCGACCTGTGTCGTTCCACCCCGGTCCGACGTCAAGTATTGCAGACTCTACATACGATCGACGACCCATCTCGTCTCTAGGCCTCGGACCCGCTCCACACGTCGAGTTCGACATTCCACCAGCACATTCAATTGGAGATCATGGGGATATCATACCCCTCGGTCGGCCCGTGAGTTCTGTTGGGTTCAACGCGGAGCAGGGAGGGTGGGTTAGGGATCGGGAGTGGGGAGATGAGAGTAGTGAAGAGATGGAGGGGTATCGTGTTGTTGAGAATGATAGGTGGAGGGGAGGGGCTAGGAGTGATGAAGGTGGAGAGGGAGGGGAAGAGGTTGATCCGGAGATCTTGAGGGCTGTGGAGAAGATGGGGATGGTTGTGCCTCCTAAGGATAAACCTGTACGTTGTTCCGTTTGCTGTTTTGTGATACTGGTGTTGAATTAGGGTTTGTGTGAAGGTCCGGACGCATCCGCCTACACCGCCGGAGACGTCGTCTTCTGTGGCGAGCCCTGTGCCGGCTTTACGAGTGACTGAAGCTACGCCCCAGAAAAAGGGCAAACGAGGAGACGGGGAGAGAATCAAGAGGAAGAGTACGAGGAGGAAGCAGGGAGAAGACCAAGCAGACATCCCTGCGTCTGTTTCTGCACCGGCCAGACTTGCTCCTGCGTCGGGACTCGCGCCGACTCCTACCTCTACGGCTGCGTTGCCTGCTCCTGCAGCCCGTCCGGCCGCTGAGCGAGTGATCGTCGCGCCGTCTCCGACTGTGAGAGCGTCGCCCGATTTGCCTGCTCTTCCGGAACTTCAGCCACCCGCGCCTGCTCGGGATTCGTCTTCGTCGACTGTGCATTCACCTGCCATCCAACCCACTCCGGCTTCACCAATTATCCAGCCTGTTCAAATCGTGCAGCCCACTCAGACATTCCCAACGACTCAATCTCCACCGTCGGCCCAGCCCCAAGTCTCGACCCCTCCCCCTTCCACTTCTTCATTTAGCCCCGAAGCAGAATCTACGCTCCACACGAGTCTCGAACCCGCCCCGGTTTCCCCCATCGAATCCGCCAGTCCTCTTCCAGAATCACGCGCTAGTCCCGAACCGGCCAATATCGGCTCGGCGGCCCTTGATCATGATGACGTCATCATTCCCCGAGAGGAAGACAAAATCGGGCAGGGGCAGCGGGGGATGAGCGGCATGACCACGGTTGGCCAAGAGGACGAGGCTGGGGCAGTGTTGCCGACGACCGAGGCTGTGTCTGTTTTGCCTTTGGAGACGACTACGACGGAGCCTACGCCTACTTTGACTGCTGCCATGCCTCTTGTGAAGCCTCGACCGGGGGTTGAACGGACTCCGACGGTGTCTAAACCGCGCGAGACGAAGAGCCGGATCACGTCTTCTGCTTCTGAGCCACTTGTTCTCAGTCCCACTCGTGCGAATTCTAAAGCTGGCCCGAAACGACGTGTGGCGAGTGGACTCGAGAGTGCAGGCGAGACGAGCGGGACGGATCGCGGGGGTCGGAAAAAGGCATCGGCGAAGCGCAAGACTGCGCCTACACCCAAACGACAGCCGAGTGCAGAGGAGCGCGCAGGATTGGCGGCGATGTTGCGCGATGCGGACGCTCCGTCTCCGCATGTGCATTTCCCTGCTGCGGGCGGGATGTACGTCCCCAGTGCGCCGCCAGTTACTAAACAGCCTGGAGCGTTGTTTTTGCCTACTTCGGGTGGGGGGACGACGAGGTCGGATGTTGGACCTGCTCGGAGCTTGCATTTCGATACTGGGGCGAGCGCGTTGCCTCCTCCGTCGCCTGTGACTGTTACCCGCGGTCGTTCGGGCTCCGGGTCTGTGTCGTTCTTTGGGCGAGTGGCGGGGTTGTTTGGAAGGAAGAAGAATTCTGTGGACGATTATGTTCCGTCTGGAGGTGGAGCGGCGTGGAGGACGCGGACGGATGGGAATCTCGCTCGTGGAGGTGGGGCCGATTCGTCTGATGACGAGCCCCGGACTGGGTTGGTAGCCGTGTCGAACGTGAACACCCCTGCTGGGCGGCCGAAGTCTGTGGACAACAAGGCCGTGCCTGATTCGCCGAAGCGTGGGGTGGGACGAAAGTTGACAAAGGCCGACAAGGGGCAAACGTTGCGCGTTGGTCCACCTCCTATCGACACCGATATGTCTGCACGGAATAGGAAGTCGTCGTTGACTGGTGCAGATCGGGATGAACGGTTCGAGGTTGCGAGTCCTGTTGGGGGCGCCGGGAAGGGGAAGAAGGCCAGGGGCGAGAAAGTCCGTTCAGTGGATGGTGGGGGGCTCAGTCGGAAGGGGAGCTTGAAGAGCAACACGAGCGAACCTGTGAGCACTACGTCGGGCCGGACGAGTTCGGACAAGAAACGTGGTGCTGCGAGTCTCATGGCGCTCGTTGAGGGACCTGGGCTTGTCCTCCCGTCTGAGCTTGCGCAACGCTCCCAGTCTCCTGTCCCACCGAAACGCCGGACGGATTCTCCTGCTCGTGGTCAGTCGCCTGCCCGGTCGCAAACGCCCCAGTCGTTGTTGTCCGTACCCCCTGCGAGGATGGTCTCACCCACAACAACAGCCGCACCAAAGCCCGTCCGAGCGGCGTCTCCGATGCCGCTCAAGAGCGCAATGCGACGAACACCGTCACCTATGCCCAACCCCCCTACCCCCGTTGATATCCCTATCCTGTCATCCCCACCTTCTCAAGATACATCTCCGGTAGCAACGTCACCCACCACGGGTCTCTCCGTTCCTCCAATCAAGATCGACGCGAGCTCCCCACGGAACAGCATTGTCGCTGAATCGCTTTACGAAACTGGTGAGGAAGATTTCGACGACGCAACCGACGGGGAAGCCGAGAGCGACGGCACCGTTGCACATGCCGACGCACCCAAACAAGACTCTCCCGCCCCAGCCCACGCGATCATCCCTCCTCCCGCACATGTCTCTGCGGCTTCTCCATCTGCTGGTACAGCCCTCGCTGCATTCAAGTCGACCATCTCGGCTCCGAATTCCGATACTGCGATGTCCGTCTCGACTGCCGGCCCATACTCTGCTGGAGGCACCCAACCCGCACGAAGGAAGAGCGTACGCATCAACCCAGACCCACCAGAGATGAGCGCCACGCCTGCCGCAACCCCCGCCATAGAATTGGACGAGGAGCCTAAATGGAGTCAAGGCCAGAACGGAGGAGGAAGTGGAAGTGGAGGATGGGCGACGAGGATCGGACGGAGTTGGGAGGATAGTAGTGAGGAATCTGGAGAGGACGAGGAGTACGAGCGTGTGAGGCGGGCTCTGGCGACGAGTTATAAACACTTGGACGCTGTGAATGTGCCTAATTCCCGTGGACGAGAGAAGGAAAAGGGGAAGAGTAGGCGTTGAAAGTTTTTGGTTTATTGAAGTTATTTGCTAGTTCTGGTTGTGGCCCTGATACGTTCGTTATCATTTTGGATCTCATTTTTTTTCATTGTGGATCGTAGTTTACAAGACCCCACTTAGTTTACATTCTCTTGGCGTGTTCGTTTCTTATGTTTTATGTTTGGTATAACCATGGTATGCGGATTTGTTTATGCACGGAGTAGATTTTATGATATATGGTATTGAGTGGTACGACACGGAGGGACCAAAAAGTGATGAAATAGAGACGGATAGAATCTGCGCATATGACTCTGGGAAATCATCTGAACACAGACGAGGATACAGGCAGGAGACGAAGGAGCAGTGTGACTCAGAAGGGCAGGCGGAGGGTAGGCTAAATCTCAGGTGGAACGGCAAGGGTTATGCGATGTGGGAGCCTCCGACCTTGAGCAATTCCGATTTATCAGATGACTAGGGAGGAGAAATATGATCACAAGATACGCACCTGCTGGAGCTGAGCATCAATCTCGTCCTCATCCTCCATCTCGTGCTACACGGAAAGAAATACACGACAAAGATCAACACAAACAAAACGCGCCAAAACCAATTAACGTTAGTTCCAGGACCCTGATGTCAGGATATGTAATTACAGAACACGCACCATCTTCGGTGTGTCCTCGTCGCGCAATCGGTTACCGTTGTGGATGAAACGAAAGGTGCCTAAAATTTTCGATAATAATTAGTAAAGTATAAGAACGATGAAAATAAAGCCAAGAGAGAAACAATATGATTAAACAGATAAATTGGTAGTTGAGATCGGTTTGAGGGTATGCAGTTGAACGTACCGGGAGCTTTCCTGAATTGTTCCTGCAGATAGAAGGGCATGAGTATCAGTTGGTAGTTGAAACGATTTAGTAAGTTTTGCTCACATGTGCTTTGTCGAAGGCGGCTTTGAGCGGCTTTGTACGAGCGACCTTCAGCTGGAACGCTACCCAATATAAACATCAGTTAAATTCAAGTCATGAAAACACAGGAAGAAAGGATATACGTACATGGTCCTTCCTGACTACGAATAACGAGCGTGATCTTGTCCGACTTGGACGCAGGAGTCGATTGGGGCTCCTCATCGTTAGCGCCGGCATCAGGAGCATCGTCCATAGCATCATTGGTTTGCTGAGTTCCCATATCTTCGTCCTCGTCCTATACTGCTGTGTAAAATACGCGTATCGTGGGGGGAAGAAGGGCTTACGGCGGGGTAGGCGGTGATGACGCCTCCGTCTGGAATCTCGTGCTGGACGTGAAATGGTCAGAGAATGTAGACGCCTGTGCTAAACATGAGTACCATTTTGGGTGTCTGGTCGCCTTCTAGTACAGCACCGTTGAATTTGAAGATTAGGGAGTCTGCAAAGCAACCCAAATAAGTGTGTGGCTCGGAGGATGGTATGGGTACAACCAACCGGGGGTAGTCCCAAATCGTTCCTACAGGATGTAAAGCGTCATTCAAAGGATAAGATTTGACAAGCGGAATACATACCGCTGCGGCTGCAAAGACCTTTCGGAACTGGGACACTTTTTTGACCGCGACCTTGACGTCCGCTAACAAAAAATCAGTTTAGAAATCACAATTTTTGTTCTACTTACGCGCAGCCGCTTTGGAGTGGGTAATCGTCAGAGTCATTTTGCCATCTTGGGTCGCAGGTGTATCGGCCATGGTGATGGATGAAGGGGACAAGAGCAAACCTGAATCAAACCCTATGGAATCAATAACATTGACCTTCTGGCACGTGACCGCAAGTGTCTCCGCAATTTGACGTTGACCACCATGCAGTTCGTGCAGTACGTGCTTTGTCGCATATATCTTGGATTTATTCACATCTTACAGCGTTGGAATCCTTTCTGCATTTAACTCTCATAATCGATACCTTCTTACTTTACGATCCAAGTCTCGACCCAGCGACTATCACTCCATCATCCTCTTTCGGCTTTCGCCCGTCGCCGCCGATGCGCCTCAACTATACGCAATGGAGTCGACGTGCCCTCATCTAGGAGCAGATCTCTCCCATGCGGATGTGGAGTTTGATGCTGAGCCGGATATGGAGGAGATGACAGCGGCCGTCGTCTGCCCATGGCATCGCTATGATTTTGATTTACGAACGGGAGAGAGCTCGACAGGTCTCAAGGCTTGTGCGTATCCGGTTGAGCTTCGTGCTCAGGAAGTATGGGTTGGATCTCCAGGAGAGGGGTTATGGGAGGTTGTGGAGAAGAGGCCGGTATCAGAAGGTGAGCGATGTTATCTTATTGGTTTGCCACTCTAACAACCAGAGGGTAAGATTTTGCGGAATCGAAACAAACCACTGCCCCAGAGGAAACTACCGCTTCCAACGAAACTGTGGAAGAGACCCTCAATTTTGCCAATTTGTCGATTCAAGATGAAGAGCCAGAACCCAAAACATTGATGGAGTGGGCATGTCGCATCCTAAACACATCGAATCCCACACTAAAGGTACGCTCCTCTTGTTACCTTTCAGGAAGCCTTGAATTCCTCTCCCCATATCGCATCATCTATTCTTCCAACCTAAACGAGGGTCTGATTCGGACATAGTAAACATCTATTTTCCAGGAATACTATTGACCCGTTTGCGTCCAGGTATCTCTCACTCGCCGCGCCGCCTCCGCATGGCGAAGTGGAAAGATAACATCGAGCGGCCAAAAGAAGAAGAACCTTCCTCTTCCCCCAGATGTACCTCCCCGGGAGAATTTGGTCACAGTGGAGCCTGGGAAAGTCGGCAAACGAGGGAAGGCGGGGAGCGAGCGAAGCCGTATAGCAATCCTGCATGCTCTGGCCAATATTGAACAATGGGCGTGAGTATATGCTGGATGATTCATGATTCACGTACTGACTGAGACTAAAGGATTGATCTAGCGTGAGTCTCGCAACTTATTGCTACTTGATTTGTATTTGATACTTGTTCAGCTGGGATATTATAGCACGATTTGGTAGTGTTGAGGTGGCCGGTAAACCGTTGCCGCCACAGTTCTTCACGGATTGGGTCAAAGTTGCGGAAGACGAAGCAAAGTGCGTTCCCCACAATCAGTCTCTTACTAGTGCAAAATCACCCAAAATCACCGTATCGCTGACGCCAAAACTCGTCTTTGTTACAATCCGATTCAGACACTTCTCCCTCCTCTCCGGTCGCCTCACCCAACTAAACACATTCTACGGCTCTCATCCCGTCCACGCGGGTCTCTGGGACTCCGCCACCCGCACCGCTCATTCTCTCTCCGCTCGTCTGTGTATAATACATCTCGTACATGAAGCGCGAGGACTCGACGTCAATCCCGTTACAATTGGGAAGTTCAAAGTAGCCGGAGATGCGGAGAGCGTGAAGGTGCTGGAGGTTATACATTGGGATGAGGTAACGGTGAGTTAGATGTGGTTGTGCGGTTTATGACTTAGGTTGAGGGTTTTATGGCGTATAGCATGTAACGGCTGGACATCGGTGGTTCACTTGGGTGTGTGGGTTGCTGGACGAGGATCCTGTACAGACCTTCAGGCAAGAGGTTCGCGCTCATTTCTCTGGCGCATTGAAGGTTAGTTCCTCATTACATGCCGTTCATGGGGTGTATGCGTGGCCTAACATTGGCCTACGAGTTATTGATCATGGCAAGCTGACTCGGTTCTTCACCTGCTTAGGGCCCTTTCAACGCTGTGGACCGAGCACGAGCAGGTATGGGACCAGAGTTCTACGAAGACCTCAAAGGCGAGGAAGCCGGATGGGAGCAGTCGAAGGCGAAGAGCGTGCACGTAGGGGCCCCACAAGTTGATCTGGGGGTTGCCACGACCAAGCCCGGACAGGACGTTGCTGCAGATGGAAACGTCGAAGTAGGCTACTGATGAGTGCAATAAAAACCACAACTGGTTAACCTTTCGGACCATGAGCATTTCTTTCTAGTATGCATATATTGAAAGCAGCCTTGCTATTGAGCGGAGTAGGCTATCGATGAGACGTAGACGCTTTTGTGGGTATCATTACCGTAAGTGTTCAGTAAAGGGAATCATATCTGGAAGTGCTCTCAGCCACCCGCGAGATTGATCCCTTTGAGGTGGACGGGCATCTGCTGTTAGTAGTGTATTTTTTATCCTGCGTAAAAAAAGCGATGGAGATCATTCATTAGGGCAAGGTAATGGTGGGTAAGCGGTAATTATTTGACAACTCGTTCCGGTGGACTGCCTCGAGGAGATTATCGACAGGGTTGATTTACAGTCATGGTGATGGACTGGTGAATTCCGGCCTTCTTCTACATTCGGGCTTGGAGTTTGTTCGGCCGTTATAATGAAATTTGATGGCGTTAGAGTCGCTAGGAAACCACCGTCCTAACGCTTCACAAACAGAATTAGGGTTTGCGGCGTAGGGTCAGGACGCGTACCTTCTGAATGTACGAACCCCGGCCTTAAATCGGCGTGCAGTGCCTCTCCGCAATCATACCGCATCCTCGAATATTTCTCTCCACCGGTTTCATCAATCTCAAGATGTTCCACAGCTCCAAAGCTACCTATACCAGGCCATACGCCAGTCACGCCCACCACTTATTTGTTCTCCGCCCGACTCAGAGTCATCTTTCGTGCATGAAGCACGCGGCCTCAGTATTGGTCCTAACACGATTGACAGATTCATACTGGTGGGGATAAAGAGCCTGTGGAAAACCTTGGAGGGTCGTTAAGAAGAAATGGAGGCGGTGAGTGAATCACGGCTAGAGAGGTTCTCAGCAAAATCTTCCTAAGTTCCAGAGCGCTCCGGAGTGCTCTGGAGCAAAGGAGCGCGTGGAGCCACCCCCCGCGATCCGGAACACGCAGGAGCACGTGATACGAGCTCACGAGTGCTCACGAGTGCTCACGATTGCTAACGAGCGTCAGATATTAACTTCCGAGCACCTCACTTGTGCTAACTAGCATTCAGGAGAACTCATTTTAGGCTCATTATCAAATGGCTAGATATGGGTATATTGGTCCTTCAAAGATTAATCCAATTTGGGTAACATCAGCATTATATTAGGCTAAAACATCCATATGTACAATATAGAACAGAAAACTATCTACAGAACTATTAGAGCATGCTATTACTGCCTATCCGTGCCACGGCAGGGCAGTGGCCTTGTGCTGTCGAAGAGTATTGAAACAGGGCAATAAGGCCCGTCCCATACCTCAAGGAAGGATGGTGGGCGAGAGGCAATTATTGGCAGGTGGGGACCAAGCGTGGAACACCAGGCTTACCTGAACTGCAAGTGGCGAGACTGTGAAGGGCTCAGTGTTGTGATCTACGGTGGGGCTCGGCTCGGCGAGCATACGAAGGATCAACAATTGGGGAAACAGGTAGCAGTAAACTTACATTTCAGGCGATCGGCTACATGTGGGCTGGCTAGTTAGTAGTATTCCCACTGTTGAATGAGGTCGTGGCGGAATTATAGTGGGCGATTTAGAATTGTTATGGGTAGTTTGAGTTTGCAGAGAGACAAAGACGCTATCGATGCGGTAGGCGATGGAAAAGGAGACGTTGAGGGTGGGATTTTAAGCCAGGAGGGTGAAAACGGGGTGGTGGAGGAATTGAAGCGTACAGAGCTAGACCTCCCATCATCTGGCCCGTGCGCATCAAGACCCCGTACACGCTCGAGAGATTGCACTTGCTATCTCTAACTTTGTACTTGCTTGCAGTCATCTTAACACATATATATTGTCTCACTGATATTCTGAGTGCTCGCATTGACTTGCCTTGTCAAGGCAGGTAGTATCGAGCTCTCTGGTGCAACGGGTGGTGTTGTGTCCAACTGCAAGCGCCGGGAATATCACCAGCTGACCAATTATTCGGGTCCTCGGCCACCACTCCCCCATTCTTATTCTTCCAAGTCCGACCAGCCACGAACGAATCCTATATCCCTACGGACGAAGTCCACTGGCCCACACGCCTATGATCACCAATACACATCCACAATCCCGAACGACTTCATCAGATCGACATAGCGTATGCGAGCCACCTACAACAACCCAAGACGACTCTCAATTGCCCACAATCGCTCACGTACATCCGCCATGCTTACGCCAGAAACCCTGCCACAACTAATGGGTTAATTTACACAAAATGGACACCCTGTTTGGTGAGTGATCGTCGTGCACTCTACCTCCTGCAACGACTCTAAGCAACCATTGAAACTGTCCAACATCTAACCACTCAACCCGAGCGTGCACCACCCATGTTCATGCACAGGTGTGTCCCCAAACTGCTCCTACGATTAATACTGCTTTACACACACTCCGCTGACCCATGGCCCATTTATCAATTCCAGCAACAGCTTTTCACATGCCACCACAACCTCACGCCATAACATCTGCGCCTCCCATCCACGTTTAACACGCTCACCAGCGCTATGCATCCATCCTTGACCCTCTACACCACATATCCCGCCTACGCATGGACTTGCCACTGCCATAGGTACTCTTGTGGCACGCGCGTGATTTGCAAGTGGGCTTACACATTGTTGCGAACCCTCCTGTAGCCTGTCCATCTTTAGTGCAATTGATAACATTGAAGCTGTTATACCTGTAGTCCGTGCGCCTGCCCCTTTTTTTATTGGGTTCGTGAGCATTCCTAAGCATCCAATATTTGCTCGCTAAGGTTCCTGAGCATATTGGACTGAGCTCAGGAGCGCTCCAAAGCACTCCAGAGCAAACTATCACGTGCTCGTTGAGCTCGTACGCGATCCGGAGCAAAACCTGCGCTCTGGAGTCAAGGGGGTTTTTGCCGACGTTGTGGTGGTGATATAAGGCAGCATGCAACCGTCAGGTATTGGCAGCTGACCTGATTTTGTTGCGACTAGGTGAGACTCCCAGTCAGATGTTCAGGTAGGAAGTTCGCCCACTTCTCAGATTTATTACAAGTGCATTGGTTACTATGTTTACTGCCCTTGAGCACGTGCGCCGAGCCCCTCAACTATATACGTAGGTTTTGGTGGGTGGGCTCTGCTCAGCCCTGACGCTTGATCACGAGCACTAACAGACCAAAAGTCTTCGAAGATTTAATGTCAAATACGAAGATGGGGAATGGAATAGACCTGGAACGAGCAGCTTGGCATTGTTCTCTACCGCACGTTCAGTACCCGGCAAAGGTCTTTCTGAATAACGCACGCAAATATATTCAGATGAGATGTGCCATATACTCCACAATTGCTGGATTCGACATCTTATCGAAATCACATATAAATATCCTCACCAGTTTCATTCGCAAAATGCGGTACCATAACGTGCCAATACATTGAGCGCAACACTAGCGACAAACTATCTACACTAGCCACCAAAAGTCTTGCAGCATGCTTACCTTGTACATAGTGACTCAATGACTGTGTTTATTGTGCTGCTTCCTACATATACTCTGTATTTTGACATACTAGGTACATATTCTATTATAAACGCCAAACAAAAGGGTGAGGTCCGGGCATAGGGGGAATAAAACAAAAAGGGGGTAGGTTTTCAGCTTTTGATGAGTAAGCTCCGAGGCTTAGCTTAACTAGTAGCTATTGTAGAGCCAGATACCCTAAGTACAGCGCAACTCACGCCAAAGAATCTGGCGTAGTAGCGGAGGAGCTATAAGCTGTCCAAGATGCCATTTCCACTTATTTTTGGCTAAAAGTGCTGAAATTTGCCGACTTTGGAGGCATATAGCTCCTCCGCTACTCTGCCAGATTCTTTGGCGTGAGTCGCGCTGTACTTAGGGTGTCTGGCTCTACAATAGCTGTTAGTTAAGCTAAGCCTCGGAGCTTACTCATCAAAAGCTGAAAACCTACCCCCTTTTTGTTTTATTCCCCCTATGCCCGGACCTCACCCTTTTGTTTGGCGTTTATAATAGAATATGTACCTAGTATGTCAAAATACAGAGTATATGTAGGAAGCAGCACAATAAACACAGTCATTGAGTCACTATGTACAAGGTACGCATGCTGCAAGACTTTTGGTGGCTAGTGTAGTGTCCCAGCCACGCATTGTTGGGCTAGGAACCCCATCCATAAGATTTCCGATTAGCATACCAATTACTCCCCTCCTGATTCCACACGATCAATCTTGAGCCTCTCCTGAGTAACCGATTTCATCTACCATGTAAAATAGTGAGTCATTGATAAAGTGATCGTCGTGCGGATTCAGTATGCTCACAACATCTCGAACCCGATCCGCAGTCGGACGGTTCTCCGGATCGTACGCCCAGCAGTTCGTGAGTAGAGACCACAGGGTGTTTCCGTCCCCACTGTCTGATGGAATCACACGTTCAGGTCGCAAGGGCGGCAGCCTCTTTACCGCGACGGCTAAGTAGACACCATGGTCTGATTTTTCGGAGTATGGAACCATGCCTGTAACTGTCTCCTACTCCCTAGATGTTCGACATTGCCATAAAGATATATCAAGAAAGATTGAGCGCACCAGAATTGTCTATAACAAAAGGAGTCATCGGTTAATGCGCAGTGCACCTTAATATTATTAGTGTACATACCATGCCAAGCGCATACACGTCGGCTGCAAAGCTGTACGTGCCATCTTCCATCAGCTCCGGGGCCTAACCGAATCGTGATCAGCATCGTTTATAATTTCCAAGTTAACAAACCTACCGCCCAGCGTGGTGATAGACTATTTTTGATGGTAGTTGCTGTGAATTGCAGCGCACTATCTCGAAAGACTGCGTTCCCAAAGTCAGTAAGCATTGGTGCCCCATCGCTAGAGATCAGTACGTTCAGCTGAAACCCTCCCGTTAGTGAAATCTGACTTTGTTTACAATTAACTTACTCCTTTGAGATCACCATGCACCTATAAAGCAGGATGAAGAGGGGCTGAGATGCTGGGATATAAGGTCTTACGATGTTTACAGTATGCAAATACACCAATCCTTCACATATCCCAGTGCTCTACGGAAGCAATCTGTGTCTAGTAGTGCTACTAAGAGAAAAGAACAACGACAAAGGGGGCTAACCATTTGAAATCGATCTACTTTGGGATACTTTTCCAGATACAAGGGGAGACTCCCGTTCTCCATCCAGTGAGAGACCATCCCGATCTGGTTACGAAACTCCACCAGTCCGAGTAACTGAAGTACATTAGGATGTCGACACTGTGACCACGTGTGAAGCTCCCGAGCGGCGTCCTGCGCATTTCTTAGTTGCGTGATGCATGCTAAAGAAAGAACAATACCTTGAGAGGCTTATGTGTTTTGTCGGAGTTGACGTGGATCCGCATTGTCTTGACCGCAACCTGAGATTTGTCAAACAGTCTGCCTCTATACACGTCGCCAAAGCCACCGCTTGATACAGGATAATGGCCAAAAGATCCGGGGTTGAGACGGACGGTAATGTTCTGGCAACCGTGAGCGCCAAGCTTGGAAATAATAGCCTCGGGCGACTGAAGTTCTGCCATTTAGCTTAGCAGCACTCGAACACCGCGAGGAACTCACCATAAGGCTACTAATGTGAGTGCCAGATGAAGATTCAACCCCGAATATGTTAAATCCGCTCTCTGCAATTCTGTTCATCTGCAATCCAAGTGTTGTTTTTGGATGGGAACGTCGTCGCACTAATCCAATGTGCTCACTGTATCCCGGACGTGGTCAGCACTGACACGTGCCTCCGGATCGTACACCCAGCAGCTTGTGAGTAACGACCACAGCTTGGTTCCATCCCCGCCGTTTGGCAAGATAGAATATTCTGGCCGTGGCGGATGTCGTTTCCTAATGGTAAGGAGCATTGCGGGAATATCACCCATGCCAAAGTATGGCGGCCTTCCGGTAATTGTTTCCTATACTCTGTGCTCAACGTTGTGCTGGACAGGTGTCAACAGTCAAGTGAGCGCACCAGAATTGTCTTCGATAGGGATTCTAGTTAGATCAGCGCATAGTGCATCCTGTTATTATTAGAATACATACCATGCCAAGCGCATATACGTCGGCTGCAAAGCTAGGCTCTATAAGATCATCCACCAACAGCTCCGGCGCCTAAAAGGACCTTTCTCAGTACCAGACGCATTCTAAGCAAAGCGACCTGACCATCCAACGTAGTGAGGTGACGTAGTTCACGGAAACTCCCAATTTATTTATGTAGAACTGCCCCCCAATTTCGGCGAGCATTGGTTTCCCGTCCTGGGAAATCAACACGTTCATCTAGATTACCATGGTCAGCTATTTATTCCCCCGCAATCTGATTCACCTACTCCTTTAAGGTCGCAGTGTAGCTATGACGGGGAAATAAATTAAGAATCCTCCTAGCAAGATAAGAGCGCTTACGATTCTTTTAGTATGTAGATACACCAGTCCTTCACATATCCCAGCGCACTATTAGTAGACACCGTTCCGTATGGCGTCTAAACACACTGAGTATTGGGAAGACGAACCATTCGACAACGATCCACTTCAGGATGCCTTTCAAGGTACGCAGGAAGACTTCCGTTCTCCATCCAGCAGGTCACCATCCCAATCTGGCTGCGAAACTCCATAACTCCCAATAGCGGAAGCACATTTCGATGTCGACACTTCGACCACGTGTGTAGCTCTTCAGCGAGTCTCTGCAAAAGCCTCAGATCTATGACACGTACATAAGCTTGAAGCGATAATGAATACCTCGAGCGGCTTCGGCGTCCCATAATCGTCTTCACGAACCAGCGCAGTTTTGATCGCAACACGAAACCCGTCAAAGAGCCAGCCTCGATGTACGTCAAAACCACCATTCGTATGAATAGGTTCAAGGCCGCAGGAGTCAACATCGAGGCGATCCGCAATCATCGGGCAGCCGTGACCGCAAATACGCGATATAATATCACCCGCTGACTAAGAACTCATCCTTCAGCCAAGGATTATCGGCTTACAACACAACAAAGAACGTACCACAGAGCTGTGAACTAGCAAATCATCTGAGTAGTTTGATTCCATAGGAGTCTAGAATTAGATTCCTGAATGATAGCGTAGGACTAGGCAGTAACGAGTGGAAATGCTTTTAGTACGTGGGAATCGCTTGTTATAGTAGGAAGCGCATATGCGAGGCATTGGAGCAACGACTCACGATCTACAATGAGAAGTCTAAGGTTTGGGCGAGTTGGTACTGTTTGTTGTAACGTGAACCCAGCTGACGCTCTATCACACGGAACGCAGTGGTCGGTCGACTTGTACTAATAAGAGCACCGAATATAGGTTATCCAAATCCGTCGTTAACGGTCGTTGAGCTGCCATATCTGCTACCTGAATTACCTGGACTGGTGGTCGAAATCGTTTGTGTATCTGCTGCTAGGGTAGCGTTTACCCTGTGTTTCTGCGTCTTGAACTATAATTCACAGCCCAAACCCCATCAGTATACTTGATCCTTTTTAGATGTACCAAACCAGCTAGAACGTACTGACGGTGCTTCAAATCTGATTCTTGCGGATGCTGGCTGTTGGCAAGGGCGGAGGAAACTAAGGCGCCGCACACCGCGGGTGTGTAGAGCCCGGCGCTTATGACCGTAGCTCTTTGCGAAGGCAGGCATGCAACATAATGTCAGATGATAGCCGTAATAGGAGCGGTATCTGCGAAGTTAGATGATACTGGGAGACAAAGATATGGAGTGGGTCGAGCGAACCTCAAACTTCAGCCATGTAATGAATTTCCCCCTGGGTAGTACCCTATTTCCGGATCGTCAGTCGGTTGGGAATCGTGGTGAACTCAGAATTTTTGTGTCGGAAGAACGCTTTCAAGCAGCCAATATTTATGATACTGGATTGAAGACTACATAAGTGAGTTTGCTCAATTGTATGCGAAAGTAACTTGGCTGCCGTCTCGACGACAACAGTCAAAGGATAGTAACCAAGAGAGTTAATCTTGGGGACACTTATCGCGATGCCATTAAGTGCCACTGAGCCAGGAGGAACTACGGAACGGATGAATCGACGTGCAAAGGGGATAAATTATGTCAGAAGGCCAAGAGCAAATTTGCAATGGTGCGCAAACCTGCTCATCACGTGATAAGCCGCCTTCTGCTGCCGGTGTCAATAAACGCAAATCCTTGAATGCTCCGCTAACGCATTAAAGATCGTGAATGGGGACACCAGCGCGACTATATCCTGGAACGACTTTGGTTATCTACTATGCTGCTCTCTCTTGTCAAAGGCACAATAACGTTCCCTCTTTGTCTCTGATTGCCAGGCCGATGCCGATGCTAGTCCAAAGGTCCGCGAGTCTGGAAGTGCTGCGCCAGATCGATGTCGCTTGAATTTGCCGCAAAGACAGCTCCTGGGATCGCGGAAAACGAGCAGACATTATGGACGTACTATGGGAGCGAGCGTGAAGGCTAGACGAGTCGCATGGTGGAAGCTCGGGCGATTATGCCTTGGTGAAGATGCTCGGAGTGGGGAATCAGACTGGGGCAACCTTGCTATGTGTACCTCGGCGGCTGGGAAGGTGGGTTGATTTGAAGCGATCTTATCCAGAGCTAATCCTCATACACTTGTAGGGAAGGTGCTTCGCCTATGCCTTTAAATACTTTACCCCGTTCTCTATGCCCATGCGACTTGCACATAGGACACGAGCCGGCAGGTTTCATAAATCCAGGGGGACATGTTGCGTACGCTCCCCCAGCAGTTGCGCCGGTGGGATTCGCGAAGAACGCTCCGAGCAATCTTGCATAGTGTTCGGAAACCTCAACGGCCGCCAGATATTCGATTACATGGTACGCCGGTACCGTCTTCGCGAGCACGCTATTGAGCACTTTCATGGGGAACAGAATCAACTCTAGCGTAAAGGGCCCAGAGTCAACGTTCTCTCTTGTCTGCGATGGATCCCTTTCCGTGACCGCAACTTGTTCGCCCCACACGTGGACATCTGGTGCCGGCTCGCCGTCTCATCTCTACCTCTTATGGCCCACATTTATGTAGCTCGCTCACCCAGAATACCGTCTAGAACAACAACCCCTGTCCCGTGTATTCTTGATCGACCCTCAAATACATCCAGCCCTCGTCAAACCCAAGTCCTTCCCTTAGACCATTCACGCTTTCGGACACGGACTTGACCCACGCTTCGTCTCACGTTAGTATCTATTCCGGACCCACGCCTCTGTCTGGTCTGGGTAGCGCTGGAGTTCGTTTCCTTTACCATCAGACGCAACGTTCTCGAACACAAGCAATCATTGAATAAAAAAAAAGGAGATAAAATCGAAAGGTGCGAAGAATATAACACTCGCCGGGACGAGAGACTATATCTCGCTGGCCTTGTTGCTCTTCTTCACGCAGTTCCTGATGTCGGGACCAACACCTTTGAATCTTAGACTAGTCACAACCTTTTGCGAATCATCGATCTAGGACAGAAAAAAAGCAGATGAAGAATGGCCGAGAGAAGACGAAGGGAGCGGGTGAAGGACGGTCATAATCTGCGATGGATAAAACGGCTGACCTCTTCGGTACGTCCGTTCACTCAATCTTTTATTTTTCTGATTTCGGTTTCTCAATCTAGACTCGATGAGCGCCGCCTGACACGGCAGCTACCTTGCTCGGATGCCACCCTGTTAATAGTCAAGTTGATTCTTCTTTCTATTTGTGAGAGATTGTATCTCTATGTCACCATCGTGTCTACTACTAATGTACTATCGTAGCGAGTGCGACTGGTCCCTGATAAAATTGCGATAAGGACTTTAACTGAATAAGTCCACTTGTTTAAAAAGAAGGGAATGCCCAAACTAGACCACCTGTTATATGGGAATTAGCTTTAGAAATGGTTTCTGGTTGTATAACATTTCTATATGTCCAGTGTAAAACAAGGTTTTTGTGGCATCTTCAAGTTAGTTTCAGCAATCCGGGATAATTTGTTGCCACACTTTCCCTTCCTAAACCGCCAATATCAGGGCGAGTTTGTAGAGTTGCATATAGCAAGATTTTTGTGTATGTATTTCAGTGCACGGTAGAATAAAAGTTTGTGACCCCTTACTGGGAAGTAAAAACCTCGTGTATGCGTCCTGAATCATTAGTCACTTTGCTGTGCACTGCAGCTTTCCCCTGCTATAAACCTTATCTTTTACGTTGCTATATCTTTCTTGTTTACATGCCGAGCTTCTTCTCTTGAATGATAAGCGCACCTATTCTTGCTTCTCAACTTAATCACAGTTTCCCCCTCTTATGGTTTCGATTTTTTTCGTCCTTGTTCTCACGTATATCCCTCCTGTCAATCTTCGTCCCGCTCCCTCTCAGCCAATCTTAACAATCAAAAGTTTCATGATAATATGTTGGCGTTCTACCACACAATTACGTTTCCTACTTAAACATAAGTATATGTCTGTACCTATGGCTTTGGTGGGGCAAATTAGGTCTTCGCTATCAGTGGGTTGTGTCCACGGCGGGTTGCGGGACTGGATTTGTGATTGGTGGCTAGTGTGGCAAAGTAAGTGGCGACCTCACAAAGATGGCTGCGCCCGTATTTGCAAAAAGTACAAAACAAACAAGCTGCAATACACACAAAAAAGGAAAAGTCTGTTGACTGTTGATCTTGCTGTAAACAGTGTCAAATTTTATACCAGGGACTGCGGGAACGGGAATTTTGACTGTGGAGGGACCTTGCTGAGCAAGGTAATTACGTCATGTAGAGTGACCATAGCCTCACCGAATCACTTATGCAACCGTAGGCGACCATCGACGCCTCCTGGACCCGATCCAAGTCTCCTGCCAGTAGATCACGAACGACTCACATCTATACACATAGCATGTCTCGACCTCACTTCGGCTGACCACGCTGGTTCCAACAAAGTCTCAGGCGAGAACATTCAACACCCTCCCCAGTTGCAACGCCCCGCAGTGAGGGTTTCGCGCATCCACGCTTGCTCTAACACATCCCTCGCCCTTCACATCCGAAAGCGGTACCATAAGGCCACATACGGGTTAGTCTGGGGTCCTGACGCGCACGGACTGCATCTCGACCTGAGTTCTTTTCGTCTATTATTCTTGCCTCCTACGCTCACGTTTCCACCGCTTGCACTCCAAGTACTACTACGGGGCTAGCTCACCACAACGCGCCTATAAGCGTTGTCGCTACAATGCCACCGAACATATACATACCTGACAATTGTTGACAGGCACTGACGGTAGTTCGTTGGTAGAATAGATTATGTTTAGTATCACTAGTGCTAACTCTCCGAAATACATAGAATTCAAGGTTAACAACATCATGTGCCTCTAAATACATTTTCTGTCTCTACGCAAAGCATTCGAGCTAACACATAGACATAAGACACAACAATCCTTTGAACATTTCCACCAAATTTGGCCCTGGAAAACGTGGCCTTGAGAACCCTCTTTCACTACCATCGAATGTGGGGTCAGGACAAGTGCCTCTGGGCGTATGTTTCAATCAATTTAGGCTTACCGCATTAAATCAAACATTATGCGTAGCCAATTCGCATTTGTTTCGTCGATGTCTGCCAAGCTGTCCCGTAACCCCACCCATACCTCTGATAGTTTGGTTTCCAGCTCGGCTATTGTTTCCTCCTTGGATACAAGCATAGTTCTGCTCGCGCGTCTAGCATGGTCCTTGATACGATTTCTGAGATGATTTTGGAACAAAGCAACCGTCATCTCCTGCGTTTCCACGGCACTTGCTGCTGCTTCTCGGTCCTGATGATGGGTATCGGGCTGGTTCAAGAACGGTAAGACATCAGGAATGATAGTGAAGATTTCTCCTCACAGATATTTGGACCTGCAATGCCGGCTCGGCTGCCTGGACTAGCTGAGATAATACCTCTTCTCTCATCGGCAAATACACCTCGTCCCAAGGCCAGAATGTCCAGCGATGCCCCCTTATCCGCTCTCGATTGATTTGGCTACACGCCAACACCAGGTCGTTTGGACTGGCTTTGCTAGCATCCCCTAACACATCCATAATTAATTTTAATCTGCTATCCATAGTTGGCGGTTTGTGGGATATTTTTAAATGGGAAAGCAGCGCTTGGAGAACACCAACAACGATGAAGTAGGCCCATATGATTAAGAACCCAACAAGTGAGAGCCATCTGAGTATTCGCCGAAACATGCCTCGAATCGATATACCTGCAGACGTTGAGGAGGGTGGCCGTTGCACGTTAACAGGGTCACCTCCAATGGCGTAGCGGTAACGCTCAATCCGTCTCTTTTTGGGAACACTTGATAGTAGAACGTGTGCATCGGCTGCGGCTCGCACAAGTTTAAATAGAACTCGTTTGAAGTGGCCTACGAGCTCTTCGCCAGGTTCAAGTGTTTCCATTGCAAGTGTATCCATCGAAGGGTTCGAATCGTTGGAAATAGATGTGTGTGGGAGGACTCCATTACCCGCAGCCGTCGGGCGCCCATCCCGAGGGAAATGAGCATGCAGGTACTCGCTCAGCACAGAAATCATGGATTCCCTTGCCTTCCCCTCGATCGTGTCATCTACCGCTGAACTTAGGGACCAGTGCCAAAGCACGCTATCCATAGCAGTATCAAGGTCCTTGTTCAGTTTAAGTTTCTCCTCATCCGTGGCAAGGAGATTTTCCATTTTCTGTGCAAAGGCTTCAAAAAGATCACCGGTGGGTGGGCCTAAATATGAGAAGAAGGATAACGAAGTCGGCGGGAGGTTTGTTGTGGGTGACGGGGATAGAGAATCATCACGAAGTGCATCGGCTAGTAGAGTTTGGTTGTTCGTTTTCGTAGGCGGCACCGCGCTGACGATGACCGAATGCCAATCTTTTACGTCGTCCCACTCAGCCACGAGCCTGGTAAGGGTTGACTGAATGGCGAGCGAGAAAAAATAGCAATTGAAGAGGAGAAGTGTGTATTTGCTAGTCTTTTCGCCCTCCTGAATCGCACGGCAAATGTGGAAGACCGTGAGAAGATCCAGAGGCACAGCAAACTCAACTCTAGAAATGAGCTTTGACCCGTGAAAATCAGCATGGTTCGGTGTTTTGATCGCTTCGAACCATTGTATGACGTCGTATGCAGTCGTCCCTTGAGGATTAACTGCATCGAAAACTGCCTTAAGGCCGCTTCTGCGCTCTAGTCGACAATGCGAGTTGTCCTTGAGAACCAGCACTATGAACTCGTGCTTTGCCGCCCCCGGCACTCGGTGGTGTTCCATGATACTGAACTCTGTGCAATTTTGCTGGTCGTACCACTCCTGGTTAAGTGGGAATTGGATACGGAAACGTCCTGTTCTACCACCGGAGGAAGACCAGGCGAAAGCCTTCTCAAGGCTCGGACCGATTTGGCCGCTCAGACCAATTGCGCTCTGAGACATTGTCGCTGAACGTTGTAACCAGGTGGTGAATATGCGACTATAGACGAGTGTAAGTCAGCGAACTTGACTTGGAGCAACATTACAAGAGCTTACTTATGACCTTAACAGAATATCTCTAGGCGTGAGGCACCAGGAGGTCAACAAAATGGAAGGGCCAAATATGATTGAAGGGAAGGCATCATGTAGATCGGGCATTATATGATAGTTTTCCGCCCACGTAGAACAGTTACTGCAGGAACTGAATCTAGCACAATCGTGGGTTCTTGACAGCCTTGGTGAGGAATTGCATCCCTGCCTCGGCACCGTGATACGGTCACTCAAAGTTTAACGCCACTGAACGTTGGAGATCCAGAGGAGAAGTTACAATGTCGAGTTGCTAACTCGGTTCGTGCATGTGTAAGGGATAGTTTGTGGATGGCTTGATTGCAATCATCAAAAAGCCAGGCACTCACCGCCCGGAACAGAAAATTAAGTCACAGCAAAGGCCGCGAGGCTCACCGCAAGCTCCAGTAGGTTCCGGGTGTATGCACACGAGGTAAAGTGGAGATTCTGGATAAAGTTAGGGGCTATGACAGGCCAAGAAAAAGAACAAAGAAAACGTTGTGGGGTCTGCAGTTGACCCCCTTTCGAGATTTTCAAAATTTGCCGATCCTGTTCTCCGGTGCGTCAGCAAAATACCTCTTGGCTCCGGATCGCGGGGGGTGGCTCCACCCGCTCCGGTGGATCCGGAGCGCTCCGGATCGCTCTTAATCCATGGACTAACACCAAACGAGCACTCCGGAGCACCCCAGAGCGCCCCAGAGCGTAGTATCACGTGCTCATTGAGCTCTTACGCGATCCGGAGTGACGCGTTTCTCCGGAGCGCTCTGGAGCGCTCGTTGACTCAATGAGGATTTTGCTGAGGTGCCCTCTGCCTACAACATTTCAATTGCGTAATTACGTTGACTCAGACTTGAGGGTGTAGTGGGTATTGCAGTTCCTGATTTTATTTCTCGAGTGCCTAGTGTATTCCGTTTGAAAAACGCACAGAAGTGCCAGAGCCGAAGCATGCTTTTCTCTAGAAACAGAGGGCTATGCATATGTTGAACAGGGCGATTTGATTTAAACTTAAATCCCTCGAGCCATGCAACATCAATGTTCCACGTTAAGCCCAATGAAGATGCCTCATGGGCGCGAATAGTATGCTCGATCATGGGTTCAGTGCCACATTTAATACACACAGGGGCAGGAGCAGACGGTGCACTCTGAACGCGTTAGACTTCCTGATATTCAGGTCGTTTGGTCACCCTGGATTAACCCGGCTTTCAGCCTCTTAGATGTTGAGTCCCAGCATAGTTCACACCATATTTGGTCTCGTGAATTTTAGCATATGCTTAGTTCGCTTTTCAACATAACTGGGGCATTGCAGAATCTCATTTATCAGCTTGTTTGTCGGGGCTTATTGAGACTCTTCTGATGTCAATACTTGGCATACCTCACTGTGCTTGTTAGGGTACCTCTGTAGCTGAAATCGAGCCATTGGGAGCTTAAACATCATATCATTCCAGGTGATATTCATTCAAAAATTAGATGCTAGAGTAGTGATAATTGGCTTGCACATGGAACGAATTTCTGAGTTATAATGTAGTATTTATCACAAGTAGATAGTTGTACATTCACAACAAAACATATTAGGGAATGGGGCATTTGAACCAGGAAAGCAAGAAATCCAACTCACCGGCTTCGTCACGCCTTGGCAACAAACTGCTTGATTCTGACGATGGCAACGCCAGCGCCAGGCCTCGGGTGCGCAGTTAGATCTGATAAGCCGGTGGCGGCTGGCGTAGCAGGAGCGGGGGCTGGGCGACAGGTGGCCGAGCGAGCGTGAGGGTGTGTGGTCCCGGCGGATTGATCGCCGACGGACGATCGAGCATATGCGGTTAGTGGGCACTCGGGCTAGTGGCTAAAACGGTGCCTTGTGTGTGCGCAAAATATTAGCTGTAAAGATGACGTCTGACACTCACCACCATCTAACCACGGAATTGCGCATTTTTGGGGCGCATGTCTCAAAATCATAGCTAAATGCGTGATTTCTCGCCCCCCTGCCCGAATTTTGAGAATCAGCCAAAGCCAGTTTCTTTAAAATTACCTTGCGTATGCATACATGTCGGTCGATTATCTTATCTTTTGTCCAGCAACAATTATCGTTCGGATCTTTTTGGGCTTGAAACCCGGCACATGACTGGAAAGCGACCTGCGTGCACAACCTAGCAGTCGCACGGTGTGAGTATTATCTCAGCAACAGGTCCCGGGGGGTCAGCTCAGTTCTTGAGAATATTATTTCTTGATAGTGTTGACTTTTGTAGCCCCAACAATGCTCGATAAGGTTTTATCCATTGTGGTAACCCGGCAAAAAAATTCACCCAACTCCCGAGTTCTTGAGCGACATTTTTCAACCTGAGAGTCAATTATGAAATATTACATGCTCAAATTTGTACGGTCCAAGCATATGCAGTCTTTGTTGATTACTATTCAACGTTTTCTGGATTTCATCTGCTGGTTTACTGCATAAACGCAGTGGTTTCTTGACTTGTACACGTAGCTCCTGTTGCTCGAAGACAGCCCCGTCAGCTACAAAGGAATGTGAAGGTCATTGGCGAACACCCACTGTTATTCCTATGCGAAGCATGAACTTCGTGTGCATACTTCACGCACACAGCATACAAATGTAACACCTCACCATATACCCTTTACTACGCTGTTTGAGCTGGCCCCCGGGACCTGTTGCTGAGATAATACTCACACTGTGCGACTGCTAGGTTGTGCACGCAGGTCGCTTTCCAGTCATGTGCCGGGTTTCAAGCCCAAAAAGATCCGAACGATAATTGTTGCTGGACAAAAGATAAGATAATCGACCGACATGTATGCATACACAAGGTAATTTTAAAGAAACTGTCTTTGACTGATTATTAAAATTCGCGCGGGGGGGGGGGGGGCGAGAAATCGCGCATTTAGCTATGATTTTGAGACATGCGCCCCAAAAATGCGCAATTCCGTGGTTAGATGGTGGTGAGTGTCAGACGTCATCTTTACTTGCTGCTAATAGAGCTATAAGCGCGGCTTATTTAATGTATTGGTCGAAGGATGTGGTCAGCTAGCAGGTAGCGATGGTGAACCTAAGAACAGAGTGAGGCAAGACTGCGTAGTGTGGGTTGCGTGCGAGGGTGTTAGCGGTGAGAAGTCGCTTACATAGGGATGCGCTTATCAGGCGGATGTGCGTAGGGTGGAGCGGGCCTCCCGGCGACGAAGGAGGTAATGTCGGGCCACGGTGTGTCGTGGCGGGTTGTGGTAGACGATTTGGGGACACGACAGTGCGAGGCGCCGGTGTTAGCAAAGGGAGCGGAGGCGTTGAGGGTGAAACTAGGAAAGCGGGGTGGTGTGCGAGAAAAGGAAGATGTGGAGCAGCTGCGACCCAGCTTTTGGGATGTAAAGGTCGTACAGAGGCATGTGCGATGTATTGCTCAATGCCGCGCGGCCAGGAGTTGGCAACCCACAAGAGAGCTTTGTTCAGGTCACTTGAGGCCCACCCCTGTGTGTGTACCTAGATTCCGGAGGGCCCCATATCTCAATCCACCCACTCTCAAGAAACAACATCAGGAGAAGAACCGGGTACGTGCGCCTGCCCAACGGAACAATACGCCAGGAGGTCAGTAATATCTGGCCTGTGTTCTCTATTTCCTCACGTCCGATTACCTGGGCAACACAGTTCCAACCCCCGTGTGCAAGACACGCTCCGGTTCAGGCTCATCAGTGGTCATGTCCCACTCGACTATCGCTTTCACCGCCTGCGCACTGTCAAATCAGCACTGCCTGACCTCTCTAGAGAATCTGGCTTATCTCTTCTTAAGTTGCATTAGGGTACGACAAAGAACGTTCTGGTACATAACCTGGTTTTTTTTTAATACTGTAGTTCAAAATAGTTCAAAACAGCAAATAACAAACAATGTCTAGACTCGGAATCAGCGATATGTTAAATAACATTGTATGCGTAAATAACAGGTCGGCTGGGGTGTTTGAGCCAAGTCAAAATTGACTTGCAAACGCTTCTCAGCAAAGTCTGGCTCGGTTCAAGGAGCGCTCCGGATAGCGGGGATGTCTCTAGCTGCTCTAGCCGCTCGTGAGTGCTCCAAAGTGCTCTGGAGCAACCCCGGCTTTTCGGAGCACGCCCTCCGGAGCGCTCGTGGTGCTCGAAGGAGATCCCGAGCATAACCCCTGCTCTGGGTTCTACGGAGTGCTCCTTGAATTAAGGTGGGTTTTGCTGAGTTGCTTGCTTAAGCAAGGTAATCTTCCGACGTCAGATTGTTGCGCTTTAGCCGAACATATCCAAATCGAGTACACAAATTCTCGCTTGGATGTGCCAAGTATGCAAGAAGAATTTCCACTGGGACGTGACAAGATAATCATAAGTACTGTAGTATACATGCGTGAAGTATTTTACACAAACTGAACGATGTTTGCATACTTCTGATTGAGGTCGGTAGTCTTGTTGATATTAGCCCACCTGACATCACAGACCGCTTGTCGAGTACCATACTGTCTGGTCACCTCGAGGAACTAGACTAACTGGGGGGGGGGGGGGGGCGGCGCTGTGAAAGCGATCAGGTTTGGGCAGGGGAGCTTTCGTGACTAGAAGGTTGTTTAGGATTTCAACAAGAGATCTCTTGTTGCGGGGCATTGCGAACTCATTTTCCAAAGCGCCGGAAGTTTGAAAATCAGTCTTAGAAGTAAATTGTGTTGGATGTGCGTTTTCGACTCGGGGTGTATAAGATATATGCCGTTGGATTCGCCTGTATTTTGCGCATCTTTCTATGTACATATAAAGTCGTAATTCCTACTTTGAAAAATATCGACTTTCTTAGCCCGACCGACGTTTCCGACAGACCCAAAGGCCCAACGTCGTAGCTAGAGATGTATTCGTATAAAGAGAGGGTCTAGGTAATGTTTTGCAAAAAGAAACAAGCAGAACTATGCGTTTTTGGGCAGGAGCCACCTGGAAAGAAAACTGGGTTAGTTCCAGGGGAGCAATCTCGCTTAAAAACGCAGATTTCTGCCTGGGGGGTTTTTTTTTTTGCAGAACGTTACCTAGGCCCTCTCATTGTACGACTGCATCTCTAGCTACGACGTTGGGCCTTTGGGTCTGTCGGAAACGTCGGTCGGGCTAAGAAAGTCGATATCTTTCAAAGTAGGAATTACGACTTTATATGTACATAGAAAGATGCGCAAAATACAGGCGAATCCAACGGCATATATCTTATACACCCCGAGTCGAAAACGCACATCCAGCACAATTTACTTCTAAGACTGATTTTCAAACTTCCGGCGTTTTAGGAAATGATTTTGCAATGCGCTATAATTGATTTATTCGTTAGTTAACATCATTTCCCTCTGCAAAGAAAGAGTCGGCGAAGAATAATAAGCGCCGGGGAGGAATAGTTAATATCAACGTCAAAAACCGTCCCTTCCCACCTCATTCCGCCAGAAATCAGTTAAAAAGTTAGGGTTAATTATTTGCCGTACGCTAAGTTGTACGCAACACACCTCCTAGCGCCGCTAACACCTGAGTCCCAGGGGCACGAGTTCCTTGTTCCGGATCCTCTCTTTCCGTCGAGAGGCACCCCTCTTCGATTATGTTAGAACCACCTGCCGTTTCTCCGAATGCGTGATTTGATTTGTGTACACATATAGTCGACCCCCTCTGATATGGTTAAGATGGGGAGGTTGCAAATAGTGTGCGGGGAAAAACCTCGAGCCTCCGCGGCCACTTTCTTACAACCCGGCAAGATGTATTACCTAACAGGATTTGTACCATTTTGGGCGATTGACGATTGGTACATGAATGCGCCGGTCCCTAAATCAACTTAGAGCATATCTAACTCAAGTGTAGCTTTGATAGAGACTCATTTTCAAATCGATTTCTATTGCTCGATGCCGCTTTCACGCTGCTGTATCCCGACCCACGTCGCTTCACGGCCGTCGTGTCGGACAGTTTCACTTATTACATGCTCCATTACTATTTCTAGAACTAAAGATTTCATGACTAGTGAGAGAGTTAGGCATACCCGACCACAGGGTTGGAAGTTAAAACTCGGCAAGTGTTCTGCTTAAGTTGCCTGGTATAGCTAGGGTGCTGAGACTCTATTCAGCCAACAACTCTGGGCGAGCCTTCCGAACCTCGAACGGCTCCAGTAAATTTACGGATTTGTGAGAAAATTGAGTTGACTGGTTGCGTCAAGTGACAACCAACTCTCTTCAGGCTGCCCTCCCGGATCCCGAAGTTGACGCTTTCGTCAGCCAATCCAGTGTCCTCCTGAGCTTCAGCCTCCACCCAACCGCGCTTACCAGTGTATTTTCTGATAATCCTGCGTATCCCCCATCATTGTCACACAATCAGAGATGGAGTGAAAAAAGGAAGGAGGTTGCTCGAGTGACCACTGCCGAAGACATTAGCTAGGATTAATCAATAACACAGCCACCACTACGGGTATCATGCGTGATGTAAGCAACCCTATGTAAGGTACTGTTTTAAGTAATTTATTGTATCTTACGTGTAAACATCACTAGTGATAGTTTTCCCCGTACACTAATGTTGGAGTAATCGGCGGGGTTGTGACGATGCGAGAGAGCATTATCGACGACGAGGAGGATACGTCGATCCTGCTGAACCATTTCGGCATTGAAGTCGAATAGAAATCTATACCGATGTCAGTAAAATTTGCTATTAAAATTTTGTAGAATTCGCTCACTTTTGCCATATAGACTGTACCATCCAAGCAGTACTGTTCCAAAAGTAATAGAACCTTAGATTTGATGCCTCAACGCCGGCAAAGCAGCGAGGGCAACGAGCACGCCCAATAACCAAGGGCTTGCGCTTCCCCGAGCCATCCATATTCGCACACAACATGTAGGTCAGGCGTGTCTTGTCTGCTTTGAGCCCGGACATCTCGTGCGTAGCAAGTCCCTGGGTGGGAGGTTTATGGAAGAAGAGTGCCGTTTCGTCCGCATTGAAGTCGTTGGGATCGTATAGCTGAATCAGCACCTTCACACGCTCAATCTCAGTCTCAAGGGTGTCGATGGGAGCAGAGGCGGCTTCGCCATGGAACGTATAAACACGGAGCCCAAAGCGGGCCTTTAGACGACCAAGCCAGCCATTCGAGAACGAGAGGGTCTTCGTCTCAGGAATACTAAAGTGATAGCAGTACTCACGTGCGTTCTTGCAGATGGGAGCCCCTGTCAAGCAAATGCCGCGAGTTTGTTTCTCGACAATCCACTGATGTAAACCCTCTTCAAACTGCGGAAGCTTTACCGGGGCCTGTTGCTTGAAGTGGAGCCGGCCAGGGTCAGTCACAGCATTTGCTCGAAGGCCACTGTGGGAAGTTTGGGCCTTCCCAGGAGGCTGTCGATATCCCTGTGGCCGCGCTGTAGTGCCTAATTGTATTATATAAGCGTTTGAGCAATAGAAAGAATATGACATGGGAGGCCTTAAAACTGGACCGAAAAGTCCTGAGAAGGCCCCGAGAGCCGCTAAAACTAGTCCAAATATGGATTAGTGGCCAGGGCTGAGCGGGCGCTGGCCGTACACCTCACCCGCTCACCGTTGAGCATGGTTCGGCATGGTAAGGGGGGTCAGCAGCGGCTCTCCGAAGGTAACATGTCGCATTTAGTGGGTTTCCTGCAATGGCCAAGTTGATTTATTGGATAGGTCAAATTATAGACTAAATACTGTCTGATTCAGAGACTGATCTAACTCGAGAGTTATCCAATGAATTAACTTGGCCATTGCAGGAAACCCACTAAATGCGACATGTTACCTTCGGAGAGCCGCTGCTGACCCCCCTTACCATGCCGAACCATGCTCAACGGTGAGCGGGTGAGGTGTACGGCCAGCGCCCGCTCAGCCCTGGCCACTAATCCATATTTGGACTAGTTTTAGCGGCTCTCGGGGCCTTCTCAGGACTTTTCGGTCCAGTTTTAAGGCCTCCCATGTCATATTCTTTCTATTGCTCAAACGCTTATATAATACAATTAGGCACTACAGCGCGGCCACAGGGATATCGACAGGCAGCCCCATCAAACACGCCCGCCGGGCCTCCTGGGAAGGCCTAAACTCCCCACAGTGAGGCGTGCCTCATCTTTGATGTCGCCAGAGAGTGTCGATTATGCAAAGCTTGAGTGTCCCATTGCTCGAATCCGTGTCACAACCTGCCGCTGAGTCAACCGCGCCTTGTGCTCATGGTAGGAGTCAAGTAGCTTGAGCTTGCTCTGAAATGTGAGATGCTGTTTTGGAGCTGTCACTCGAAAGGCATTGGGGTGATAAATCTAGAGATCCATTTGTATAAATACAGATCAACCAGGATTCATCTTATATCTTACCTGGAAAACTGCACCGTTGAACAAATTCGGAAAAATTGTCATAGTGTGGGTACTTGGAGAGAAAAAGATGAGATGGTGGAGCGGCTGGTACTTCTTTTTTCTACTTATATCCCAGAGCCTTCATACCGAAACATTTACTTCAATTAGATTATACTAGTAGTAACCCGTAGGCCTCTGGCCTCCATCCCATACATCTCAATTTCGAGTTTCCAGTTCTTCCTGTAAACTAAAGAGAATCGAAACCTGTGGTCTGAAAGCAATGGCTGCTTTTATATCCGTGGTTATATCCATAATTAACTTATGCCCGTGCTCATGCCCACGCCTATGCCTGTGCCTGTGCCATTATTCAAAATATTATTAGAGCCATGCCCAAACCCACGGTCACACTGGGTCATATATGTATGCATACATACAGCTGCGGCAGTAAATTCGCTTGTATGCGCGCGCATGTAGTGTGGTATTAACCTTTGCCGCTGCTACCCGTACCCCTGTCTTTCCTCACACACAAACCTGTGCCAGCTTTCTTAATTACTTCATACATATGTCCGTTTTCCTTCCCCTCGTGCCTTGTTTTACTTTGTCCATACATGCGCTCACCCCGCTTTCTGTTCAACTTGCATTGTGTCCGCCCCGCTCGTATTCCTTGTTTATTCCCTCGCGTCTCTACTCCCGTTACTTCCTTCTAATTTTTTGATAGCTCGTGGTCTTCTACAGAGTTTGCACCCTCATGTTTTCCGCACCTCGTTTGATCTTTCTGTCGCTTGTTCCCCCCCCCCCCCTCCGCTTACGATAAACCCTTTTGGTTTGATGCCAGGCCCAATTGGAATCTTGCGTACTTGAGTTTGTTTGTTTCTCCCTTATTTCTCCTGTTTTACAGCTCGGCGTATATCGTCTATAGAAGACATCCACTTGTGTTCCTCCGCCTCTCATGTACTTAGAAATACAAATCCTCAGTACTCCCACTCTCCCCCTCGAGACATCTCGGGTGTAAACCATCATTCGAGTTGCATCAGTATCTTTCTGATAGTTGTACAAATTATTTGTAGCTTGGTTTCACTTGCTCGCAGTTCCCACTTCAGCGACGTTTGGGACTTTGACTGTATGGTTACAGCCTGGCACAGAAAACTGGGTAGAGTGGCACAGAGTCAAAAATAATATTCAATGTGGGTTTAAACCACATCGTTGGAATTGCCTCGGCCGTAGCTTTCGAGTGGTAAATACTACACGGGCTGAATGAATCAATGGAGCAAGCCAGAATATTATTAGGCACCTTGCGTCACGCGTGCTAAACCTAAATTGGGCTTGCGCACACCAGACTAAATCCTAAATTATGATCTTGCCCCGAGCCCCAACAATCACGACTTCCACACGACTCGCTGTGCTTGGTGCCATAAGCGGCGAAGTTTAACGCACTATTCAAGCGCGAAACAACAAGATTGAAAAGCTAAATGACCAGAGAGCAGGTTTAGTGAGGGAAAGAGGGAGACTGTAGAATCGACAAATGTCAGCAAACTAAGATAAAATATACAAGAATACAATCTCATTGAGTTATTTTGCCTTTTTCTCGATGCCAGTACGAGTTTCGGCCCCGATAAAGTGGTGGTAAAGCAAGAGTGAACAAAACTATTTAGGATTTAGCTCGCGTGGCGCAAGCTAAACAAGCGCCAAAGCTGGTTTAGTTGCGTGACGCAAGCTCTCTATTCACCCAGTTTCAAGGGTAAGACCTGGTTATTTTATTTTATTGACTGATAAATATATGTGTCAAGGGTGCTTAGCGATCTTTTTGTACATTTGGCCTGGCTCTGAGAGCTGTCCTCGTTGAGGTAGCGGCCTGTCTGTGTGTGAAGATTTGATTCCGGGTCCGGTAGGTTGACAGCTCCTCCTAGTCGGCAAGACCCTTTATGTCAAGGTCTACTGTCATCGTTGTCCTTTTATTATGGAGATAGAAGATAGATGCTATAGATGCTACAGCTACACTGCGAGCCGGCGCCGGCGTAGCGCATATACTGTGGTGGCTGTGGAGGATCGTGGCCGGCGGCAGAATTTGCAATGAAATGGGGGAGCGAGTAACCCGGGGATTCCAGCTTTTTATCGTGACTGAGGGGATCGCACTGTATCAGAGGGGTTCCACTGCATCTATATACGATCTCCATTTTTAGAGATCCTTGTTCTACCCTGTATTGTTTGTTATGTTTTATCCCCGTCTCTTGTATCACTCCCCTCCTGTCCTCGGATATCTGTCACTCGGCCTTGTGTTTTGATTGTACAGTAACTCCACACCATAGGCCCCGCCCTGAAATGGCTAAAATATTGTTCGTCGGGTCTGCACCGTGTGCATTCGCTTGGAGAATGAAAAGTGAGCGCGACGCAGTGCTCCTCGTGTCAGCCTCAACGCAGGTCTTGACGTGCCATGTGATTGATCCAGACCCTCAGATGTCCCAGGAGGTCACCCACGTTTCCCTAAGGGTATCCTGCCCCATTCGTCCCCCGAATACAAAACCCCCTCCCCGCGGTGCAAGTTACCACCACCACTATCAATTGTTTGGGTGCTACTATTATGGACTCCCTCCCCAGTGCCCACGACGCACCAGCGCCGAGTGAAAGACAACATTCGAGAATCGATGAAACATTTCCATTCCCGTCGACTCGCCAGCATGTCACGGTTATTCCGCCCAATAGTCAGCCCCAAATGACGATTTTAAGTACTGAGCGTATAGCATGGGTATGTGTATTCTTATTCGGCGGGCTTCGCAGATTGCTCATTCGCAGCCGGAACTACTAGATTCGAAGCCTCGCGTTCCTCTGGTCAAGCTGGGGTGGTCATGAGGGTGATTCAGGTATTTTTTTTGCGGCGGACAAGTGAGGTAGGGATAACTAATGCTGGTGAATAAGACCTCCACAACCAAACCTATCAACTGCGGTCGACATGCTCTACGATTGAGTCAAACCAACCATCCCGCCATTCTGGGATGGTTATGGATGGGCAGCAGCAATACGAAGCAGCGAGGATGACAGGGGGCTCAGTAAGCCTCTGGTCTTTGTCACGTTTGACTGATGTACTGAGCTTGTTGTTCGTCGTGTAGAATGGGTGTTGGGAGTGTTGCTGTTCATGCGATCAAGGGCAGGGGATAACTAAGTAGAACTATTGTATAACTCTAAAAAATACTACTTGATTGTTTACTGGGTGGTAACTGGTCATGAGATGGTGGTCGAGGATGAACTTTCAAAAGTCACTGCTACCTATCTCAGAATCACTGGATAACCCCACAGGTTTGAGTCGAGCAATGGAAAAGTCTGTGTAATGGTAAAAGCGAACAGGCATTTCCCCTAGTTAACGGCACCGATACTACACCGTAAAGACATAGAGCATGAAAAGGCCAATAATCTTCCCCCTTGCTATTTATTCATGCGTAATGCCCAAGTACAGTACTAAGTATTTGGGTTGACAATAACAATTTCGTACCGCTAGTACTCAATTAACTTGTCTTTGGGGGACATCCTGCCGATGAGACTGTGCCATGGAGATTTTTATAAGCTAACGCACTCCCTTAAGATAATCAAACCTCTGTTGTGCCAACAATTGGGTGTCCTGTGCGATTTCAAGCTGCGCCATTCAGCATTCGTCGGAACGTCTTGGCGCTTCTGTGTATTTCTAAGCGCATTAATCACGTGATACCACTTGTACCACGTTGCCTGTTTGACCGTTTTGGCCAATATCTTTCGATTCGTGCATCCTGTCACAATCAACCTCTCGCGGAAGAATACATCCATATAGCCTCAGCATTGTGCTAAATTCCTAGTTCAACTGTATATCACCCTATCAGGTCACTTTCACCGTGGCTCAAGTCCGATAGTTATCTCGTCCTTCAGCAACGAGATACACGAGGCGCAGCAGATGAAAATGGGGCATTGGCTGGCGAGTAGATTTATTTGTGCTGCTGTAGAAATTCGCGGCTAAGTCTTAGTATATACCAATAGGACAGGTATTCGTCTTTGCGGTTGCTTTGCGGCACGCAAAAAGGCACGTTCAGATTGGACAGGACGGAGAAAGCAGATGGAGGACGCAGCTTTGACGAGCTAACATCAAAATCAACTCACCTTGAACACCCGCATATTGAAACAGCACAACCTACTCGTTATCCCACGATGACCGCCTTGTTGGTGAAGAAAGGATACGAGGCGGAGAGAACAAGAGGCGGATGTATTCCCTGTTCCGTAAGCCCAATTTCTCCTCATGACATATTGCTGATATTGGTTCACCTATTAGACGGGGACGCTTAGTGTGAGCTTCGTTCTTTCATTATCACCTGGCGCTAATCTCCTCGTTCGCTTCGTAGTGTCTCTGCACTGACGAAGTTGATGATTGCCCGGGAATCCCGGCTGATCCACGGAGACCAGTGGAAGGGGTTATACAATTGGGCGTCCAAAGTCATCTGCGAGCCCGTCAGTATATATGACTTATTTCCAAATGATCGCAAGTGTGTTTAGTGTAACACTGGTATTCTGTTTTTGATACTGATTAGAATTGGGTGAGCAATGCAGCGGCATCACAGAAGGATTTCAGACTGGATATCGACGTGGTTTAGCTCGCTAGTTACAGAGTTGTGATGAACGTGTGCAAAGTGTCAATTCCCATGGTGTCGAAGTTACAGCACAGTTAATGGTCAAATATTGTTACTGATGCTACGTCTGTGTGCGTCTCTGGTACTACTTGTAATCTGCTGTTGCAGTTATTACTAAACTCTTTGCACTAGTACACCGACATATACAATCAATTGCATGTTAACATTGCCGTGGGAATTGGTGGTCGCAACGTACAATATTCGAATTCTCTCGGCAGGGTATCCATGTTCACGCCGGGTTGTCTATGTGCCCCCTCCAACATGTTGGCGCCTGCAAATCCTCGCCCGCTTGGACGTTTCTGCCCCAAGCTATTCATGCGCGCGTGCAAAATATCTCCTCGTACATATCCAATAAGACTTCAAACCATTGACAACATTTATCATAGCTCTAGGGTCAGTCACATAGCTTTTGACAGCTGCAGAGTATTTTGTGGCTTCACAGGGCTAGAACACGGCGTAGCACTGCCGAGAAAGCCAAGAGCACCCCTCAGCATTCCAAAGCTTGGTGCAGCCATTGTCAAGGGCCAGGCGTCTGCTTCCGGATATACAGACAATGCTGCCAATGCCCTCAGCCCGTAGCCCTAGCCTCCAACTGCGGCGATATCCCCTCGCGCCTTCACGTACCCTCAACTCTAACCGGTCTGGAGTAACGCACGCACCTTTGTCCTCCCGGTCCGCCTACCCCGTGTTGTCATCATATCAAACAGGTGTTCATTCATACACCGCCCGGTCCGCCACAGGGGCCGAGCTGCTGGCGTCTGGGCTTGTAACAGTGCTTTTCGCTTGCTCGGACATAGGCGCAATGGGCTTCTGCCCTTCAACAATCTGCCAACCCATGTGGGCAAGCACGCCGTACTCGCCACATTATATCGCCATTTACTCTAAACAAGATGTACGCACGCTCCTGCCGCATGCGGGGCCTCGTTTAGATGCTGGGCAAGTTACGGCGCACACCCGTCCGCTTCACAGCACAGTCCGCGGAAGCGGGCTTAGAAGGGGGGCCAACTCGTTCCCTCTGTTTCAGGTCAATACACGCAGTTGAGTTGATACAGTAGACTTCTGGCCCACGTTTGTTAATGGGCCGGAAAATGCATGTGGCTTTGCGACGAACCTTGGGAGTTTCTACGTTCGTCAGCTATTTGTCAGCCAGGCAGCTTTTGGTTCTGTTGAACGCTACTCGGATATATGCGTATGTAACGTATCCTTTTAATACAGCAGCGGCTACTTCTATTAGCGGGGAAGGAGTAGGTTCAATTTATTAATAAGTATAAAATATTCAACCCACGAGCACGGAACCGGACGCTGTCGCTCTAGCAGATCTGGAGCACTCCAGAGCAGAGCGTCATAGGGTCCTCTAAAGCAGTGCTTGTTAGAAACGGTTTGTAAGTTTCTAAACTCAGATTTCAAACGGTTTCTTGGTTTGAAACCCGGTTTCCAAACGTACACCGCGGGTTATGTAAGTCACATTCACATTCTGTAGAACTCAAACAGATTGACCACCACCGCCATCCACGAGAAGACAAATAAATACTAAGTCAAGCAATACACGGGGGTCACACCTCACACCTACAAATCTTTGTGACTAATGACAAACAAACCCGCTGCTTCACTTCTACTTTAGACCAATCTCGGGCTTGCTGCCCCTAGTGTCTAGGCCAACTTGCAGCGTAAATGGCGGTCTCGTGCATCGGTGGGAACAGTTTAGGAGGAGGCCGGGAGCATTCGGTGAAGGTGGCGAACAGTGTTTCGGTATGCGTAACCACGGCTTGATGTTGTTAGCAAACCAGTTACAAACCGTCGCGGACGTTACAAACCTTGGTTTTTTGAGGTTTGTATGTAACACTGTTTGGTAAGAAACCTTTCTAACAGAGCCCTATAAAGCACGCAACTACCGCTCCAAGACAGCGTGACGGGAGTCACGTGACATTTTCCAATTTTGGGTGTACCTCGCAGTTGTAAGGCTCATACACCTCAACGGAGGCGTCTTTTTGTGAGTATCTTATATAGATCGCGTAGATAGACCTCTTCTTGACCGATCGCATGATTTTGATTGTCGTCTATAGTTTTGTGCGGTGAGATACTCGTCGCCCACCACAGACCAACGAAAAAGACAACAACAACAGGACGACTGGTCAGAAAACAAAGACGGGGCGGCCTCCAGCCAAAAATGTAAACAGAAAAAACGACAAAGCAAAATAACTCAAAACACAAACCCAAACATGGGATCCAAAGCAACTAGAGAACACCGCAACCCTCAAATTCAGACACATGCTCCCTTCGAACACCCGAGAACAAAAGCGCAGCATCCACCACCAAAAACCATTGGCGGACCAACAACAACAACACCAACAACACCACTTGCCGCAAAACACCCGACAAGACAAGTATCTCACCGCACAAAACTATAGAAGACGATCAAAATCATGCGATCGGTCAAGAAGAGGTCTATCTACGCGATCTATATAAGATACTCACAAAAAGACGCCTCCGTTGAGGTGTATGAGCCTTGTAACTGCGAGGTGATCAGCAAAATCCCTCTAGGTTCCGGAGTGCTCTGGAGCAACTAGGCTTTTTGGAGCACTTTGCTCCCGAGCGCTTGGAGCCACCCCCCACGATCCGGAGCGCTCAGGAACCTAGGGTGGTTTTGCCGATGTGCACCCAAAATTGGAAGATGTCACGCGACTCCCGTCACGCTGTCTTGGGGCGGTAGTCGCCCACGCAATCCGGAGCAACCAGTTTCTCTGGAGCGCTCCGCCGCAAACGGGATATTTTTCTGAGTAGGACCGAAACGAGCTGCTTCCAAAGTGGAATCCAACGAACTTGGCAACAACTCACGTTGAGAGTGCATTAACCGGGATTTTACTGTATACAGCTTCAAGTTTACCGGTGACAGCATGTCCTAAATTCAACCTCGGCAGTAGCGAGGATTATGCCGGTGAGCGTGCAGGAACACCTGTCACGCGACGTCACTGTATAGAAAGAAGCCGTAGCTACCGGTGCATCGACAATCAATCCATCGCTGTGGGAAAGGGGTTCTCCCTCATGACCGCCATTAGGCTGAATTAACGTTGACCCTAAGAACGTATTGCCATCGACCCAGGTCACGGGTGGGTTTATTCTGACCGCATTGTGATCTTTCGCATGCCGTCAACCATCGATTGCTTTCCTCAAAAAGTGGTCACTCCCACTGGTAGTCGCAGTATTTATACCGTGTACCCCTTTGCCCGTCCTCCCTTGCTAACACATCTACCGGATGGCCGTATGGTCTATTTGAAGAGTTCTCGTACAATCGGTGCGATACTTGCTGGTTCAAACAAAATAGGTTGTTAACAATGTTGGTAGCTACTCTGATTCCAAATGTCTCCAACAACGTTTGCCGGGGCTCGCCTGAAAGAATTATTTCCTGGGGGGTTCGACAAGCAATTTGGGCAATCCTCCAGCAGAAGTAGTAGCAGCAACCACTTCGCGTCCTCTCCAGAACAGCTGTATCACGCACTCATTGAGCGCTATGATCCTAAAACACCTACGGAATCTATAATTGTAACGTCTGCCCTGTATGGGAAGCGGACCAAAGGTGCACGGCACGAATTCATTGTTGTGCAAATTGAAGACAAGGATCGACCGGGACTCATTAACTACCTAGTACTTGATCGTAACGTCAATACTCCTGGGCAACAGAGAGGTGTATCCTCGATATCCTCCTCGTCGGCAAGTGCACTTGATTCATTCCGGGTTTCAAACGATGGAGATATGGATAGACTGTTAAAAGACGTCGACTCAGGGCACTATCGGTTTCTCGAGAAACTTTCATTTCCCACCGAATCACAACTGCACCTCTACGAGCTAGTGACTTTGGCAGACATTGTCTCCCGGCTATACCCTGACTATCATTTGCTCGATTCAAACTGCTTTATGTTCGCCGGAGCAATCTGGGAGTGTCTGTGTCTCATTCGTCCTTCCGCTATGCTTCGGAACGACCTCGCAAAAGTACGAGGGCGGTACCGCTTTGTCCGGTATGTCCCAAGCCCCGCAACGGTTCAGAAGATATATGAGAAGTTCGGAGAGGACTTGCCTGGGGTTGATTCAAGATTCCGGGCACATAAGGGAGATGTGGGTTTTCGAGTCATTTGGTTGATGACATAAGCTGATCTTCATTCTTGGGTTTAAAGACCTTAACTCAGGACAGGGCGGGCGAAAGCAATGAGCAGTATGTCTAACAGAAGAATATCCTTCCTTTAGTTGCCCTTTTTTACGTTTGCTTGACTTCAGCGAATATGTTCCTCCGCCCAACGGATTCTCACAGCCACCGGCAAGGATCTCCGATACCCATCCGACCGGTGTACGTTCTGCCGCTCTCCAGTTACTTTCTCGGTTCTTTATCTACTCTCGGCGTCCGTAGCTAGGTTTCATTTTAGCCCCCATTTTCATGCGGCTTTTGCTCTACTAAAAGCCCTTCTGCGGTGTTACTGTGATCCTTTGTGCTGTGTTAATATTCAGGTTTATGTTGAGCCGTACATGCCCTTCGTATGGTATTGAGCCTTACGCACGCAAATATTTTCAAGTCATACTGCCGAGAGAACAGGGAAATGAGAAGGAAGGCTAACCATTTGACAACGATCCACTTCAGGATATCGTTCGAGGTACAACGGAAGACTCCCATTCTCCATCCAGTGAGAGACCATCCCGATTTGGTTACGAAACTGCACTAGTCCAAGTAACCGAAGCACATTTGGATGTCGACACTGCCACCACGTGTGCAGCTCCCGAGCCGCGCCCTGCACATCTCTCAGTTGTGTGCTACGAGCTAATTAGGGGAAAGGGAAAGAGGCTACCTTGAGCGGCTTCTTTGTTTCGTCTGAGTTGACGTGAATTCGCATTGTCTTGACCGCAACCTGGGACTGATCAAATAGCCTGCCTCGATATACGTCGCCAAAGCCACCGGTTGATATAGGATAATGGCCAAAGGATCCAGGATTGAGGCGGTTGGTAATGTTCTGGCAGCCGTGAGCGCCTAGCTTGGATATAACAGCGCCGGCCGACTAGTGTTTCGCCATTTAGCCCATCAATACCCAAATAGCATGGTCAACTCACCATAATGCTACTAACGGCGGGCCCATATGCAGTTTCAACTCCGAAGATCTTAAATCCTCCCTCGGTGATTCGATTCATCTGCGATTTAAGCCTTTCCGTTAAACAGGAATGTCGCCGCACTGACCCAGCGTACTTACAGTGTCCCGAATGTAGTCAGCGCTTATACGATGCTCTGCCTGGTTCATCCAGCAGCTCGTGAGTAGTGACCATAACGTGTTGCCACCTTCGCTATTTGATGAAATGAAATCCTCTGGTCGTGGCGGGGGTTGTTGCCTCACAAGAACCCAAGACACCACAGCAGGGTCGGTACGTACGTTAGAGTAAGGTACTTTCCCGGTGATTATCTCCTATTCCCTACGGGTTTAGGTATTGCTGAGTGTATGCCAACAGGGGAGTGAACGCACCAGAATAGTCTTTGATGGGGTGTATTGGAATATCAATGCAGAGTAAACCACAATCATATCAGAGTACATACCATCCCAAGAGCATATACATCGGCTGCAAAGCTACAGTCTACCTTTGCGTCTAAAAACTCCGGGGCCTAAATACACCCCGATCAGCGACGATTACAACTGTGAAGGGAGCAAGTTACCGCCCAACGTATGGATAAACCACCGCTCACGATCTTTGTAGACTGTTTCGTGATATCCAGCGCGAAAGGCCCCCCAACGTTGGTGAGCATTGGCGACCTGTCGTCGGAAACTAACACATTCAACTGTTTTTCTGCCAGTCAATGTCTCCTTCTTTAGTGATTCGATCCACCTACTCCTCTAAGATTGCCATGGACCTACAAAAGTGAAAAAATAGAAATTATTCTGTGAGGGCGAAACACTCACAATGTTTTGAGAATGTAGATACGCTAGCCCTTCACACATCCCAGCGCACTAAGAGCAAGTACATCCCGGTATGCTCCTTGCAGAGAATACGAATAGTAAGACGAACCATTTGGCAGCGATCTACCTCGGGGTGCCTGTAGAGGTAGGTCGGGAGACTCCCGTTCTCCATCCAGCAGATCACGAGCCCAATCTGGTTGCGAAAATCAACAAGGCCCAATAACGGAAGCACGTTCAGATGACGACAATTCGACCATGTATGCAACTCCTCATTTATGTCCTGGAATAGCCTCTGAGCTGTGACGCGCGCTAAGGACAAAAGAATAATGAATACCGTGAGGGGTTCTGGTGTTCCGGAAGCGTCGCTAGAGTCATTGAGGACCTTCATAGTCCTGATTACAACACGGAATCCGTCGAAGAGCCTGCCTCTGTATATATCGCCAGGGCCACCTGTAAATATAGGATGACTGCCGCAGGAGGCAATAGAGAGGTTGCGGTTTGCACCTATCCGCTTGGTCGGGTTGCGGTGACGTGACTATCCAAACAGGTCTTCTATTTGTTGTAATAAAAACATTAGCATAGCATAATTCAATTTATCAATACATAACGCTCCACACTGCCTGTTCTAAATGTTCACTAAATTGTGGAGCAATTGTATACACATTTGTAATTGAAGTCTTATTTTGGATAGCTATGAGACCGCAACGTGACTAACCTGATAGGCGCGTATCGCAACCTCTCTAATATCGAGGCGTTCCGTAATTACTGCACAGCCCTGGCTGCGAAGATTCAACGTTGGCTAGGGAATCATCTTTCAATCGAGTCGTGCTGAGGTGCAGCAAATAACATACCATAAGTCGGTAAACTGGCGGGCCGCGCACTGGGTTTGAAGTCATTGGAGCCTTGGTGTCGACTGCTGAATGGAAGTGCAGTACTAGGCCGTAAAGGATGGAGGCCGGATGAACAAGTGGAAATCACTTGCAGTTTACAATCGGACGCAAATACGTGGGACGAGTAAGCAATTATTTTTTGTTCCCAGTCGAGCTGACGCTGTATAAGTCGAGGGACAGCTGTTGGTCGATTGGTACCGCCAAATGTACAGCTCGTTATCTGCCAAAGTTCGTCCACTCTAGATTTCCGGAACTCAGTCAAGAATCCATCGACTGCCACATTTTCTGCTACACTTGTCTAAACCGATGGCTAGCGTTGCTTAGGTGCCTGCTGCCAGGATAGTGTTAAATTTATGCTCCTCCGAATACTCTGGTTCGCACACCTGACTAAGTTAGTGCACTTCATCCTTCCTACGTGCGCTCATTAATTCAGCCGTAACTTACCAACGGTATTCTGAAACCTGATCCTCGCGGATGGCGATTATTGGCAAGGGTGAGAAGCTTAGCAAAGCGCCGCATTGCACGTATGTAACGCTAGGCGCTTGCATCTTATATCACGTGATTTACTGCCTGCTGTCACGGACGTCAATAAACGACAGATGTTTAGGTAGGCTCTGCGCGACCACAAGGAAGATTGTGTGCAAAGATACCGGTGTAAGTGCATCGTCCGACAGCGGCACTGCTTTATCAATCTATCTCACCCGCTTCTCTCGCGTTTCTAGGCTGGCTAAATTGTTCGTATGGGGGTTTGGGTCGACGCCACTCGAATTCGCCGTCTCTAACTCTTATAGTCTGCACCTCGTTATACTGCTAATTTGGGCCACCGTCTGGGATACCCACACGTGCTCTAGACACTCTTGATCGACCGTCAAATCCACCTCGCCCTCGTCTGAACCAACACTAGACCTCCCACAATTCAACTCAGTCTGGTCGAGGATGAGAGGAAGGAGATTTCCTATATCTCTAATGACTTGCCCAGCGCCTCCGCCTGTCCTCGACGTATGAAACTACTATATATTCCAGGCACCTCCACTCGCCCTTCAAGTACCCTATCAACTGGGAAATGCTCGATTACCTGATCGCGCGCGACCATATTTCGAGCGCGCCGCCTGAACTTCCAGACCTCAATTAACCCAGCGATAAGGTGTAGGTCCCGAATAAAGCCCACCCCACGCCTTTTGTCTGCAGTGGCTGCTTCTACCTTTATGAACTCCACCACGATACGCTCACCTCGAACTCAGACGTCCGGTCCTGATCCTTGGACCAACTCACGCCTCATGCACCCCGTACCTTGCCGATTTTTTCATCCCGGCCCCCATCTGGAATTCAAACATCCATCACGTTGCCGAACGTAAATGCTTTTCAGGATTTAGCTTTTTATTCCCGCAGTTTTGCTAATCTTTCAGTCATTTCTCCAACATAATAACTAAACTAATCCGTTGTATACCAAATATTTGACCCACGAACGCAAGACGCGTGACCTTTGAAATTTCCTCACGGTGTCACCCGAGATGTTCTGAACACTCCGCTATATTTAAGTCCTCATAGCCAAGAGGCCGATCTATCTTTTCCCCAATTAACATGATTAATTAGTTGCCCAGTTATCGCTTAAACCTGGAGCCATTTCATCGAGGTAACTGTGTTAATATTTCGAATGAGTTGGTGAAAATAGAGTAATGTGTGTGCGTTCATGCTTATTGAGCTGTGAGTAGCGTGCCGCCATTTCGATACCCAGAGATCCGGGACGGGTTGGAATACGTATATGAGCCAACCACCACGCTCGTGCCAATTGGCTCCGCCGACCCTGGTAGACCTAGAGAAGAGAAGAGCGAGCGGAGGTGAGATATTGTCCAAATCGAGTGGGTAAGCAGTTGGAGGGGTCAATCCAGGGAAGGTAAGGCTGAGAAAATGATTGGTAGGAGAGAACGGGGGAGCGCAGGCGGGAGAAGGCTTGACGAGTTGGCCAAATCTATCATCAGGAAAATAATTTAGCGATTATGACAACCGAATGTCACGATGTGTTGTAACTCTGTTGTAACTCAGCCGAAACCAATTTCATCAGTTATATTGCTGGCCTGCAACATCGTAGACGCTTGTGATGATTTTGAATGTTGCAGCCAGGTTTTGAGCTGCTCCCGAGTTTCGATGGGATATAACCAGGATCCCTCTCTACTCATCCACCATATAGAACTACTTCCTGCTAGATTTTCACTATTAAAATGCGCATATAGGGATGCTGTATAATGGAACACGAATAGAACATTCCCTCTTAAAGGTTAAGAATAGAAGATGACGTCATGATCAGCACGTGGCTGATCAACTGTTCATCAAATGCTCCACACTCCTAAACTACAGCCTCTATCGCCCCACGACCTCTGCCCACCTCTGTCATTTTCCCTTCCTCGATGCGAATTATAAAGAGATTTAACGCAACTTGGGCGCGTGAAAGGCAAGTGTCTCGTTTATACTGGCAGATATACATGCTCAAAGTGCAGGTGATTTATCCAGGTCTCAAACATGAGCGTGCATTAGACCAACTGTACGTTAAGATCTCGTGGCTTTCTGCGCTCCCGTGCCACTGCTAATAAGATAACTTGACTAGGTGAATCATCAGTCAGGTCATCCAAACGAAGGTATGTATGACGATGAACCTCGCGCTGTTGGCCACCCAACCACATCTTGTGAACCAAACTTGTATTTTACGATTGTTTTTGTGACATGTAATTAGTACTGGCAACAAGAATAGACTATTTGTATGACATATGTGTATGATTCGAAGTACAGCAAGCTTTGCTAGGTATATGCACCATATCTCATGGGTGCTTGTTGTAACCAGGCTATGACATGCGATTGAGTCACAATATCTAAGTCTGGTCCCGGGTGGCCATAATCACCCAGTGATGTTTTGTCGGTTTTATAGTTATAACCTATCATAACCACCCCCACCAAAACCGGGATGCTATGGCTTTTGGAAAGGGTGAGTGCGCTGAGACAGATTTTTCTTTGGGTACTTAAATAATGCTCAATTATTGTTACAAACCTGCGTAATTAATTAATTCAACGCACTCATAAATGCATCAAGTGTCCAGCATAACCTTTTCCCGTAATTACTTGAGGCTGTGGAGCTGTAGAGTTTTTAACCCAGTTTCCCACATAAAGCTGTGTTCCACTACATCCAGGCATGTCTCATTCAGCTTGTGAACTCATATGTAGCAGGAGGGCACCGGTTTGCAAAGGTCCGGCCTCAACCACGACAGTAAACCACGACAACCAATACCTATATCGGACTGCTATGGAATCTGTAATTAAACCCCTTTTTGTTTGATAGTCTGCCGCTGCGTAGTTTGTGCGGTAATGGGAGCTGTGGACCGCAGCGTGCGAAGAGACACAGGTTATACTGAAACGTAAACATAAGGGCGCTAGAGCACATGCCGCATAATCCGAGATCACGTGCCACCCACTGTGGGAAGTCGGCGGATTTCCACAAAGTCCACGGGACTTTCCAGGACTTTGGGGCATTCCCGAGCGGATCTCAGGGAAGTCCCGTAAAATTCAATGTCCAGAAAGTTCCATTTTAAAGTCCAGGGCGTACATTTGACAGCTCATTTGGACTTTGGAGGGTCCATGTTTGGACTTCAATTATGTCCGGATCAGATTTGATCTGATATTCGGGACTGGAGTGGTTAGTAAATCCAGACACATACAGATTTCAAAGTCCAACACTTTAGGGCTGGTTCTTTCGCGGCACCTTCACGAAAACATCTTGCATTTCTCCCCTCCGAAACTGGTCACATGACCTGTTGTGCGTGTGTTCGTCTCTCCCATGGTCGATTCCTGGTAACCTGTTGAACTTACAAGAGGTTATGAGCCCCGCCTAGCATAACCCACCATAAATACTAGTAAGTCAACACCTTAGTATTTATTTTGTGTTTGTTCCACCATGTCCTATTTTTCGAGCCCGAAATTCCCTGCTTCC
>MU132171.1:313286-327192 GCA_015039395.1 Ceratobasidium sp. AG-I
ATGGACGGGTGAATATCGATCTGGGGATGGAGCGTGAATACCCCTTTGACCAATTGTTAGACAATGGACTCAACGAACATATGGACCACCACTACCTATTTGACATAGATGAAGATGACAATGAACCTGATGGAGTTGACCCAGACTACGCAATGTACAACGAGGATTTTGGACTACCAGACGATGAAGATCAGGAACCCGAAGATCAACTGCCCCGTTTCCAGCTTGAGCCGGAAGAGGAACTCAATGAACAATTGGATCTACCACCTGAAGATGACCCAGATGATGAAGGAGATGCCGAGGCTCTCTGTGTGGTGTTCCAAGAGCACGAGCTAATTTGTAATGCATATAGACGTGTTTGTCCAAAAGACCGTCTACGGGGCAACTCATCAAGCACTTAAACACCAATTGAAAGCAGCTCGTCGTACTATTGCGGCCAATCCAAACGTTAGGCGAGAAGATGTTGCCAAAATGGCACAGACCATTGGTACAGCCGAGAGCCGCATTGGAGTAAACACCAATAGCATGATTACTACCTTCACGCTCTGCCCTGTCTGTAAGCGACGTTATTCGCCTGAGTATATTGCTACGGCCGAGAGCGATGCGTGTCTCAATAGGGACTGCGAGGGTATTCTTTTTACGCTGCGTAAACTTGCCTCTGGGAGAAGGCGACGAGTCTCCAGCATGACCTACCCGTTTGCTTCGCCTATCTCTTGGGTTCGGCAGATATTGAACCTCCCTGGAATGTCTGAACTTATGCAGAGTTGGCGGAACGATGATGGTGATCGAGGACTATCGGCTCCAATAACGAGCGAGGAATGGATGCGTAATGTAGATGTAAACAAACCAATAGGGGACATATCTGAAGGATGGGGGTGGAGGTCGACTGTAGCAGGACTAGAACGGCGTGAGGATCCGAATACTGGAGACATAGTTGACGAAAGCCCACTCAACCCGCCAATCCGTTTCGTAAGCTTGCCGTTTGGACTTTCATTTACAATGAATACCGACTGGTAAGTGTTTTACCCATGCGGCTTTAGTTTAAGGCTTAAGTTTATAATAGGTTTCAAGCAACAAAAGAGGGGAACTATTCCGTTGGAGCGTGCTATCTTGTGATCAATAACCTTCCAAGGCATATGCATTTTCTACGCAAGAACATTTCATTATGCATCGTAATGCCTGGTCCCAATGAACCAAACAGCTACGCGCTTGATCAAATGCTAGAGCCCCTGATTGACGAACTCTTGCAGCTTAAACAAGGTGTGCCAACAGTTCAATTACAATGCGGGATGAGCACTTATAAGCTAGGAGTGCGTATGACCGTCCGTCGAGGCGACCCTCCTGTGTATCAAGAAGAGTTGGTACATGGCGAGCTCTCTCATCATATTGCAGATTTGATTGCACGAATCAAACTGGGTGGGGGTGCTGGCGTCAAGTCTGAGCTAAACTTCTGTCTTTATTGCCACTCCCGTTTGTCCTCCATTTCAGTACCTCTTGGTTTCAGACGTGAAGGTATGTCCTTGTGGCTTATCTATCGTTCTTGACATCATATCATATACAGAGTTTGCATTTCGCAACCCTCAACAAGAGCGCAATAACGTTTCGAGGTGGAAATCCTTGCCTTCGCATGAAGAGCGAAGGGCATTATTTAACCTCACAGGCAACCGCTTCACTGCGCTCCACCGCATCCCAGGATGGCACACTTCAACCTCGTCGCCAATAGATTCAATGCATCTTCTATACCTAGGAGCTATGAACTGGATTGTTAAACAAGTTTTGGTCGGCCCTGGAATCCTCAACAAACGACACCCAAATGATCAAGACCCTCAAAAGACCTTTAATGACTGCTTAAATGCGATGTGGATGCCAAAGAACTTCCAACGGTTGCCTCCAAAGGTGCGTGTGCTTTGAGTTACCCACCAGTATTCCTTGTCATCTGTTATATGGGACGCATATATGCAGCGCTCGTGGATGCTTGCTACTGCAAGAGCGTTATGTTTATATGTCCACAACCATCTACACAATATCTTTGCTGTTTTCAAGACAACTACTCCAAACTGACACGCATTTACTTAGCTTGGGCAAACACGAACGTCTATCAAAGCTGATCAATGGAAACTGACATCACGAATCTTATACATCCCCTTATATCTGGCCTTGCGCGATGGTGACACCATTAATGCAGGTTACGCTCCTCGCGGAAGCCAAAGGTCCGCTAGTGCAAAACATCAAGCCTATCGTGCAAAGCTTATACATCAACAGCGAGAGAAGTACTACCGCTCAATTGGAGAGCCACTTGCTTGCCCAAACTTACATCAGTGAAAAGGGTGAAATTTTATTACACATTATAACACCAAATTAGACAGTATAAAAGCATTATGAGGATTTAGGTCTACCCCCTTTTTGTTTCATGAAATAACTAATTATAAAAGTGCAAGGGGCCTTTATTTCATGAAATAAAGATGGATTTCCTAAATTTCAATAATTCGAAAAATTTGACTAAATTTGATTAATCCTTGTAATCCTTGTAATCCTTGTTATCCTGTTAATCCTGTTAATCAACTGATTTCCTCATAAGAGATCTTGTAGCCATCTAATATATCTGATCTTCTTTCATTTGAAGCAAATCACAAAGATCAGGTTAAGTTTGTTCATTCATATCAAGGGAGATTCTTCAAGTTCAGTAGAGAAGTAGCTCAATCAATCAGGCAAGTATCACGTCAAGCAGATGAAACAAAACCAAAAGTACAAGAAGGCTAAGGATTCAAGCAAACAAACCTACCACGAACATGTACGAAGCAGAAAGAACAAAACATAGTCACGATACAAGGAAGCAGTAGACATCACTTCAGTTGTTCAGTATTCAGTATTAAAAGCTAGCTAATTCCACACCATCTCCTCGTTTGACGACTTCGACTTGCCTTTCGACTCAGCTGTGAAGCGCTCGTCCATGTCAGAGCCGGCGTCGTACTCAACTTCGGGCACAGGTTCTTCAGGTTCAGAACCTAAGGAGTCACACGCCATACGGTCTTGAGGAGGAGTGTCCGGACGAACATTTTCAGCCCGGGTGACAGCCTGACAGTACTGACCGCCTGTGTCATCGTCGGGATCACGGATAGCTACACCAGCATTCTCCCTAACAAAACATTAGAGCACTTCCGAGCAAAGAAACTGATGACACTCACATTCCACGCTTGAACCAGGCACCTTGAAAACCGAACAGCCGATCAGCGGCTTTACTCTTATAGATATATAGCCCATGTAGGTGCGAGTCAAAGATTGGGCGCTGCCTCGAAGAGTTGAGGTCCCGAGGTTGATACCGCCCGGTCTGCCACTCTTCAATTGCCTCCTGCATCTAAAACAAAGGGTTAGAGCTGCAAGATTAGAACCTGAGTAAACCAACCATTGTGAGAACAAACGCAACAGCGGGGAGAGGAATACGCTGGAAACGCTGGTGAAACTTGATTGCAAACGAGTCATCGGTCCAGAAAAATGCTTCACAAATGGCGCTTATGAACGCCGGGTGCTCGTACTGATCCTTATCAAAGGCATGGTTCTGAAGAAGCATATTAGCAAGGGCTCACATGCACAAAATGACCACGTACGCGACAGTGAAAAGTGTTCGGGAATATTTTGGCAAACAAGCGCCGATTCGCAGCCATCTTTGCTTCATTGTTCCCAGGGGTGCGGAACCCAAGCTTGTATCGAACAACAAGTCGTATACGTTCTTTGACAGTCGTACGAAGCCACGAGACTCGAAGTGCAATCTGGGTCTCAGTCAGCAACGTACCAAAAGAACAATTGTGCCACATACCGTCTTCAGGAGGTCTTCGGGTGGTTCCATATAGGCAACATGCGCGGCGTGCTTCTTCCAAGCGCGTATGTAGCAGTTGCGTGCCCATTTCATGTAGATCTCTTGGTTTTGGTACACTCCTTTCTCCGACGCAGTCGCGAGCACTTCAAGGATCGCCTTCGACCCGATTTTTTGACGCCAGCCACGGTACTTGCTTAGCCCAGTTCCTTCCTCGTCCTGGTCAAGTGGCTGAAAACAGCATTAATAACAATTCAATGTCTGTAGTAACATTTCACTTACCGCTTTTGCACCGCCAGCAACTGCTGCAACCGCTGCAACAAGCTCCTCCGGTTCGGGTAGGTCGTCAGAGTCCGAGCCAGGCATTGGCGTGGGCGAGGGGTCCCTGAGGCGAGGGTACCGCGCGTGACGTCGTACATCATCCGGGGTGCGGGAACGGGCGCTAGCTTGGAAACGTGACTGTAGATCGGCAGGAGCAGCACGCTGAGCATGCTGCGTCGATGGCCCAGGTTCAGGATTCCCGGTCCTTTTCCGTACAAAATGAACAGCCCAGTCGAGGACGGCGTTCTCGTCACCGCCGGCTAGAACATCCTTGAGCCGATCCATGAGCTCGTCTTGACCTTTGGCTGAAGGTAGTGGGGGTTGGCGCTGATTGCTGGGCTGGTTTGGCACGTGTCGGGACTTTGCTGCAGTAGAGGTGGACTTAGAATGCCGTGTAGATCGGGCAGTAGGGTGGGGGAGGCCCTTGGCAGGCGGCGCGGATGGCTCGGATTCGGTCTCGGATTCGGTGGCAGTCAAAGGATTAGGGGGCACGCACGGCGGCGGTAGCGGTGCACGAGGCTTGCGAACGGTTACGTTGGCAACCGGAGCACCTTGCCGAGGCTTTGATGATGCTGCCTGAGTAGTCGTTGAGGGATGAGTCTTGTGTGGTTCGGGCACAGGGGTGATAGCAAGACCCCGGTCGCTTGCCAAGGCTTCGAGCATGGGGTGAGCTGGCGTGCGATGCATAATGGGGGTCACCTCAGATCCAGACGGCCGAGCCAGGGAAGCATTTGCAACAGCGCCTTGCGTAGATGACACGGACGGTTGTGTGTTCAGTTGGGTGCGGAAGAGAGGTGGCGGAAGGGGTGGGCATCCCTCGGGATCGGATAGGTTGGCATCCGGATCTTCTTCAATTTCATCGATTTCGTCCATCTCGGCGTGTGGGTCCTTGCGACGCCGCTTAGCCAAACGGGTGTCCGGCGTCGGCTGCGAGCGCTTTAGCGCTTTCCCGGACAATGATTCTACAGTTCTTGTCTCAGTTGGGTTCGAAGTTGGGATAATTGGTGATATATCTTACCATGCTCCGCCAAACGGTCTCGGTGATAACCACCCTGCTTGTTCAGTGAGGATAACGGCGAGGGGGATGTACCTCGGACCTAACATAAGGAAGAATTAGTGTAAGATTCTGAGGTACACGGCTACACATACCTTAGCGTAGCGCTTCGAAGATCCCATCTCAATCTTTTGAGTGTCGGAGAGAGACCGGATTGTCTGTTCGAACTCCTTCGACGACGTCTTGGCAAGGTCGACTCCGAGGAGCTTTCCGAGAGTGGCGGCGGTGTCGGGGTGGAGGGCAACGGGGGTTGAGGCTCCGGGATTGTTGGTTCCACTTGGTGGAGCCACTGCTGGACCGCGAGTTGTTGATTTTGATTGGGAAGCTGATCCTGTGTGATAAAATGTTAGTCAACATATCGAGCGGCAGCAAAACAATCCACGTACCCTTCGTGCCTTGGTTGCGCGCTTGCCGGGCCCTGGGAGGCTCGTCGTTGTCATCAGATGCTGACAAGACAATTGCTCGTTTCTTGGTCTTGCGAGGCTGACTCGCACGAGAGGTTTTCGTTGTGGCGGCGGCGTTTGAGGTGGGAGCAGACGAGGGGAGTTTTCCCTGGGACAATACTGAATATTACGTTAGTTTTTTTGTAGCAACTCAATAAGCCAAACTCACGTTGTTCGCGTTTTCGGGCAGAGGGTACTCGGGAGCGCTGTTCACGCGTCAACTCAACCGGTTGGCTATCAGCCGGTGGAGTGTCAAAAGCGGCGCGACCTCGAATTGGGCCCTGACGCAAAGTTAGTATTGGACGAATATAACAGCCGTACGAGAATGAACACTTACGTGAGACGGGTCGTCGGGGTCAGGAGGCTTGGGCTGGGATTCGCGTACAGGAGTTGGGCTGGATGCAGGAACAAGAACCGTAGGACGTTTAGCCATGCGGCGCAACTGATCTGTCTGAGATGTGGGGGATGGGTATGAACGGCGAAAAAGAGCAACATTTATATCGAAAAATACAGCGCCCGTCATCAGCAACGAGCTCCGCAACTCTGTTGAGGTGGAGCGATGGTGGGCGCCGGAGGGGCGTCGTCAGCGCATGACGTCGAGGCAGTGGTCGGGGGAAAGATGGCAGACGAAAAATTAATATGTATGAAGAGCATATACGCGGACCCCATAGGCGCAACGCGTGGGAGTTACGCAAAATAGACAAGACGGAAACCAAGAGGTGGAGGGAAGAAGGACGAATATTGCCCAAAGAAATGGGTGCGGACCGAAAAAGGGAAGGCGGGCACAGGCGCGCGCGCGTAACGAAGTTCTTGGGCATCACGACATGAGGGATGGTTATCGCGCCAGGGTCCATTGGCAATGGCGGGCTACGACACCCGCCTGGCATGGATGATGCGCCTAGCAACTGGTTGAGCGAGTGGTGGGGCTGAGAAAACGTTGAATATCAGTCCAAGTTGAAGCGTAAACTGGAAAAAAACTCACCTTCACCCTCTACGGTCGCGAGCCATCATGCCACGAACTTCCAAATTTGCACGCTCCGCGCGCCGAACCTTTATGATGGTCAACGGACAATTCGAGGTGCGCGTGGACGACGGAGCTCACGGCGACCACGATCTTTGTTGCCCCTACTGCAGTCACACCTTCCAGTCAACATTTGACCGTGACCGCCACATCATGATGAGGCCAGCTTGCCGAGCACACCGCATGGAGTCGCTAGCAAAGGAGCGACGCGCACGCCAGGAGTGGGAGTACAAAATAGCAGGGCCTTCTTCAAGACCGCACCCGATGGCGAGTGTTGCCGGGCCTTCGACGCGCGCCGGTGGGAACGAGCCTCGATATAACGAACCTCGAAGTTGGCGTTGGGATGATAAAGGGCGAACGTGTGGCAAGCCCTACATTGAAAAATTTCCCTTTAGTACCGCCGGCCAACCTATCTCGCGACACCGCACTCACCCTGTCGACTTGGGACGATATCTGAGAGAGATCGGCGGGCTGGCGAACCCCGAGACGATGGTAGCCGCGGAGCAGATGATGACGGAGGGCCTCTCGGGCGGCGCGCGCACTCGGTTTCTACGGAGTTCGTTCGTAAGTGCTTTGTTCGGTTCCTGAGGCAGTGCCCGAGTGGCTCACCGAATTCGTAGTACAAAGGGAAAACTCCTTGGCGAGATAACCGGTCGATGCTCATTGACATCGACAAACTTCCTCATGGGCCGAGCTGGACATCGGAGGAGTTGATCGCTGGCGAGGGAGAATACGAGCGGGTGCACATCGTGTATAAACGCTCGGTTATCGACGTCATACGCGATCTCATCGGTAACCCGCGCTTCAAAGACGCCATGAGATACGCGCCGGAGCGGCACTGGACCTCAACGAAGATGGACTCGCGGGTGTATGGGGAGATGTGGACCGGCAACTGGTGGTGGCGACGTCAGGTAAATATCATACTACAATACTCAGTTCAAATGCTTACCGTACGTGATAGCTTTTCCTCCGCGACCGTCAAGGGACGATCGTGCCCGTGATAATCGCGTCCGATAAAACCCAAATGACAAAACTCAGCGGTAATCAAGCCGCGTACCCGGTGTACCTAACGATTGGTAATATAAGCAAAAGCGTGCGGCGCCGCGCATCATCATACGCAACTAGCATTATCGGGTACTTACCCATCGATGAGTTCAAGGACATCCCGGGGAAGGCGAGGGGGAAGCGCCTGAAGGGAGAACTGATCCACCGCGCGATGCGATCGATCATGGAGCCGTTGGAAAATGCAGGGCGAGACGGCGTCGAGATGTGGTGTGCCGACGGATGCCTTCGACGTGTCTACCCACTCCTGGCGGCGTTCGTCGGGGACTGGCCCGAACAGAACGACATGGCTTGTACGATCCGGAGCTCATGTCCTATTTGCCTCAAGAACAAGCACGGGCGGGGCGACTGCTCCACCGCACCATACAGGGACCGCGAGAGCACCCTTGCCGCCGTCGACCGGTATCAAACAACTGGACGAACGCGGGCGTTAATTCGACTTGGTCTGAAACCCTGGTGGCCATGGTGGGCGAACTTACCTGGCGTTGAGTTCTCGCGTTGCATCACACCCGACTTGCTCCATCAATGGCACAAGGGCCTGTTCAAGGGGCATGCAATGAAGTGGATTCAGCGGAAAATCGGCAAGCGACTGGTCGACCAACGATTCGCGTCAATGCCGCGCGCGAAGGACTTACGACACTTCAAAAAGGGGATTAGCCGAGTGCAACAATGGACTGGGCGGGAGACGAAAGAGATGGCGAAGGTCTTCTTACCTTTGCTAGTCGAACACCGATCGGTGCGTGCAGACCTTGCCGCCATGATTCGAGCAATGCTGGACTTCGCGTACCTCGCCCACGCTGCGCGACTCACGGATACCGAAGTGCAGGAGATGCGTGACGCGCACGAACAGATGCACCTGAATAAACGGGTTTTGGTTAGCTCACGCATCTATCAGGGGCTCTGGCGTTTCGATCGCATACCGAAATGGCACATGATTTCGCATTACGCAGACTCGATTTGCGAGCTCGGGACGCCCGACGGTTACAACACTGAAAGCCCAGAGTACCTCCATATCGTCTACGTCAAGCGGGGTTGGGCTGCTTCCAACAAGCGTGACGCTATTCCACAGATTATTCAATACTGTCAGCGACTAGAGGCGTTACGCATTCACCGAGCTTACCTGGACGAGTACTATGGGAGGCCGGAGGGTCGACGGGCGGCTACGACCGCAGTTTTTGTCGCCGACGAGGAGGGGGCGTACAACGGCGAGGACGAGGCGGGATGCGGCGAGGAGGATGAGGAGGCATGGGAGGACATCGAGGAGGACGGCGACGGGGAGGAGGAAGGAGAAGAGAGCATTCGGAGGACCGGAGAACCGGATGCAGATACAGTCGAGTACCCACACCCGCAATTTGCAATTGCAATCCGACCAACCAAACGTCCCACGTTACAAGAACTTGAAGATGACTACGGCGCGAAATCGCTTGTGTCCGCCCTCGACAAATTCCTCAAGCCATACGCCCGCGGCCGTGGACACTATTTTTTCCTCCCCCACGACACATTCGACCTTTGGCACAAACTCACGCTCTACCACCTTCCACTCTCTTTCGCCCCCGACGAGCCCCCGCAGCGCGATGTGATACGCATCCGTACACCCATTCGCGATTCTCACGGACGGCTCCGACGCGAGGGCGTGTTCGACACAGCTTTGTTTCTTCACGACCAAAGCGAATTTGGCTTGCATCGTAAGTTTCTCTTTTTTTCTCTTTTTTATTTGTCTCCAATTGCTAATTTCTTTACCGTACTTGTAGGTTACCGCGCTGGTCGCGTACGCGCCATCTTCCGCCTTCCCGAGCGTCTCCGTTACCTCTATGCGGGCGAGCTCGTATACCTTGAGCTTTTTGCCCCCTTTTGCGCCGATGACGCGACGGTCCAAGGCCTCCACACCACATCCCACGCTCGAGACTCGGGCGAGCGGCGTTGTGTTGTAGCCCCCATAGCCGACGTGGTTCTCGCGTGTCACTTAGCCCCTCGCTTCCGACGCCTCGACTCGGATGTTATACTCGACTGGCGGGTTGATCTATTGACTGAGTGCCGCCGATTTTTTTTCAATCATTACTACAACTCCTACACATTCCAACTCATTCAGTACTGGCGTCACCTGGAGCGAGTTGACGAGTAACGGACTTGGTACGTTCAACTTGTCAATTAATCACTTTAACAATCCCGCTAATTATACGAACAGGTTCTCGCATTTTAAATCGACATCCGCACCAACCGCCGTCCAACTCTTCCCTCTCCACTCGCTCCTCGACTCGAGCAACGCGCCCAGTGCCGGTCTTAGCACCACCCATGCTGGCCCTGACCCAGTGCTGTGCTCGTGTAGCGGCCCCGCGAGGCAAGCATTTGAGAGACATCGGCGAGGACGCCGACGTGCTTTGCGACCAAGATGCTGAGTCGCTCGAGGACGAGCGACAATGTGCTTCAGGTGGCGTCAGCTTATCTGGCAGGTGCTAAATGTGAGTACCTTGGCCTTTCAGTGCTTAGTTGTAGACTGATGGATGCTCCGGTCGGATATAGCGGACACTCACAATCTAGCTTCGTGCGGTTGCAGATCGCCAAGCTGAGCTCGCGTTGCAAATAGCTGGTTCGTCGATCGGATAGCATGAGCGCTCTCTGGGACTCACATTCGGCCGTCAAGCGCGAGCATGCGCTCGGCACTGCTACGCTGAACTAGCGCTTGTAGTTTGGCCAGGACATCGCGCAAGCTCCACCTAGACCATGCCTCGGCGCAGCCCCCTCCCTCGACTATGCTCTCCCCTGTGTCGTATGGTTCCTCTAGCCGGTCTGGTGTCCGCGACAGGCTGGTCATTTTGCGCTTACACGATGATTTCAGCCCATCGCGCTCCCGCTCTCCTTTGACTCGCATGCCTCTACTATGACTTTGCGCTCGACGCCACACTCGATTCCGGCTCGAACTTCAGCTCTGATCTAGGCGCGCCGTTTACGTGTTGTCATCCATCCCACCCCATCCACAAACTGACTCCTACCCGTTCTATCACTTGCTGTTTTGAATATCTTGTACGCGTGCGCACAGTGCCCTCATAAGTTTGAATCAATTTTTTCTGCCAATCTAAGTGTCACGAGCCTGGGCTGTTATGATTGAGTCGTGTTAGAATCGCCATATGATTTCCGACCCCTCGCAATTGTTAATTTAGTGCAGTTATCTAGTACAAAAAACGAGAGTGTTGTATACACGCGACACGACCAAATTTTCTTAAATCCAGTAAATCCAGTTTTAACCGGCCAAATCCCGCCAAATCCCGCCGAATAAATACTTGACATTTTATAAAAAATGCACTTTTCTCTGACGTAGAAAACTGCTTTGCCTCTCGCAGCCTGCGCTTTCACTATCGACAAGTCCTACGTTTTTGTCTTGCTGTCAACATTATTGACAAACGCTCGATCACTCCGACTGAGATTGCATTTGCGCAACGCTTACTAGAATCACTCTGCATTGATTATGTGAATAACAACGTTCAACTATCCCCAAACTTTCACTATATGATGCACTTAGAGGAATCCATACTCAAGACTGGTTCGGTTTACAATACGCATGTTTGGGGTATGGAGCGCGCCAACAGCATTGTGTCATGAATTAACCACAACGGCAAGAATGGAGGGATTTTAGAAGGCACGCTGATGAAGGGTTGGTGGAGTCATGCAACAATCCAGAACCTGGTAAGTGCTGTTCCTTATCAAGACATGTGTTGTACGTACTCAAACGTGTATCCCAGATCAATACCATGCATTCATTGCCTGATCGCACGGAAGCCAATGAAAGCGTGATCACAGATCTCCTTGGAGCACTCCGGGGAGGAGCAGAGCATGCGCAGCAGCGGGGGACACTGATGGCGTTCATTGCGCAATGTCAGAGCGCATATATGCGAAATTATGGTATCCCTGGTGCGCATTAAAATCTATGTAAATGGCCTTGTCGATTTAAACACCCTCTGCTTAGATCCTACTCATTTATCAACACAGTCTCGTGTGATAGACCTTGAGCAAGCTGGTATCTACAACATGGTATTTCAATTTTGTGTAGAACTGTGGCCTTTGGCCGGCATATTTGGCGAAGGTATGGTCCAAAACCACTATCTTGCTCCGTTGGGGATGGTCCGAAATCACAGCTACGTCGAACACAACGGCATTCGTTATGGTGCTTATTTACACACAAGCGGGAAAGGCTACTGCTACGCGTATATTGATGGACGCAATCCTGTTCGCATCGAGCGCATTTTGCATATTGAGTTCCCGGGCGTGGCAAACATGCGTGCTGTGTGTGCATTGGTCCGCTCTTTTCAATTACCACAAGTCGAGCCTCGGTTCCCGTGGGATACATGGTACGTCTTCTATTTTTTTTACGGCTGCTGGGGACAACAAACTAAAATAGAATAACATAGGGCGGGTCATTTAGGGATGTCCAGCTGGGAATACGATGATTTAGGGGAGCTGACTCCTATTTTGATCACGCGTTTCTCTGGTACATTTGCTTTATTTGATGTGCCAACGTCGTACGGGAGGTACTGGGTCACTATTGCTTTGGATAGTATTAGCCCAGAACGCGATGCCGAAGAGGATGATGATTAATGTTATGTTGAATTGAAGCTGTAACGTACAGCACAACAGTAAAAGTACTAAGTAGAGAGACCGAGATATCAAAAAAGGATGTAAAAAGGGGGCATTGTAGCTAGATTAGAGTTAAAGCAAAGTCCTACGCGACCGCTTCCTTGGGCTTGTTCTTCGAGCCACAGGGTCTCCCGCGTCGCTTAGGAGCTGCGGGCACTGCATCTGTATCTACGGAGCCCTCAACACCTGCTGCCTGCTCCTTCGTTTTGCCTTTGGCCGACGTCTCATTAACAACGGCTGTGCCAACCTCAGCAGAGGCTGCGTTGTTTGAAAGAGGTGGCGGTGGCGGCATGTCAAAGCTAGGAGGAGGTGCACCAAGCAGATCTATTCGTACTGTAAGTTTACGCTCCACTTCTATTTCAGCGGGAAGAACCATACTCACTTTTGCTGGCGCTCGACAGTGGCCATACCTCAGCGCCTGAGTGCTGCCCATCATGGCGCGCATCCTCGCAAAGAAGTGCGGGGTCGATTGGGATGTGGGCTGGAAGGGAGTTCAGTTAGTATTATGTATGCGCAAATAAATAACTAGTACTTGCCCTTGTTCGATCCGTCTCCAAGCTTCGGAAGCTCCGGCACGCCTCCCTCTGAGCCGCCATTGTTCTCCTTATGAGTAGACTCAACAATATTGTTGCACATACCAACACCACCATATCCCTCGCCTAGCTGTCCTTCAACCTGGGTGCCAAACGCCCAGAGTTCCATGTCGTCTGGCTCGTAGTCTGGTTGGGGCTTGTCCTTGACACTCTTGCTACTATCAATCTCGGGCATCGGGTGTTTAGCGAGGAAGGCGCTGATGTCCGGCTTTGTGACTGCCTTCATATTGAGGAGGTGAGTAGACTTCTGGATCTCATCAGGATACGCCTCGCGCCAGGATTTGCTGAGTCCACACAGGGCGATACGAATTGTGACCTTGCCGCTACCTGTTCCGCGTTCAAGATGAGGAATCGGGCGCCTCACTGTTTCAATCCTAGTAGAAGGGAGGCGAGGGTAGAGGCCTGGCCTAGCTCTTCCCTTCTCACGCTCAGCGACTTGTATAGCTTTGTATAGGTTTGTTTCCTGTAGTAACAATATCTTGGTGAATTGGCAACAAAGTAGCAAAAATGGGAGCACTTACCCAGCACGCTCAGTATGCCGGCTGCTTAGTGACTAGCACGCCCTCTTCTTCACTCTCATCCGGGGACACGTAGCCTGGATTGTACAAATACTCCCATTCCGACCCCAGGAGCAACGGGATCGTCTGAATGTAGACACCGCGTACGCCCGCCTTCTACAGGTGTCCCATAACTATATTAATCAACGTTAAATTGAAAGGCAAGAAGGCTTACCCTGTCGCATCGCTGATACTTACGCGCACTCGACCGCATTGCTTCGATGTCAGTATCTGTCTTCTTCATGTTACGCCAGGCGGTGCATGCAGACTTGAATGGCCCATCGTTAAGCAAAACTAGAATTTGCTCATCAGACAGGCCCCGAAGCATAGTCGACAATTCGCTTTGATCGTTTGGAATTGTTGATCTGAACCGAAGGATGTATGTTGGGACCCAAGCGGGCTGCTTCGCAAGTGA
>MU132171.1:343274-399572 GCA_015039395.1 Ceratobasidium sp. AG-I
GATTTGTCAGTCAATACATTAGACCCCTAATAAGTAGCTTTAGGAAGGTTCCTACTAATCTGGCTCGTTTTAGTTCGTTTCTTTTTTGCTGATGCTACATGATGCGGATTGGAATGTGTGATGTAACATGCAAAAGCAGTCGTAAAAAAGGTGCTCAAAACATTAGAGAAAGCCCGACAAATGTGCTGAGAAAGCTAGTTCGCGAGCCGAAAATAAACGTCCCAACAAGGGGCCGTATAAACGTACCAGTTTTAACAAATGAGAAACATGATACAAGCGTAGCACTGAGTGGTCCATGAGGTCCTTGAAGTGCCTAGTAAAGGAATGTAGGTTTCATCCCAGTATCCGGGATGACGAGATCACACAGATGCTGGACTCTCACATCATACCTGTCACATATGCTGGGAAACCGGGCGATCCCAACGAATGATTGTAGGGGATTCCGCCGATAGAGTTGCTAGCTGGAAATTCCCGATAACCAAAAAACGGTCCGATGGTTACTGGCTCGGCGCAGTTGGGCTACCAGCGTTTGGGATCCTAATGGCAAACCAACTATTACGGTTGGCAAATCAAATCTGCGGATGCCCTGATGAGCGTGTTGGATCAGTTGCATTGTTATACTCCCGCATGCGTACCACTAAACGCATGTTTCAAAGCCAGTTCCAACACGTAGCTTCCTCCTAATAGGGCAGGGTGTTATGTTCCAGGAGTATTTAGACCGTATGCCCCTCTCCCTAGTACTACCCAATTGCCATCCCAGCAAAGGATCGACAGTCTACTCACACAGTATCTATTCGGTGCGATGTTTGCACACTTATACATGCAGTATGCTAACTGCCGTTCAGTTACGGCATTTTGACTCAAGATGGCCTCGCATCCGAGATATTCCACCAGGGCTCAGCTCAAGTGTATATTTCCTGGAGGGTTTGACGAAGTATTTGGTTTAAACTCCAAAATTAGCCTACATTCGAGTCGCAGTTGGAGGGGATCCCACTATTCGTTGACACCAGAGCAGCTCTACCATTCGCTCGTTGAACGCTACGATCCAATAACAGCCATGGAGTCTGTCATGGTGAAGTCTGCTTGGTACGGCAAGCAGACCCATTCAGCACAGCATGAGTTCATAGTTGTCCAGGTCCAGGATATATACAAACCAGCGCTAGTCAATTATCTAATACTCGATCGTAACGTCGTACCTCATGCCGGCTTACCAATTGCCCAATTTCAAACAACACTGGCCAATGATACCTTCAAAATTTCGTACGACGGTGACCTTGAGAGGCTCGTTCAGGAATCTCGACTCAAGCCCTGCAAGTATATCGAAGAGCTTTTATTCCCTCCCGATTCACAGCTGCATCTGTACGAGCTAGTCATTTTAGCAGATATTGTTTCCCTCCGCTACCCAAACTATCACCTGCTGGACTCAAGCTGTTATATGCACGCTGGGTTGATTTGGGAATGTATGCGGCTCATGCGCCCATTTGCTGGCTACCGAGGTGGCCTACGTAGTGGTCGAGGGAAGCTCCGTTGGTTTCGTTACACATCAAACGAGTCTGACAGGCAGAATACGTATCGAGAAGTACGAGATAAAATAACAGCAGTTGAAAAGTCGCTTTGGGGAGCTGGTAAGGTGGTCAGTTTGTTGAACAACACACAGAGGCTAACCTTTATTCTGCTGCAGAAATCGTAGGATTTGCAATAGAGGATGAAGAAGTTAGGCAGACGAAGGAGACTGAGGAGATCGAGGAGTTGGAGTACATCTGCAAACTCGTAGATGCTCTGAAGTGACTCAGGAGCAGCCAGAGACGTGAGTTGACAATCTAGAGCGCTCTATTCACCCTACTACTCGCTCCGGGTGATTCTAGACCAGTACACTACAGCTTATATCTTATGTATGTTAATTTAGCTATGTATTCTCATCCCCCTTAGTTCGGTGATCACTATAAGATGTGGGGGTCGGCAACAAACTATGAAATGGAGATTGCCGGCATCCGGGCTGGGCGGTTAACTTCCGCGGAAATCCCAACAGCTGTGCTTCATCGGGAAAACACCCCCCCTCTCAGGAGCACTCGCAAGTGCTCCGAGTGGAGTGAGTGGCCCGAGCTATGGTCGCGATAAGCGAGTACCAGCGAGCATTGAGCGAGCCCGTCCGAATTTGCAAATAGCAAGCGACACGTTTCCTTTTCCGGAAGACTTGGACCCCAGGTAACTGTATGCGGTAAATAGTTGGCTATATCGTTTTTATAGCAACGCATTTGGTATGCACTAGGCGGTAACTGGATGGGAGTTCTAGTTATATCGTGATCAGAGATGTATGCAATCTAGCCTGACATTTCTTGAGAGAGTACTGGTGGCTCAGTGTGGGGGAAACCAAACGTAAAGTCCAGAGTGGAGGGTGAATTTGCAATTCAGTGACGCCTCGGAGTCACGTGATCGGTTGACCTGCTTAGCGGACGTCGGCAATGGCTGCAGAGGGCGAGTTTCCGCGCGGACTCCACGCAAACGCACTTACTACGGTGAACGAAGACGCTGGTCTAGGAACTCCCTCGCACGGTGGCACAGTCACTGCAGGTATTTATTTCCTTGTTTTTCCCGCGTTTTCCGAGCTTACCAAGTCGTCCCAGGGCACGAGTACGACATGCACATCGAACGCGGTGAGGAGAAGACAGAGGCTCAGACCCCGACGCCGCCTGATACACCATTACCAACATTGGCCGCGACACCAACGCCAGCCCCGGCGCCTGCGAAGCTAAGCGTGCCGCGCCAAATCAACCCTGCGGCGATTGCGGCGCGGAGGCCCGTGTCGATGCCACCTCAAACAGCAGCATCGGCTGCTGCTGCGGTAGCGGGTGGTGAACGTATGTCGATGGACGAGAACCGGGAACGAGAGAAGGAGGCGCGAAAGCGGGAGAAGGGCACCGACAAGTCGCGTGGTCGAGTCTTGGGTGACTATGTGCTCACCAAGACTCTCGGCGCGGGGAGTATGGGAAAGGTTAAACTAGCAGTGCACACCCCGACGGGTGAGAAGGTGCGTGGGTTAGGATTGGTCACGGCTTAGGCTAATCCATGGCACAGCTCGCGGTGAAAATCGTGCCGCGCGTGTCCACGAACCATTCGGGGACGCCGCTGACGGCCTCGCAGCTTGCCAAGGCCCAAGCCAAGGACGCGAGCAAGGAGATCCGACATGTTCGAGAGGCCGCACTCAGCATGCTCCTCTATCATCCTTACATCTGTGGAATGCGCGAAATCATCACACACCCCGGGCACTACTACATGGTGTTCGAGTACGTCAACGGCGGGCAGATGCTCGACTACATTATTTCCCACGGTCGTCTTCGTGAACGCGCCGCTCGGAAGTTTGCTCGCCAGATTGGGTCCGCGCTCGAGTACTGCCACAAGAACAACGTCGTGCACCGAGACCTGAAGATCGAGAACATCTTGATTTCGCAGACGGGCAACATCAAGATCATCGACTTTGGTCTTTCGAACTTGTTTGATCCCGAGAATCACCTCAGCACATTCTGCGGTAGCTTGTACTTTGCGGCGCCCGAACTGTTAAACGCCAAGGTCTACACTGGTCCCGAAGTTGACGTCTGGAGCTTTGGCGTTGTCCTTTACGTCCTTGTCTGCGGCAAAGTCCCTTTCGACGACCAAAGCATGCCCGCACTACACGCCAAGATCAAACGCGGACTCTTCGACTCGCCCATGTGGCTTTCGCAAGGTGAGCCTCTACCTCTCACACCCCACACTCCGCTAGCTTACTCATCCCTCCCCTCCCCTCAGAATGCAAACACCTTCTTTCCCGTATGCTCGTTACCAATCCCCAGCAGCGCGCCACCCTCGCCGAAGTCATGTCTCATCCTTGGATGATCCGCTCTTTCGGACATGCTCCCGACGCGCACCTCGTCCCTCGCGAGCCTCTGAACGCTGGCGAACTCGACCCGGCCGTAATCAGGGAAATGACAGGGTTCGAATTTGGCACGCCTGACCAGATCCATGCCCAACTTTTCCACGTCTTGACGAGCGATCGTTATCGCGCTGCTGCTGAGAGGTGGAGGCGCGCACGGGCGGGTGAGAGCGGGTCGTCGCTTGGCTTGGATGCGGCAACGTCTACTACACTTTCTATTCCGTCGACTGCTACATCTGCGACGACCTCTACCGTCGAACCTGCCACCCCTCGCTCCCGATCAAAGCGGTTTTCGGGCTTCGACTTTTATCGGAAGAAGTTCCTTTCAAGTCCTCCACCGCCTTCCACAGCCGCTACGTCCGTGTCCGGTGTATCGAATTTGACGCCTGATCCATCCGCCCCGCCGGCGGCTGAGCAACCCGACCCTACACGAGGATTCCATCCTCTGGTCTCGGTGTATTACCTTGTGAGGGAACGAATGGAGAGGGAGAGGGTCTATGGACCAGGCCATTTCGCGAGCTCGCAGCTGTCGCTTGGAGAAGGAGAGGCGTGGTCGGCCACGCCCGCCACTGCCTCTGGCGCTACTGCTGGTGCTGGAGCGGCCGGCTCAGGCACAGGCAGTAAGTACGCCCAGCCCGTTCCGCGGCTCGCTACTCCTGCCGCGCCGCACTATTCCGAGTCATCCTACGATGCGCCTGTCCCTCCGACGCCTACCCTCCCCGCTCCGGCCGCAACAGGTCCCGTCCCTCGAGCACGTGCAAATGACGGAGAAGGCGTTCTTCTGCCTACTTCCGGAAGCGGCGGTGTGGGAGAGATGAAAGTGCCGAGCGCAGCCAAGCACAGGAGAAGCCACTCGTTGAGCCAGCGTCCGAGGGCTTACAACGGCGAGAACGAGACTCCCCGAACGGCTGGACCGGCGGTGGGGACGTTTAGCCAGGCTGAGCGGATTAGGGAGGAGGAAGAAGCTTCGTCTACTCCAACGCCGATGAAAACACCAGTTGGGGAGATGATGCCGAGGGTTCAAGCGATTGTTAATGAGGACGGGACGTCGCCTCGAGGGTCGTCTCTCGCCCGCCGGTTTGGCAGTTTACTTGGAGGCGGGAGTGCGTCGAAGCGTGTATCTTCGCTTATCGAGCGGGACCACAGGGATCGCGAGCTCGAGCGCGAACGGGAGAAAGAGAGGGAACGAGAGAAAGAGATGGATGCGAAGAGCGCAAAGAGCGCCGAAGTTACTGGGTCTGCCGTTGTCGTCCCTTCGCCTGGTCCTTCCGCCTCTGGCAACGTAGGCTCCGGCGTGACTTCGGGTGGAGGAAACCATAGACGCGCGGCGACTGTCACGGACTCCGGCTCTGGCATCAACCGAAAGCACGATCGCAGGGGAAGCTTGAACGCTAGTGCGGCGACCAGTAGGCAGAACAGTGGACTGACGAGGCCGAAAACTGCTGGAGATGGGTGGAGTGGAAGCGGAATTGGGAAAGCTGATGAGGTCAAGGAGGAGCCGGCAACCGCGGAAGGAGCCGAGAGGGAGAAAGAGAAAGAGCGCGAGCGTGAGAGGGAAGAGGCTGCCGCTGCGTCCGACGTGAAGCCTGTTTATCTAAAGGGGTTATTCAGGTGCGTCCTACCATCCATTTCCTTATCATTTATTAGCCCATTCTTTATTCGGATTACTGACATTCGATTACGTGATTTAGTGTGGCCACTACCTCCACCAAACCTGCGCACGTGATCAAGGCCGACGTGAAGCGCGTCTTGGACAGGATGCAAGTCCAGCACCGGGAAATTCGAGGCGGATTCGAGTGTATCCACGTGCCGTCTATCGACCTTGCTTCGATTGTCTCTGCTGAGCATGGCGATAAGGAGGGCGTGCCGAGGAGGAGCGTAGTTAGGAAAGGATCCAGGTTGTCGTTGGGAAAGAAGGTGGATCCTAAGCCCGTGGAGAAGGTTGAGGAAAAGGAGAAAGCGGAAGTGAAGGACAAGGAGAAGGCTGGAGACAAAGACGTTCCAACGAGCCGATCGAGCCTTTCGTTTGCCGGCGGCTTGAAGGGCCAACCCGAGCCTGGGCGAACAACGCCTACACCTGGTCCTCCGCGTGCGGAGACGCCTACTGGAGCTGGGGCTGGGAGCACCACGCCGACACCCTCGTCGCCAAACCGAACCAAGTTTTTGCCTCCCATTCCTCGGGACTTTGGCGCCGGAGGCGAGAAAGCCACGGGAGCAGAGAAGGGAACAGCCGTTGCGTCCGAAGTAGCGGAGGACATATTCGAGAATGGAACCGCCAACGAGTTTTGTGTGAGGTTTGAGATTAATGTCGTCAAGGTGCGTTCCATTGTTTCTTTCACGTCGACGCTCATGTGGGACTGATTATGTAAATGCCGATGCTTGCTTAGGTCCCGCTATTGCCACTGCATGGCATCCAGTTCCGTCGTGTGGGTGGAGACGGGTGGCAATACCAGATGCTCGCCCGACGAGTGCTTACGGAACTCAAGCTTTAATGCCATTCAAGCGCCTCGCGTTTCTTTTCCCATTGGTTCCCCGCTTCCTGTTCATGACATGTCACATAGCTCGCCCTTAACGCCCCATCCTGCCCCATCTTGTCTAATCCCACCTACAGTCTCCCCTATTACGACCCCGTTTAGTGTCTTAACCCGCAACTACTCATACCGTCGTCCCCCATTACAATCCTCGTTATGCTTTTGTTTTCAACGCTTTTATTTCATTTCATTTTCACTGTCGTCGTGGTCGATCTGAGAGTAGTTTTATAAAAGTGGGTATACCTCAATATATTCTCGTTATATTGCTTGTTATGTATCGCTCGATTGGGGGTGTCTGATTTGTGTCACGTGGCCTGGATTCCAGGCGTTGAACGACATGTGTGTTTGAGAATGCTCCCGTGTCTATTGCGACTAGATATCGCAGGTGGTGCTCAATGTGTTGCACCACCGATATTGTAGGTCTCGGACCGCCGGGAGGATAAAAGCTAGGGACAGCTTTTTGGACCCGACGATCTTTTGTGTCTTATCTCAGCCCAGCGCTTGTTGGACATAGGATCGTCGGCCCTTTGGATATAGTATCCATTTTATAAAAAGACCTCATTGATCGACTCATGCGACTGTGGTCCTTGCATACGCGTCGCCTACATACCCCCGGGCCATTCTTAGCCCCCGTCAAATCGGGTATAAAACCGCCGCCCCCAGCTCCAAGTTCTCTATCCACCCACACCACACCCGTACTTGCACACTCACATTCTCATAAATTCACAATGGACTCCACCATCTACACTTATACCCACGCCGTCACCGAGGTCGCTCCCGAACAGCCGGTCGATATGGACCAAACCAGCAAGGGCTCGTATTACTGCGTTATCGCTTAGTCGCCCAGCACGCATCCTACCTACCCGCTCAGCCTTGTCCGTACCCCTTGCCCACCACGACTTCCTTCGTTCTCATGGTTCTCGTTATTATCTCTATTTATTATTGATTCAATATGCTTTGCGCCCCTATTTGTTCTGAGGAGTGGACGAGCATTGTTATGTATAGCTGATACTAACGTAGCTGGATTGGAATTTGTGTTGCGACGACACTTTCAGTAAATACCTGCCGGTTATGAATTGAACCTATGAGTAGCTTTCATTGCGCCGTTTTGAATCGAGCAAGTTGGACCGTTCCCACTGCGGTATGAATCCTGCCGTAACGGACACCTTTTGCCGATTGGCTCCCGAAACCAGTTATAAAACTCTACTAGAATGAATCCGGGACCCATACGCAATGAGTAGGACTATGAGGCACCACACCAAACGTAAATTACATTGCATGCTCTCAGTAGTTTCTGCTGCGGTAAATCGTCTCAGGTTGTACGCTCGCCGTGACATCTCCGCGTTTCACTTATAAAAACAGTTTAGCTAGGCATGCATTCATTTGACAAGTGCTTGGCAACATGGGGATTTAGGCGCGTCAGGTGGAACGGCCGCTACCAACATGCCAGACAACGCTTGTTTGCCAAATACGCATATACCCAGGGAAAGTCCATCTTTCGAAGGCAACAGCATCAGCTGGCTTAGAAGGTCTAGATATAGCTATCACGATGCTTTGACATGCAAATTATAGCATTACTGTATAAAGAAACCGCCCTTCTTGATGACACGTCACAAGGTACTGAATTGCATGCGCATATATTGTACCTATTTATTCCCTTGAAATCAGATAGAATCAGCACATGGCTGCATCAACATATAATCTTAGCACGAATGATGGCGGTTCTACCACGAACTGACTTCAAGCAAAAGATGTGCATCTCGAAAGCTGGAGTCCCTGTTCCAAGAGGGAGTTGTGCTAGCGCTGGGCGTTCTAGCCTCATGGTATATTACACCAAAACCCCCCTTACCCTCAACGACAACCTCAACCAGCGAAACTGAATATTGTCTCCTCACGAATGGTCAGACGATTATTCAACTTGCGGAGAGTAGAGAGACGTCCTAACACTTACCGTTAGTCTGGGTCCGACGAATCTCAGGTGAGAGTGATCCGCATCAGCCATCCCGCCACTCTCGGCTGACTTGCCCGATTCAGCGAGTGAGTCAATGCCTAAACACAAATTATGATTGATGAAAATCTTGCTACTTTATTTCAGACGCGGGTAAGCGCCACATGAACAAGTGTGGACAAGGCTAATACACGTTACTTGAACACCTGTCGTGTGAGAAAAGGTGAGTTGCATATGTGGCAGCTTGAAGCACGCTGATTTGTGAATGTTATGCATTGCAGACGGTGAGGACTAATATGGCTACTCTGAACCACGCTAACTCGTCTTGATCGTGTGTTCCTGGCGATAGGATGTAAGCTACGACTTATTTGCAACGGCCCTCACTAACTCACTCTGCTGGGATGTTTATTGTCTATAGACGGTACGCTGCAACTCGTGTCCCAAAACTTGGGTAAAATAACCTGGCTCACAATGTATCGTTGTAGCCAGTACGTCACGGCCATTGCGCTTTGAGTAATTCTTACCTACCCCATCTGCCTCGTTCTCGCACAGCCAGTGAGTAACAACGCGTTATCATAAATAAACGGACCATCTTGCTCATGCCTTTTTCACCGTAGGATGTGAGTCGTGATCCAGGTATCACAGGGCGCGCTAATATATCCCGCCTGGCGCCTCTTTCTTTAGAGAGTACGTAATAATTTAAGCGATGTGGACTAAATCAATCCGCCTTGCTTATACATTGTTTGTTTAGCCTGTGAGTTGAAATCTGGGTATTACGAGTGGCACTAACCTTCTTTTGTGTGTGTTCCTTGCAGACGGTTGGTCATATTCCCGGTCTCGCGAGCTATATTAACCTGCGTAGCCTGTATATACTTCCCTGCAGCTTGTGAGGCATGCCCCACGGTAAAGAGTCTCAGCAACTCACAATGAGTGGAATTTTGTCTCAGAGAACGGGCCGAACTGCGGGAATAGGCCGCTATCCGGGAACAAGTCGCGAGCCAGATGTTGCTAACTACGCCCAAGTGGGCGTTGTCCCCCAGTATCTAGTGAGCTCTCGTGTGTGAGCCATGGTCCATACTAATCTTCTTCGTTGTGGGTTTCTTATCTTAGAGTGTACGTCACTATCTATTAATTCCAAACTGCACTGAACTACTGCCGTGGTGTGTGTGCCTTGTTTCAGCCGGTAAGATTTTATCTGGAAGGTGCAACTGTACTGAAATTTCTAACTCATAACTGCCTCGCTGTAGGAGGTAAGCTGTGACTCTGCTGTGCAACTCACTAACACATATTACCTGTGCTCTGCCTACTCCAGGAGGTAAGCTATGCCCAGCAATCCACGGGATATATAAGTATATTCGCTGATATGTTTCATACTATAGAGAGTAAGGCATGATTATAGTTTCAAGATCTATGCTGACTGAACTGCCTGATTCATATCTTCAGGAAGTAAGTCTTCGCCGAAACTTTATAAGCTACTCTCACTAACTTCAAATTCTTATCCGTGCTGCAGCGAGTATGTAATAATCTGAGCACAATGAGTCGTACTGATGCTGGTTGATTGCTTATAGCACATGGTGAGTCATGCGCTAGGGAGTACCAACAATACGAAACCTCTTCCCGACCCTTTTATTTATTCAGAGAGTAAGTTGTAGTTTGGGTCATTAATATCACGAATACGGACTCACTATTAAAAAAAAATCCTTCTGCAGAGCGTAAGTGGTTATAGAATTCCATCGCCCACTCTGACTTGCTCTGGCTGTATATTTCGAACCATAGGAGGTAAGTTACAACTTAACGGATACAAAGACTTTACACCCTTTACCTAAGTATCTCTCTCGTTACAGAGTGTAAGTCCTCGCTTGGTGCCTTTGAGCCGTATTAAGCTATTTCTTTTGATAATATGTTTCATGCACTAGAGAGTAAGTTGTAGTAAACTCGTGAGAAGACAAACTAACTTGTTGTTATGGCACATGTATCTTAACAGAAAGTAAGTGTTTCTACGGGTGATATATCCAATTCTAACTCCATTGGTTGGGACCTTCTAATTTCAGGAGGTAAATGGTTATTTGCTTGTACTAAGCCAAATAAATTGACCTTGTTTATGCATTCATCATTTCAGAGGGTATGTTCTCACTAGAACACTACAATTCAAATTCACTGATGAGATTAACACACTTTCTTTCACAGCTAGTAAGTCACGAGCTGGTTGCGCTGAACTACAATACCTGACCCCTTTCATGTGTTTCTAATCACAGAGGGTAAGCAATTACTTACATCTTAGAAATTGGGCTTACCCCCTGGTTGATATGTTGATTGAAATAGCTTGTAAGTGGTAATTTAGGATCAGTGAGCTTAACTGAATTGTCTCGGTTTTATTCCCCTTGTCTTTTCACTCTGTTTCAGGAGGTATTTGAAATCCGTCTGCTCCAACCTATAACAACCCACCACCTTGCTCGTTTCTTTCTGTAGTTGGTAGGTGGTGCTTCAAATGCTATGAGGCATATTGACATATCTAACCCATACAATCCTAATTTTAGGATGTAAGTAATTATATCAATGCTAAAAGTCGCACTCATTCAGTTTCTCCGCTCTTTGCGTATTCAATACTACAGAGAGTAAGTTGTAGCCTAAATAAATGAAGTTTCACTGACTAGTTACCTTGGTGTGATTTTCATAGAAGGTATGCTGCATGCAGGATGCTCTATACTGTACTGTTCGATCATCTAATTCTATCTTGTTGCAGAGGGTAGGTAAAGATTTGAAAGCTACAAGCCGCTGACTCAGATTCTCGGTCGATTCATTGTGACAGAGGGTCAGTGTCCGTTCTAACATTACTGGTGGTGTTAACCGATCTGGATTGTGCCTTTTCATTTTTCATTCCTTAGGAGGTAAGTTATTGCCTAAATGTTACAGATGATTGAACCGTCTCACCTGTGGGCATCATACTGTAGAAGGCAAGTTACAATCCAAAGAATTCTAGATTTTTTAACCACAGAATACTGGGGATTTTTGCATATTATTCAGGAAGTGAGTTGCGATTTAAACACACAAACAAAGTTGATTAATCTCCTCCAACTGTGCAGGCCGACACCGTAAGTTGACTTAATGACACTATCACGCATTCCCCGCACTGATTTTTCTAACTTACACCTTGCCAATAGGAGAAGGTTTGCGTTGTTGAAATCTTCCATCATGTACCACGTTAACTTACTTGATTTCTTTTTGTCACAGAGAGTAAGTAGTGCCCAAAAGGTTATGGGTATTACTGACTTATTTTGCCGTAAGCCATGGTTAAAACCTGAAGTACGCCTTTTTGTTTATTTCATTAGCTGAACTAAATAACTTCACTCAAATTAGCTGAGGCGAATCGTAAGTTGAACTATTGGGCTCGAGCCAGTGATAATCTCCATGTGTTGAATCTCTATTTTGGCAGTTAGTGAGTGGTTCTTTGAGCGCTCCAAAATATTTGTGTTTGTCTCATCTAGTTCCCATTCTCTCAGCAAGTAAGTCACACTCGCCATAATGAAATTTCACTCGTGGCGCTTATCTGGATACCATTCTTACAGCCTGTATGCGCTTCAATGATTACCATAGGACGCTAGGCTTCTTTGATCAACTTGCATTATCTGTAGCAAACTGCCGATCTTCCAAGCCCTGCCCAAAGTTTTTTGCATCTCCCGGAGTCCGAAATTGATCCACCAATTAGTAGCGTCATGGTAGGTTTCTTACGTTTCTGGCAATTACTTGTACCGACAAGATACAAAATTAGTCAGCAGCTGAGGTTATTGAACGTCTTGTGGCTCATGGTTGCCGGAACATCACAGAGCTTTTGGATCGTCCGGCCTTGGGTCGCCATCCAATTTGCAGCACTGGATTCGGTGATGTGTACTTTGGGAAGCTCCGCGATGGTTCTGAAGTAGCTATCAAGACAATGAGGGTATTCAGCAACCCAGACGTGGTTCACAAGCCCTGGAAGGTGAGTATTTTAAACATCAACTAATATGCTCCTAAGAAAAATACAGAACGCAGCACGGGAGCTGCATACGTGGTCAAAATGTCAGCACCCAAATGTAGTCAAGTTGCTTGGGTTAGTGCAGTTTCGTAGGCAGATAGGAATGGTCTCGCTATGGATGAAGAATGGAAACCTTTCCCAATACCTCGGTCAGCACCCCGATTTAGATCGTTGTAGGATGGTCAGCCTAGCTACTTTATACTCTTTAGGGCAATCAGAGCTAAACCTTCGTTACTCAGAGCATCGGCATATGCGAAGGTCTGTCGTACCTCCACAGTGGAGGGGTTGTAAGCAGAATCCACACCCCGGCATCTACAGGCTGATTACGAAGCTTTCAGATACATGGTGACCTTAAAGGAGTGAGTCTTTGAAGTCTTGATAAATAACATTGATCGCTCACTCAACGTAGCTTAATGTCATGATCAACGACTATGGAGCTCCTCTGATCACAGATTTTGGTAATGCGGTGCTACAACACAACACGTTGCCATTTACCGCGACCACTGAAAAACATAAGATGTCAACACGTTGGGCGGTAAAGTGGCTTTCATAGTGGCCTGTTCGATACTAATTAGGCTAATATCAGGCACCGGAGCTACTGGGAGAGACAGGCACCTACAGCTTTGCGGCTGACGTGTATGCGCTTGGGATGGTACGAAATCATTTTACTTGCCAAGAAGTCTTATATCTAATTAGTTTACATTTTCTGATTAGACAATACTGGTGGGTGTTTTCATTGAACCTCGCCCGATGTTTTGCTAAAAGCATAAAATCAGGAGACGTTCACGGGCAAAGTGCCATATGCCGGTAGGACCGATTTAGCAGTCCTGTTCGCTGTCGGGGTGGCGAAAAAGCTTCCTCCACGTCCTGAGGATCGGATTCCCTCCAACAATCCTGACGGTGATAAGCTATGGTCACTACTCACTAGATGTTGGGCATACGAACGAGAAACCCGTCCAAGTGTCGACCAGGTACGGGATACTGTGAGTATAGAGTTGGAGTGGTGTTCGACTGGGTTCTGGCTAATCCGAGTCTCCGTATTATTAGATGAAGAACATCACTGAAGAAGGGCTAGGATTAGTTGAAAGAGGGGTCACTGAAGGATGACGGTAGAGGCCGGGAACCCAACCTGGGAGTAAATAAGATACGCGCAGGTTGGAGACAACGTAGCTAAATCGCAGTTAGTGGGAGAATATTGGGAGAAGTAAGAGGGCGCGAAAGGGGCAATCATGAACGGAGCCTGTAGAGATCGGAAGGCCACAGACCGGTTGAAGAACAACCGGATTGGGGGGTGGGGGTGGGGAGGGCTCGTACATTGATTTGTGGTACCGAGTTACTGAAGCTGTAGAAGATGCCGGTTATTATGATGTCGTTGCACGATGTACATGCGCTACTAGTCAGTTTAGCTAAATCCAAGGAATAAGGGTCTGACAACCTCGAACCAAGCAATTAAAGTTTGCATTGTGTGGTGGTGGAATATGCCACTGAGAAGAGTTTAGCCGCTCTTGGGACATGGGTGAACCACATGCCCAAAGCGGGTCACCCGCTCGAGTGGAGTGGAAAGTGATCGGCATTTCCTGTAAGCCATGACGCTGGTGAGCCGCGTGAAGAGAGCGGGTTACCCGCGTATCCGGAAGGTTTTCCGCTTCGTGAAAGCGGGTCACCCACTCAGACCGGCCCTGAACAATGCCCAGTCTGAGCCAAAAGCGTAAATTACGCGCAAATCACAGACCCAAACGATGATGAAACCCCCTTGACCACCGATTTCGGTAATGCGGTGTTACAACAAGACACGATGCAGTTTACTGCAACCTCAACAAAGCATCATATGCCAACGCCTTGGGCAGTAAGGAGGACCTCATAGAAAAACATCCAATACAGATTCTATAAACATTAGGCACCAGAGCTATTACTGCGGTTTTCAAAAAGGCATGCACTCGGCACGTGAGACACAAAATAAATTCCAGAACCGCAAGACCCACCACAACCGCAATTCGTAGTCAAAGGAGATAAAACAAAGTAAAACGAGATTGCGAATTTTGGGCGGAGGGCACTGCAAGGTAAAATTATCAAAGTTCCAAAATCTGAAAAAGGGGGTCAAATTTCAAACTCCGTAACTCACAAACCATTTCTGCGTGTGCCATAAGCCCAAAATTAGCGATCCTTTTACACTTTATCTGGTGTCTTCAAGTTTGAAACTCAGTCTTTGGTGAGTCTTGCGGTTTTCGGTTTAATTTTTTCTCTCACGTGCCGGGTGCATGCCCTTTTGAAAATCGCAGTAACAGAGACGGGTACTTGCAGCTTTGCAGCAGACGTGTACGCACTCGGCATGGTATGGAGTCATTTCACCTACAAATCAATCTCGTATCTCACTTTTCTACAGGCTTCAATTAGACGATTCTGGTGGGCCGTTATCACCATCATGTTTTCAATATTGTGTTAAAGTATAACAAAAAAAAAAACAGGAGACATTCACGGACAAAGTACCGCACGATGATAAATTTAGAACTGTATATGCTATCATTGTTGCTGTCGGTGAAAGGAAAGAGCTTCCCCCACGGCCTGAGGACTATATCCCCCCAATAGTGTTGACGGAGACAGTTTACGGGCCCTGCTTACCAAGTGCTGGGCATTTGAACGAGAAAAGCGCCCAAGCGCGAACCAAGTACGAGATATTGTGAGGATACTATTTGAAGTAGTGCACGAGTTGATTCAGACTGATCCCCTAAATCATTAGATAAGGAATATCACTCAAGAAGGGTTAGAATGAGTGGAAACAGGGCTCACTACAGCGCAATACGTAAGGCCGATGTCAAGACCTAGGAGCAGACACGAAACACGCAGGGTGGGGGCGAAATAGCCAAATCGCTGTTGTTGGAAACATATGGGGGGGGGGGGGAAGTGGAGTAAGAAAGGGGAAACCTTGACTGAGTACGGATGAGATTAGAAGGCCGCAATGCGATTGTGGAACTCCAGACCGCGAGAGGGAGAGGCTCGTCCACTAATCGATAACATCGAGTTCCCGTCTGGATATTGTTATGTTGTTTCAAAATGTGCATGTGTTACTACCCAATTTCATAGGATTCAAGGAATAGGGATCTGAAAACGTAGAACTAGTTGCCCAAAAACGATGCTGTGTGATGCTCCGGTATGCAGGACTTGCTATGTGCTGACTATACATGGGCGTGTATTTGTTTCCCCTTTCCATCCATTATGCATCCTTCTAGCCTGATTGCGGGGCACTTTGACTACTTCAATACCTGTGGCAATCCCGTCTAATTCACAGTTCCCTAGCTCGAGCGACCCTTTTATAACCCCATGGACGCCAACAGTTACGGCTAAACTCACTTGATTAAAAACATCAGACGCTGGTAGAAGGTGGTTAAATCCATCGATTTGAATTCAAAATACTATTACTGTAGCATGTTGTTGGCAATATTGCAGGGATTTTGCGAAGGAACTGTTGAGGGTGAGCGCAGACCCATGCGAATATACTCATGCATATATGACCTGACTGTTGTCTCATGTTTTCCGTACGCGTGTATCTTACTGTATATAATGGTGACTACGTGTAGACTATGTATATTCACTCGATAGCTACATATATAACAGGCAATATGCCTTGCCCGCTGATGAACGATCTGCGAGATCTACGAAGTTCAGAATCTCTCGTGTCAATCGGAACCGTTTGCATTACTGAAACCATCATTGTTCATTCTGGGGTAGTCATCTCCGTTTCAGACGCAAATTACACGACTAGTTCCGCAGATGCTGCTACTTCTACTTATTTAGTGACCCGCTGTTTGAGACAGGGGTTGAATACGGGGCAGTTTGCGCCAATAATCGCTTTGTAAGTGTCGCCGGGCTGCCGGGAGCCGTTCTGAATCACCAGAGACTGGGTATGGCTCTCAAGTCGCACTTGCTGTGATCATCTCCAGTATGTGGGTGTTTCGAGGAGAAACTCCCATTGCTAGTGTACTTGTATTGCTTCCTTCCACAGTTCTTCGGCTTTCTTTACCTGGAGTATTTCAGGTGTGTTATCGTGATAGTTCTAGGTATTACGTAATAAATGTGATTACTAGCGCTCGTAGATGTACGTAAGCAGCATGAGCGCCACATTTGGAAAGTTTAACAATCTCGGGAGAACCTCGCCTGAACTCAAATATATACACTCTTCGAAAACGTACACCTCCCAGTCACCTCCAGTCACCTGCACCCACCCACGCCTCCGTGTTTCTCCTTCAGCGAGTCGGCTCTCATGGCGGCACACTTGGTTTGAGGTTCGAGCCAAAATGTTGTGACTGCTGGAATTGAGAAGGTGGATGGTCAAAATGACACCTTACACACCTGCTGGCACTCGGGACAAGTGAGCGAGAATTAGGTCTGGAGCCCCCGCGGACTTCTTATAAAGCTAAAGGAGAGGCTGAGCGGGAGAGCGAGTAGTTGTGTGGATCCCCACTTCAAGAATATCGCAATGTGGAGCTCCTCGTTGATATTTGTTACTCTCCTCACTACCGGTGCTACTGCTGCACTAGCTCCCAACAAACCAGTAGTACTCTTGCCTGATGCCCCGCTGTTGCACAAGCACGGTCGATGGGATGCGGCTCACGGAACATGGTAGAGTTTTCATTGAGATATGATCCTGGCTTTCGCATTGACTGGCCGGTTTGCAGGTGGGCTGGGTCGGGTTTCAAGCTTGTAGCATCGGGCTTGACTACGCTTTCCCTTCATTTGGGAAACCATACTATGGCACCTCTGGTTCCGATCGCCATGAGCGTCGACTATGCCGAATACGTTACAATCAACGCTACCGCCGGGGTGAACAACATTCCGATTCCTGCTGCCCCCGCTTCCGCCAAGGGCAAAAATCGTGTCGTCCGAATCAATGTTGAACAGTTCTCGAACACTAGGATTGAGCTTAAGCAAATAGAGCTCAATGCGGTCAGTGCATCTCCGATTTACTGGGCAGGAGACGATCTTATTGTAGATACATATAGGGTGCTGTTGTTAAGCCATATAAGCCATCGCCTTTGCGCTTCCAGTTTATTGGAGACTCCCTCTCCGCTGGATATTTCAACCCCCGTGGCGTCAATGATGCTTGGGATTTCCTTACCGCCCAAGAGTTCAAGGCCGAACAAAACATCATTGCGCAACCCGGTGCCTGCTTGACAGTAAGTGTCGCTTGCAATTGTCATTATTCTTGCACTCACAGCGCATCACAGGAGAAACTTTGTTATGGCAATGTCCACGGAATGGCTTACCAATACTACAAAACTGAAGACACTGGCTATTACTATACTTCCGACCATAACTACACCACGCCATGGGATTTCCGCAAGGACCTGGCACCCACTCACATCGTCCTTATTATTGGGTGAGCATAATTTTGCCCTGAATCAAGTTCCTAGGCTCACGATTGGATGTAGAGCAAACGACAACTCGAACGATGTCACTTTGGAAACTTTCACCAACAACTTGTCAGCCTTCGCCGACCGACTTCGTGCTCAGTACCCGAAACAGCCTATATTTGTATTCAGCCCTTGGGGATGGGCAAACAGTGATGGCGTATCCCCATTTTACATATATTACCCGAGTGCATACAGTAGCGTTGTGAACCAGAAGTACGTGGCCTGTTTACACTAACCGCTACTAGAAACTAACCTGAAAAAAAGAAATGCGGCTGGGGACAAGAATATTTTCCTTGTTGACACCACTGGTTGGGTGGGGTACGATGGCGTAAGTCCCTATGTTTTCAAGTTTTGAGCGTTCTTTATTGATGCGTTTTATAATCTGTATCTAGGTCATTCCAAATGATGGTCACCCGAACGTTGTGGGACATCAGCAGGTCTTTACTAAGTTTACTGCTTACCTCAAGAAATGGGGACTTCAACCCAGGAGCCACTGGGAGTCGTAATTTGTTATGGATCATGATTTGCATCCCATATAGCAACGATACATGTCAATATTGAATATGTTTAACACGCCTTACGCGGGAGCCAGTTGAAAATGCAGCGTTTCACTCATAAAAACACCCCTACTTGCACGTGACATATCTATAACTCCATTAACCAACGATACTGAAGACTATGTGTCCCCTTATGTTCACTGAAGCTCTCGTGATACGAGCAAAGACAGAATATGGAGGTACCGAGACGAGAGTGAAAGGTTTGTCCGATATACAAGGCAAGAACTAAATATATGCGTCGATATATGCACGGATGAGGTGTCTTTACGGATACCAGCGCTTACAGTGCGTTGCGAATCCATTTTCCAAGCGCCCGGATTTTCAAAAACAGCCTCGGGAGTAGAAAATCTGCTACACACGTAGTTGCTACTTATAGCGTATGATATATGTATCATTGGAGTCGCCTCGACTCTGCGCATCGTTGGGTGTACATATTTACTTAAAATTCATACCTTCAAGAATGTCGACCTTCCAAGGCAGACTGCCGTTTCCGCCGCACCCAGGAGCTTAAGACTCTAAAGAACAACGTAAATGTATAAATAGGATACCAAGCTATGTTTTCGCAAAAGAAACCGAGTCAGAATATGCTATTTCGAGGAAGATAGCTCCTCCTCAACCTAGCTCAAGTTTTGTCCAGAGTGTATTTCACCCAAAAGAACGTATTTCTACTCGGTCCCTTTTGCGAAAACATAGCTTGGTATCCCATCTATACATTTACGTTGTTCTTTAGAGTCTTAAGCTCCTGGGTGCGGCGGAAACGGCAGTCTGCCTTGGAAGGTCGACATTCTTGAAGGTATGAATTTTAAGTAAATATGTACACCCAACGATGCGCAGAGTCGAGGCGACTCCAATGATACATATATCATACGCTATAAGTAGCAACTACGTGTGTAGCAGATTTTCTACTCCCGAGGCTGTTTTTGAAAATCCGGGCGCTTGGAAAATGGATTCGCAACGCGCTGTAATACACTAGCGGAACAATGCGCGGCTAAAGGTGGCAGAAATTTGATAATGAAAACAAGGCTAGTACTTGACGCGATATTCTAGATTCAAGTCAGCTATGATCCGAGCCTACATGTATGCTACCATCTCACACCCCAACTTGAACATTCCCATCAAATTCATTCCCGCGTCTCATAATCGTACACACTCAACACATCAAAAAAAAGCACAACGTCAAACCCGAATCTACTACAAACCAACCGGTACCATTTCATCTACTCCAGAACCTTCCTCTCCTCCACCCGTCCGTTCTTTGTCTCATCAACCGACTCCTCGCTCCGCTCATGTGCACCCGTCCCATACTGCCCACCTTCCGTATCAGGGTGCTCGACGATATTCGACGCGGGCTCTTCTTCTTGCGGAATGATTAGGTTCAGAACGACTGCTACGACGCCTGCGATCAAGACTGCCAAAGGTCATATGAGTCAGCAAAGAGGGAAATAAACTAGGGAGAAGGAAAGAGGACGTACATGGTGTGCTGAGGACAATCGTGATCGAGTCGAAGAGGCCTTGAAGGCCGGAGCTGGCTTCTACGCCGTCGAAGAGATGCATGTACCTATTCCCATCGAGAGTTAGCAAACATATTTCAGGAGTTGGAGCTGGAAAGATAACATACCATTCGGGGACGAGCAAGTTGCCAAGTCCGAAGGACAGAGCAGCGGCAAGAATGAATCGATCGCGACGTTGCCACTTGATAGTTGATAGGACACGAATGCCGGAGACCATGACCGACGCAAACAGGAAGGTCGTCACACCGCCGAGCTAAACATTTCACAGATGTCAGAACTTGTGCTAGTATTCCCCTATAATTTCGGGAAACATACCACGGAGTTAGGAACTGAGGAGGAACAAGGCAGAGTCAGCTTTCAAGTAAAGCAAATAACGCGAAGGGACACGCACTCGTCAAGAAAACACCCGATATCTTCCCAAGGATCCCAAAGACGATCAAGAAGCCGCAACACCATCGTCCAGCAGTCCTGTTCGCACAACGCGTAATCGCAATCTACAAAACGCTCAACAAAAAAGAAATTACATTTAGCTGAATCGAACTCACGACTCCCTGTGATATAAGCAGCCTATTAGCGCCGGGCGGTAGCGAAGCGGAGAATTGGACGTACGTTGTTTTGCGCAAAGATTGAGAGCGGCGTAACAGTAAACAACGCGGAGATGAATCCACCAACTCCATCGGCCTACGAGGTCCCCTCTCAATTAGTCTCTCTTTCATGCCTCAATAACAATAAAAGACTCACGAGAACGCCTCCCTGAATACGACTGTCAAACATCTCCCCATCAACTTCCACACGCGAGACTTCCGCGCTAGCCGTGATATCTCCAATAGCCTCCATCGCCAACGACACTACACCAACCACCCACACAACATCAGTCCGAAATTCCAAACAACCAAGAGCGGAGGGAGACGGACCATAAACAGCAAGCATAGGCAAAATCGCAGGCGGGTACACCCGAATCTTAAACGTATGTACCCAGAGGAACGTAATCGCCGGAGACGCCTCGATCTGCTTCGAGTCCATATACCTACACCCAAACCATCAGTAATCACTCCTCATTTAAAGGCGAGTAGTGGAGGAGGTGACGTACCCGGCAGCACCAGCGACGATACACCCAACCAAAAGTCCAACAATGATACTCGCATTCTTCAAGAACGGTGACCCGAAAAGCTCGACGAGGACAATCGTGATGAAGGATAGGAAACCGAGACCAATGAATTCGGGAGAACCCCATGGGAGTGGCCGTCTACGCGACGATAAGAAACATATTATTAGTACGATTTTGGAGAGGAAGGGTGATAGATACTGGGGAAACGTACTTGGCAAAGATAGTCGGACAAAGTTGGAAGATGCCCGTCTCCGGTCGGCCGTGGCAGTCGTTCGACCCTCCTCCCCAGTTGAGCACTCCGGACTCTCCAATCCTAACCAACTCGTTAATTGAAAACTCCTCGTGTAGAGCAAGCTACTTACAGAGAAGCGCCAATGAGCAAGATGACAGTTCCTACACGACATCGTTAGCAAGCTTCAAGATCCGGCGGCTGGAGGAGGCTTACCGGTGACGAGAGGCGGGAAGATCTTCTTTAGCTTTTTGGGCGGGACGAAGGCCATGCCCATTTCGAGGAACGAGCAGATGAGCGAGGTACCTAAGAGGAAAATTAGGATAGGTTACAGGAAAATCTACTGGGGGAACGTACCGAGCAACATTCCATAAGCGTCTGGACACGGTCCTCGTGAGACGGTTCCGTCTGCCGCGGTTATGGATGGGCAGGTTCCGTTTTTGTACAAACTATTGAAGATCTACTCAAACGAGTTAATGGATTATAATTCTTTGAATCGTGGGGGACTTACGGAGAAACCAGTGGAGAGTGTCGCAAAAGAAGTGCCGACGACGGTAATCAACCCCGTCCCGAGATGATAATTCCTCCACAAATGGAGCCGGGACATCTGGACGAGAGAGAGAATGCCACAGCCAATCAAAGAGGCACTAATCTATTTCCAGTGGGCACGTCAATATGAGGAAGATAGAAATAAATGGGGAGGACGAACCATGTACGCTTGCATGTCTGAGCCCAAGTTGAGTGCGGAGGAGAAGATAATGGGAGGTGTGATAAGACCTGCCAGCATCGCGAGAGCATGTTGGAACCTGTCACGCGAGCCAAGTAAGAAAGAGAATTGTGAAGAACGAGGGGAGAACTAACCCGCAGGTAATGGCGAGGAGGATAGGCAAGTCCGCGTCGAGAGCGTAGAACTGAGGCGCACGACTGGCCTTTTTCTTGCCGAAAGGCAATCCAGGGGTACAGCTGCGAGAAATTTAGCCTCCAGATCACCCAAAACTCTAATAAACTCACAGCCAAGCTATAACATGACGTCAGTAAAACAAACACAATAACCAACAAGTGCACCTACCGAAATCATAATCCCCCAACCACCCATCTCTCGTCGTAAACTTCTTCCCATACCGCTTAATCCCTCCAAACCTATCAGCCGACGGAGGGGCCGTCGCTCCAGGCTGTTCATTGATATACGACATAGTCACTCGCAGAACCCACGCTCAAGTGCTTCGAGTGATCGAGGAGGAAGACGGAGGAGACCACACCAACTCCACCACCGCTCGATAAAGCTTTTATCCACAGCAGACCGGTATCTCCAGACCCAGAACAGAGCCGAGGGCCGATAGACGTCTGTCGAGATCCCAACACAAGCCGCGGAGCAGCGAATCAGAAGTTGCCGAGAGGGAGATAAGGGTGTTAGATAAGCGGGGAGATTGGTTCGGGCGTGATTGTGGGGAGTGGCGACCAGGCACTGCTGGAGTTCGATAGGCATTTAGGTTTATCTTTGGAAGGATCGAGCCACTTTATTGTGCGTCTCGCTGATTAGCGACACGAGTGGGCGGTCAGGGAAAATTGGGCCGGGAGGTTCGAGTACAAGGTCGGACAAAACACAAGCTTAGGAATTGAGCACGTATATCATCGTCCATATTGATCGGTGAAATGTTTCGGATCGAAGTTCACAGACCATAAAGCAGCCATGTTATGGAAGATATGGAAGTAAATAACGACCCCTCGCTCTCACGTGATCCCGACCCCGTTGTTTGTCGGGGCTTGCGCCCGAGATACGGACGGCCGCCTCATCAAGGCCGAAAAAATCCTCGTCCTGCATGCTCCAGCTTCGAACATGAATTTCTGGCCCTCGGACTCGAACTGAGCCGCGGAAGCGACTACTGCGACTTTGCCACCAGTGTGCTACCGGTGCTATTGCGTATCATTTGTCTGGGCTCGGTGGATGCTACCACGGCCTCCGAGGGGCACTGTTCGGGCTGGTTTCCTCGCGTCTTAGTCGCAAATTTAGGCTCTGAGCAGGGATTGATTTTTTTCGCGCGTTTCGTTTGGACTCCATTGCTGGGTACGCGGTTTGTCGTTCGACCTCAGCCTGTATCGGAGACACTGGTGCATAACCCGGTGTAGTGGTTGACTGGAAATCCCACCCGAGTCACGGATCCCAAGACAATATCTTGTCTAAAATTTGTGCCAACCTAGGAAATTAGTTGTCTATCCTCTGGTCATCGCTAGAGAGCAGAAACCTGGGCTCTTTGGCTCTTTTCACGCCAAATCGCTCGTATCTGCCCCCGTCCGCCTCATGACTTGGGCAATCCGACCAGTGCTCTCTTCGAGTCTTCCTCCTCTTTTTTTATAGCTTGTGTCTAGTATTTATGGAGCCTCATAGAAACTCGATAAACTTCCCTACCCATAACTTGACGCCACCTCAGACTAGATCATTTGCTTGAGCGACAGTATTCATAATGACATCCTAGCGACCTGGGAAAATCCTAGACCAGTTTTTGAACTTGCTTTCATCTAATCAACGCTATTAGATACTTAGGAGGAAATATGACCCTCTCTTCCTAGCTCGTGAAGGTGTCAGGATGCTCTTCTACTCTAGGCCGGCTCTTGACTCCCACGACTCGGATGCATTCTCTTTGATCGTGAGTTGACTTTGACTCGCGTTCAGCCCATATGAAGCCACATGTAAATTTGCCTATTTTCCCTTGCGTTCAGGTGCTCGAATTATTGCGGACTCGGTGGCTCTCAAGATTTTCTCCGGTCTAGAGCCTGCTACTTTTTGTCAAATATAACCCAAATTGACTGAAGACTTGATGATTGCGTCGAACCGTTGTGGCTCTGTTCAATGATTGTCTAGCCCGGTAAAGTATAGTACACTCCTTGCAATATTTTGTGTCTCGGAACGATTCCTAGCATTCGAGTCGCCCTACAACTCAATTCCATGAGACCCGTCACACCCGTTAGATTTATTTAATGTTGTGTTTGGAGGTAGTGGACTATGCGGGCGCATTATGGGTCGCTTTCTAGTCTACTGTTGGGAGGTATGTGACCTTCGAATTATTTTTGTAGCGTTCGCGAGGTGTTCAGCTCGGTATAGCTTGTACGTCCAGGGAATGGGAATACACATACTTGCACCGAATATGATGGAAATATCGTAATCGGCTGAATCCTGGAATTCAATAGGAATATGTGTATACAGCCCTAGGTTTCCCTCATTTTGAGATCGAGCAGCCGATGGCTTAGTTTTACAGTGTGACGCGCTCGCGTTGTTCCAGGTTCCTACAACCCTCCGACGTAGCGACAGAATTTTTCAATCAAGTTCAGATGGAGATATTCATTGATAAACACACGAAACGCGAGAAAACAAGAAACACCAGAAACAGAAGAGATACGAGAATCGCAGACATTACATCCTCAGGTTCTCAAACAGTCACTGCAAAAACCGCTTGATTCAATATTCACAAACAATTCAATTCTTTGGACGAACAGGTCAATGCACGGACACGGTATACGAAATATGGTTACCCACATATAACTAATTCAGAAATCATTTGGAGTGAGCCTTCGGGGATGCAACACCTGTCCCAGATGTGTACGCGTATACTCAATTCCCTTCCTTCGCCGCCCAATTAGTTCCCTCAGCATCTGTATCGGGCTCCCCGTGAATCCGCATTCGATGTACTCTGGAAGATAGTTTGCTAGAACCTGGCGGTCCGTTGGTGCGACGAAACCATCGCTCTGCACTCGAAAGTTCTCCTCTGGTGGAACATCGTTGAAATCTACGTAAACTCCCAAAAACGCGCAGAGCGCGCGGTACTCTTCGTGGTTCTCGAGGTAGAGTTGACCGGCCCAGAGGTTCAGCTGGAGTTGAAGAAGGAGTGGTACGGCGGACCGGTCTCGGGTGGGCAAATTTGGCACGGAATAGAATCGAAGGTCGGAGAATGACCGCATTGCCAGGGTAACTCGGGGGGCATAGACACAAAGTCGAACCCTCGTGCTAGATCGGATCAAAGGAAGAAGTTCGTTGACCTCGTAGGGACTCAAAACCACAAGAATACCACAAGCCGCGAAAAGGATCCAATTGAAAGGCCGCATGAAATCATGGAGTTGTTTAGATGAGGAGCCGAAAACAGTCTTGTAAAAGTCTGCTGTAGCAAACAAGTCACCCGACCAAGCAGACAAGCCGGTCAAGCCAAATGATTGTAAAGGGAGGAACAGCGACACGAAGCCAGATGAATTGGAAGGGATAGAGCCAGTTTGAACGAGGGTTTTAAGGTCGGGATGTAACGAAGGGGTCATCGGGTAATGTTTTGGCGGCCGCTCAATTTGCTGTTGTCGTTCAATTTCGTGGCTGACCTCACGTTCCTGCTCCTCATCCATACCAGGATTTTCCAACATCTGAACGCCCAAAGCCTCCAACCCTGTGCGTAGGCTTGGGATGCTAAATGCTAGAGCAGTAAAGCTGTCCGACGAGGTAGACGCAGAATCCGTAATGCCGTACATGTCCTCCAGTGGTCGAGATTCAGGTGTGATCCAGCCCTGCTCGAGTGTGTTGATATCCTTGGCTTTCTTGTATTCCTCCTCCGCCTTGGCGCGGCGCTTGTACTCGACACCCTGCTGTGCCCAATGGGGAATATGGCGCTGAAGATCGCTACAGGTGACAAGCATTGCCCAACGAAGAATATCCAAGGTATCGATCCGATCGACAAGGTTCAAGCCAGCAGCCCTCCGAATTTGGGTGTCAATCTCTGCTGGGGCAAAGAACATAACTGATTGCCCATGTCCGAGCTTACGCATGCGCATACACCCTATAAAACCCATCAGATTTGTTTGCACCGCTATGTAAATGAGCACGTACCTTGGGACAAACGATCCTTGGTAACCTTTGGTCCTAGCGTAACCGCTGCTCGAGTGTACTTCGGTAGCTTCAGATCTGTACCACGCGTATGACCGTCGTCGAGATACACGATGCACCTTTCCAGCTGTTGGGAAAATGGGGAAGTTACCAGAGGGACGGGCGTGCCATTCTGGGGGAGTACCATGAGCTCGTCCCTTTCGCTGAAAAATAACCCCGCTGAGATATCCGGTCGTAAAGTGAGCCAGTAACGCACAAGCTCCTCATTCTTGAGCTCTAGCATCTGCGCACCGACGTCGAGCAGTACGCGTATCTCGGGTTGCTGGCTCACTAATAACTGCAAGAATTCTCGCGCAGAGCGGGTCTCGCCACTCTCGTCACGTGTGCACGCATAGCTGTTGTTCTCGGGTTCAAGCAAATACGTGAGCACCCGGGCGTTGGTGCTTGACTGTTTGACTGGATCTGCCTGGGAGATAGACGTGGGAAGCAGATAGCGGTTATCGTTTGTGCCGCTGAAACCGGTAGTGACATGCTCTTTGGTTTCGGCGAGGTCCCAACCTGAGGTCGCTAGCTTGTTTGGAAATTCCTTCGCCCCCTTTGGAAAAACAACAGCGGACAAGTAGAAGTTGATAGTTGCTGTGTTGAGAAAAAACGCAGGAATCACAGATTTTTTGAATCGCTCTTGATCTTTGATGTTCACATTGTTTAAGTGTCGAAGTTCTTGCGATATGGCGTCGTTACTCCGCACCCATTGCTCGTATTCGAGACCGGGATTGTCAAGCTTGAGGAGTAGGTCAAAGCAAATACCGACCTGTACGTCATTTAGGCCGCGGTAGTAGTAACTCAAACAAGTGAGGGTGACGGTAACATCTGGATGCCCAAACTCGGCCCTTAGACTCGGGATGTCCTATCAAGTGATTTAGTTGCAATGACTAGAAATACTCAAATGTTTGATTACGTACCTTGGCAAGATATGGAACAGCTACGAGAGAACGACTAGGGTCCAGTCCGTAATCCACCCGATAGTGTCTATCCTTCAGGGCGAACACTAAGATCCCGGATGCGAGTAAGCCACGAAGTAGCAAGAGCCCTTTCCACATGGTCGAATCACAACTATTTTTGAGTAAATGGTACTCGTGCTCTGCCAAGTCTTTTTCGGTGACAAAACGAAGTGCCGCCGCGCGCGCGCTGAAGGGCAGTTGGATAAAGTTGAGATTAGGCAGCCGTCCGTCTAAAACATCCTCTGCGAGTGATTGGATCAGCCGGACTACAGCTTCGCCTGAGTCGGGCATGATTCGGATAGCTGGAAACTGTCCACCTAGACCGGGGACGTACTTGAAGCTCTCAGGGAATTGCGATTTGAGCAAAGAGATATGGCGGGCAACGAGAGGAAATATTTGCTGAGTAGTTGTCCACCTATCTGGATGATCTTCGAGAGGCTGTTGCTGCCCGACTGTGTATACAAGCTGATACCGAACATGCAGAATTTCATCGCTTTCGTCCAATATATCTCGCGAGGTGTCCTTCAGCCAACATTGCATATCCCAGAGGGTCCGAGCGACCGCCTTGTCGTCTGCACTGGATGATGAGATCAATCGGTCGATGCCCATTAGCTTGAAGGAAAGTATGTGTTCTGGCTGAACCAAGAGGACTCCTCCATCACGCATGCATTCGTCGTACATCGCCCTAATATGACTCGCTTGCATCCTTCCGACCTGAATGTGTCGTCCAAAAGGCAAATAATAAATCCGACGCCCTGCTAGTCCGGCCAGCCGATCAACGAGGAGTTGAAACATTTGCCTCCACAGTGGTTTCAAGACTACGATTCGAACGAGGCGGCTGCTATCCGCCAGAGATGCAGCAATGATAGGGACTATAACAGAAGACTTTCCTTCGCCCATGTTGAGTTGAAGAACAGTATTTGCTCTAGAAGATGGCGAGATCATCTCCGCTGCAACCTTGGATTGCACGTCGCGCACCCTAAAATTACCATCAATCTAGAGGCGGTTTTAGTAATTGTTGGAGCATGGTAGAGTTTGAATTCACTTCACCTGTATCAAAAGCCAATCTGGGTCGCATGAGATTAACCCGGAACTGGTATTCTCCAGGTCTAGCTCTTTTAGGAGCTCCTCAAGTTTGGTCTCTTGAGCCAGAGCTATCAGGTGCTGAGAGCGCTGATACTCCACAAAAGCCCAGGCATATTTCACAAGGACCGACTTCCACTCCGCCGAGATGAATGGACGCATAGAGAAGGAGAGTTTGTGGAGCACCGCACGAGGGGTGAGACGAGGCCAAATACCAGATGCTTCAATAACGCTCTCGACTAGAGTCAAAGGACCTAAGCGGCTGCAGATTTCCGTATAAACAGCTTGCATTGACATCGAGCACCGCTGAAAGTTGAGGTTCAAAGTCTTGGGTGTCGGTGGCTGGTCAGGAAATACCACGGCTCCTTTTTTTGTAAGATCGATGCGACTTGTTTCGAGGTCGTTCCCGTAGCGACAATGAAGAAGCTGGATCTCATTCTCTCTGAATTCGTTAAAGAGGCGGGCAAGTCGAGTAGTGTCGGATGGATCGCCCTCGTTGATCATAACAGTAAATCTTGAATTGCACGAAGAATCTCCAGGAGGCCCATAAGTTCGAGATTTCATCATTTTCTGGAGTGAAAGGTTTTTGTGAAAATCAGGTGGTGATTGTTGTTGGATGTGTAGGCGATTGACGAAAGGTGGCATTGCCGGCGACTCAAGATGTTGAGTAGGTGATTTTGAACCCAGTACCATCTCAACCGCTATCAAGTGCGAGTAGAGCTCAGCATTCCTCGAGCAGCTGGCAAAGTACTGGTAGACATTTGAAATGCAATTTCTGATGTTAAACCAAGGGGCGAATTCGAATAAGGCCTGTGTTTGCATGCTTGGCCATATTCTCATCAAACTATCAGCAAGTTGGGCCCCTATAGTGGAAATCTGCGTCTTGTAATATATATCTCGCCTTTTGTGAAACGCTTTCTTGGCCTCGCCCTTTTCCTGAGTTAACGACCACGCAGGGCTCTGTTTGCTTGGTACGGTGTTTGTTGTCACAATTTCCCCCACACGATAGCGAGTCGGCTGATAACCGTCAGCCAACTGGTACGATGGATGATTTGGTGGGGGTAAGTTGCGAAATGTAGGCTCGGTGGCAAAAGCGAGCACAACGCGCAGCAAAGCGTCAGGCAGTCGTTTTCCGTAGGTTGCACTCGCTAGGCACATTATAAGCTGATATCGGTTCCCAGAGATGCTGATGTGGCGGCAGAGATTGTAGATTGATAACCAGGATTCTGAAAGTTTTATCTCCAACCAATCTGAGCAATAGGTTAGGCTAAGGTAGTTTGACGGGCCATCCACATCTTTCCAAGACTCAACCCTGGATACAAGGCTACAAGGAACATAGGTTGGTTGGTTCCACCGACCGTAAAATAGGCTTGAGGCCCAGTAGGCGTCGTGCTCGGAACGTGACCACTGAGCTAAGTTACAATCACGGCCTGTATATGCGTGATCGTAGCACGTTTTCTCGTCGAGGATAGTCTGTAGCCGTGCTGTGCTTTCCGGCGGATAGTACATGTGTGTCCTGCGAGCTGCACGCTCTAATAAGTTCAGCTCGAGCTTCCCTACATAGGTCATGGGATCAAAGTCCAGAGGATGGAACAGACGCAGGGTATCGGCGCGACGAAGAAGTGACTCGACTGCAGTAGCAAAAGCGTAGTGTTGAGACAGCGGCGACAGGTTTCCCCAGCGAACGGTCTGCATCGACCGCAGGTGCACAGGATAGTACTCGCGCTTCGTGGTCAATGCGCCGATGAGCTTGAGCAGCTCTGCCTGCTCCTTCGTGATCTGCTCGAACGACGATGTCGCAGGCTCGGATAGCTCGTACAGCGCCTCTTCGGTACCAGTTCGACCCGTCAACGGATCCGGAAGACAGTGACTCGTGAGTGCGTGAAGGTAGATCTTGAACAGGCGACTGGTGAGGCTGGTGCTGGAAGCGAGACACTGAAGGTCGGTATCGACCCTGTACTGGTGGAACAGGACTTCGCGATCGGTACCAGTATCAATGTTGACCAACGCATGGTGTTTCTGAATTGAGAACTGAACTTTCCCGTGAGGAATCAGGACGGTGCGAGATCGCGACAGGTTCCCCGCCGAAAGGCGTTTCGCGCGCAATAACAGCTGGTTTTGTAGCCCCAGCATGGTGCCTGATGATTGGTTCTCGTCCACAACTTGATCACCTATGTTTACAGATTCCAGAGCTTGATCGCTATTGACATAGAACGAGAGCTTCATGCGAGGTAGTTCGACAGAAATTTGCCGCTCAGTCGAGTAGACAACATAGAGATAACGAGAGGCCTCGAGAGGAGCAAGTCGCTGAGAGATGGATTGGAACAACGAGCTGTGGATGTTTGCAAGGAAGGAAACCCCCGTGCCAGCAGCAAGTTCCATAACGTAATATGACCCAGCAGAGTACTTTAGCTGCCAATTACGGGGATCGATCTCCCATGGCGTGGCAAGGGGGCGAAATTCAACGGTATTAGATTCTAGGTGGGCCCAGTGATGGAAGTCTGAAGAAAAGAACACCGGAAAATCCCACTCAACCTTTGCGTGGGGAATCAATTCAGATGTGGATCCATCCTTGTGTGCTTGAACAACTAAAGCCTTCGATTTTTGATTCAATGCAAAAGAAACCTACACATCATCAACTTTAGTTGTTTATCAGCGAACTTTTTTTTTAATTGTGTATACCTTGTATCCGTTCACTCGATTCAGTGTTGAAAATTCCATTCCAGGTGCACCTCCAGGAACAACAGCCAACACTTTCTATATCAAGTCAAGATAAGGCTATTGTACGAACATATAGCTAGTCAAACACACCTGGCCAAAAAGTCGAACATACGTAGGGTGAGAGATAAATTCTTGCGGCAGACGCCCTAGAGGCTTTCCGTCAATGAGAAGCTGGCCATCTAATACGTCGAGATGAACGGTTTGCGTATGGGGTCCCCTGGTGGTCGTTGATACCCACGAGGAATCGGTAGTAAGGGGTATCCAGCCATCGCCGTTTGCATTGTAATCAGGCCAGATCTGCAAAATACCCGCATCCAAATGTTGAGGGCTTACTCGAAGCCGTGAGAGCATCAATGGCATTGTCCTGTGGGCTAAGCGGAGATCTTGAAGAAGTAGACTCTGGAGGCTATGTGTTAAACTGACGGGACTTGGAGGGCGATTATCATGCAGAATGACGGAGCATAGAATGAAGGCAGCAAAGTCGTCGGCAGATGAAAGCAGTGATTCCAGATGGACTGGATCAACGTCCCAGGTGGAATGGCATATTGCTGCCATTTCGCACACCCGTTCTTGATAATCCACAATGTGTGATTTGATTTCTGCTTCATGTAGCTTGGCTGATAGTTCCTTCAGCCATCCTAAAGTAACATGTCGGGCCTTTCGAAGAAACCTGTACGAATCCTGGCGTACTACTTCATCCTGCGTGGATGCTAGAAGACGCGTAACAAGCATGACTGCACAAGTTCAATCTATTATAATAAACCACACCTAAGCTAGAAATCCACATACCAATGATCCTAACAGAGGTGCCTTCGAGCCAGTTTGCCTTCACGCGATCAAGTACGTTGCCTGATTGGTTGACCAAAAGTTGACCATATTGAACACTATCTAACTCTATATGCCAGTCATGTGCACAAGAGTCCTCGGTTAGAGGGCCAATCTGCCAAGCCGCTTGAGCGTGCAGTAGATAGACCTCTTTATGACTGAAAGACAGCAGGTTCTCCTCAATACCTCTAGCGATGTTCATCCACTGAAGTCGAGGTCCGCTCCTCAGAGTTCCAAATGCAATGTGCTCGAGCAAGCTGAGATTGCTAGGGCATTGTGACTGATCTGCAATGACCTGATTTGAATTGTGGCTAGTTCCTGCGAGAGCATAATTGAGGTGCTGATACAAGCTCCCCGGTGGGAAGCTCAAGGTACCATATTTGGCAAATGTCTGCCCAGAAAAAGGACCCCCAGCCCATGTTTGACGGGTTGAGTCGTACAGTTTGTATGAAAGGCCATTGTTGACACAGACGCTGCTTTCGTTTGCAGGAATGCGGGTGGTTGAATAGTGTGCTTGGGTGAAAGATTTGTTCGACGAGGCGAAAATGATTCTGGTTGAAGAAATATCATAGCTGGACAGCCATTTTTCCAAACCTCGATGAGCTTTAAGGGTGCTGATTCGATTAGGGCTTGATTTTGGCTGGGACGACCCTATGTCAAAAAGGATTTTGTATGTTGTATCCCGCCAGATGCGAAGTGCGCTAGGACACCTAAGCTCAAATACCAAGGCCTCCGCGTCAAGTGGTGAGGTAGGTAGAGGCCACTCGTGGACGTGAACCTTCATGGCTGCAGCCTGTTTTTCAATCTTGCATTTGTTGCAGGTTTTAACATGGGTATAACGCTCTAGCCCGCTGGTTTTTGAGCCTTTAGAAATCTTCGTTAGAACCTTTTCGTGCTCTAGCCGGCTCGCACGCTGAACGAGTGTGCGATGGGTTTCGTTGAGCTGCCGCAACTCCTCCAGTTTTAAATCGCGTTCGGCTTGTGCATCTTGCTCGATTGTTTGTTTAAGCTGTTGTTGAGCGGGCGATTGTCGAAAACACCGTACTGCTAAAGAGTTGGTTGTTGCGTTGTCCGAAAACACAGATCCACGCCCGGCTCGCTGAGCGGTGGCATGTCGCTTACGAAGGTACCGCTGGATGGCGCAAGCTCGATTAATATGCACCTTGGTGCGCAGCAGCAATGGCTCAAGGAGCTCTTCTCGGAGTTCTGGAGAGTAATCCAGCAGCAGAGGGTGCTGTGATATAACAATTTCATCGAGAGCTACCCAGAGTGTCATGATCGTCAGAGCCATGATTGATTGGCCACAAATATCCTTGGCATAATGTGCAGGAGCATGGGATATATATTGTGTGAGACAGGAGGCAATAGTTTTGCAAGCAGATGGGGCATCTAGGTTGTCGGCCGCCCAAATAGACAGGTGGCTGTGAACCGATTCCTCGAAATCAAAAAGCGCAACGTGGGGATTGACTGAAAATGCCGAAGAAAGAGCACCGCGGGTGAATGCGACAAAGTCTCGAACGTTGGACAATCTAGCGCGATGGGTAGGTGAAAATAGGGAAGAAGGCTTGTTGTTTGAGCGTCCTCGGAACACCTCGTCGATATAAGCGCGAGAGTTAGGAAGAGATTGTTTGATCGACTCTTCGAAAGTGTAGCCAGCAGGATCCCAATGAGAGGACCTTGTCTGAGCCAACTGCACTTCCGTCCATCGTTGCTTTAGGATTTCCCCTGTATTGTCGGTAACAATCCTGGCGGTCTCAACAACAAACTCAGGGAGTTCAGTGTGTTGAACTTTGTAGAGCCGTCGAGCCAGCTTCACTCGCATAACGAAAAGCAAGTCACTAGGGAATGCTGGATATCCAAGAGCACGATGCAGCAATTGCGCCTCGAAGTAGACCATGAAGTGTTTATAGTCCGTGTTTGAAGAGAGCGAAGTTTGGAGCGCGACCCGGATAATAAGCCATACCGGGGAACGGTGCCAGGGCTTGTAGGCATTATGCCATAGAACCTCATCACCAATGCGTTTGTTCACACGGCGAGGTTCGATCTCCTCGCCCATCCCGCGAAGAATGCCCACGAAGAGTTGGGATATGTAGTGTGGGTGAGCAGAGTCACGAACTTCAACTACCGTCGAGCCAGCCTTGGTGGTCGTCGCGGTAGACTCCTTCAAGACGTCCCTGTCCATTCGGACTAGAAAATTAGATATCTCCCTAAAGAACCCTGGGTCTTCGGCGATCATATTTGGTACTTCAACAGCTCTGCCAGGAAAAGAACGACAGATTTTGCCGGCAATCGACATCAGATCGACGTTGGAAGTCTGGACCTCGAAAATCTCAAAGGTGGTCACTGCGGACCGTTTCCGAACTAAAACAACAGAATTTTGGGCACGAATCCACAAGACCAGAACATCTATTGAGGAAAATCTTCAGCTAACAGGTCGTCGGCAACAGTACTGAATACTCACCACCACGCCCCATTACAGATAGGGTTCGTTGCATTTGGTCGGGTTCTTGAGGTGAACCAATGCTGAGGGCGAGTTTTAATAGCATCTTAGAAATGTGGTCCCACTCCTCCTGAGCTCTTAGGGCAAGGGTCCTATAATTTTTCACGGCGTGGATAGTCAAGCGGATGAGTTCCAAGTCAATATGACGTTGTGTAGTATCGCTCGGAGCCTGTTGTGGCAGTTTCGGCGGCATGAATACGTGATAGACAACATCGCGGAGTCCCTCAAAGTTTGGAGGAGGGTGCGCCATCTGGAGGTGGCAGGAAGGAGCTGACCCCGTAGCCACTGATCTATCTCGCTTATCAATTTGCAATAGACCCTTCACGCCGAACTCTAGTTTAGGAAAACATAGGTGTGAAATAATACCGTAACCTGAGGTGTAAGAGATACCGTACAAATGTATCCATCTAAAGTATACTATGAGGGACCTTTGTAGGTGAGAGTTGGTTTGCGGTCTTTTATACTACTTTTGTCGAAACTCTAGTTGACTTCGCAATAGGGGGACACTTTCCTAATATCCTTTAGTTCCCGACAGCTTCAATAAATAAATAAAAGGTTTATCCACCGATTAGATTAAGCTCATGTTGACGCATATATAATGCCGAGTATTCTACTAAGCATGTCCGGACACAAAGTGCCACTTCTACCTCCAACGTTGAAAACACCCTCAACACCACATTCATTTGCCACGGAAAGAAACAACGTTAGTCAAAGCCTCCAAGTGTAGATATAGTGTACAAGTGATATTACCCATGCTAGATGATCTACTCAAGCTTGTCCCGCTCTTCGATTCACCCCAAACATATATAGCCGCAGATTCTGCGAGCTCCGCGTAGAGCCTTGCTCCACGGATGAGTGGCTCTGAACGCTATGAAACTACCACAAAATCCAAGGAAAACCCCAAGGTGGAGGGCTAGTAAAATGTATTCCTCGACTGAATGAAGCCTACAGGAGTAACTAGGTATGCTCGCAGAGACACTGTAACAATACAGAAGGTAGACAATTTGCTAACTATCGGACAGACCTATTACAGGATCTATTCTATCGTTCTCTGGTACTGTGCCTACACAACCAAACAATTAGAGTAAGGGATCTACTAAGGGAGACGAAGGGGTTCACTGCATATAAGCTCCAAAACCGAACCTGTTCGATCCTCCTGGTCCACTGCTGGCAAACAGATATGTCGTGCGTGGTAAAGTAATAGAAGCATTCCATTGTACCACTAGTGTCACGACGGCTCAATGTATGTGGCTTTCTTGAAGGTTTCATCACATTCGAAGTATTTGCTGCATGAAAAGAATCAAGTGAGCGAGGGTAAGGTGATCGCACGGAAAATAGACGACCTGAGTCAAGGAAGAGCTGAACAAGACAGGGCGTCATCGCGATGTTCATTTACATGACTTTAGCTTATATTGATCCAATTATCGAACCAGGATATCTGGCTATTGTACGAGGGCATCTTGGGGAACAATGAAGAACGTTATAAGTTTGACTTGCGCAGGAAATGAAACTTAACGAACATACATACTGGACACCAGGGACCCACAGCTTGCCTACCAAATAATGGTGTCACATTGTATGGTGAGACCGAACGCATTTTGGGCTCTACAGGTTATAGGCTAGACCCGGTAGGTTCCATCGCACCACCCTAGTTTTCCGCCCCGAGTAGTGAAATCCTGAAGGTTCGCTTTATCGGTAAGCTTTTATCTCTGAGACCTCGTGTTGAGGTTTATGAACTAGGAGGCGTTCAAGGCGGGAGACAAACAAAGCCCGCCAGCTATCACGTGATATAGTCCTTTTGATCTGTTGTCCCGAGGCCGACCCCACACGGTTAAGTTAAGCAGATGGTAAGTATGAAGTACACTGCTGAGAAAATAAAATCCATGAGATGACCAGATTGCAGCGGAATATCATTTTTCCAGGCTCATGCGTGCTTCGAGCGTGTTTGCTCAGTCGACATAGCTCAAAGTGCATCATGCAAGCTAATGTTTGATGCATATTCAATATGATAGTTCAATTGCAGTTGCGGAATTAGAGATGCACCGAACTTCCTTCGCAACGGGCACTGCTTTTAGCTTCAACCAAAAAACGCCCCCATCAACACATTCGTCACCTTCATAGGGAAAATCGACGATCAGCTAGAGCCTCCCAAAGCAACACAAGCCGACTCACTCCATGCTATCGCCCATCCCGAATCATCTGATCCAGCCCATCCATATCCTGCCCGCTCCTCCACCAATCCCAAATAAAACTTGCCGACCGGTTCTGCAAGCTCCTCACATAGTCCAAATAGATGTAATGACGATACACCGGATGGAGCGTCGCCGAGTGCCTCAAACACGCCACATAGTTCCGGGAAGGATCATAAATAGCTGTACCGGTGAAGTGAATCCCACGCCCAGAGTCGTCGTTTTCGATGAGAACGAGAGGCGTCAGGTCGCCAGAGGGAGACTGAGTGGCGATGCCTATGTTGAGAGAGATAAGATAAGATTAGATAGTCAGTTTGATGATTTTTGCACCAACCGATGACTAGATCTCTCCCGTCACTTCCTGGTATCTCCCTACGCGGCGGTTTGATGCTCAATAGAACATATTTATTATGGGGAAGAAGGGCTTACCGTTTGTAAAGTTTTAAGTCTCGCACGTCCAGTTTCCCCGGGTTATCCACGAAACGACATGTCGCACGCGACGCTGCCGGGCAAGTACTATATTGCTCCTCCAACGTTATAGACGGGTCGAGGGAGTCAATGTCTTTCTTGAATGACATTTCAGGTTTCAATAAGGGAGCTAAATGTAAGATGAATCGTATTAGTTTGGCGATAGTGAAACTGTGGCGGGGAGAATGAAGCAACCTTTTTCGAGTGGACGACTGGAAGGGGGACAATAGTCGTAGTAGGGATCTATACGGAGGCATTGAAATAGGTGCATACTCTTTCCGGAACACAACTCACTTTGGTTATAAAACGGCATTTTGAAGAAAAGTGAGGCATGGCAAAGGTTCTGACCTGTGTACGAAACGAACGTCAACAAACACGAACATCGTCCGCTGATCAACGAGTGCTTACCCATTGATGAAGATGTCAGGTAGAAGGGACTAGCCAAGCGTCCTACCAAAAGCCCACTTTATACCTGGAGGTTCGCAGCGACGTAATAAACTCTCTGCCTCTCACGAGACTCTCCGCCACCATCAACCCCGCGATCCACCATGCACCTAAACCTGCATTGCCGGTGCGGTGTCTATCGCAGAGGTAAGTTTTACTACCAATTCGGTTCGGCGCAACATCACCTGCGTAACGAAGCTCCGGATTGGGATATCAAGTTTGCGGGTATGAACATAGTTACTAAATCTAGACGTCAGTCCAGGGATATTAGTGATATCGAAGAGTCTTGTGATGTGTGAAGAGACATCGTTTCATTCAGTCCAATGTCAATCCAGAGCCTCAACATGAGGCTGGGGTCAGTGTTCGGATCGGTTACTTCGGTTCATCTAGACTTTTGAAGACACGCCTCACGGAGTTGCCATAGTTCTCCGACAATCACCGGAGATCACCCTAAAAAATCTCCAGGAAGATCCTGGGGATACGGTGGGGATACGATGGGATACGATGGGATTCGCCGTGGTTTGTGGATTGTACCGGTATAATATAAAGATAGGTCAAAAATAGTCAATCGCCCTTACATAATCTGATTAGGGCAAGCACTAACCCACTGATGAACTTACGAACCAAACTGCCACCACAAAGCGCGCCCACTCTCCCACACTTCCTCCTCACGTCCACAACAATAAACTATATTCATTCAAAAGAACTTCTGGAGCTGCGCGAGAACAAGCCAAACAAGTACGCAAATATATGGCGGTTATGTCCTCCTCGTATACTGACTAAATCGACTGTACACGCGTAGGCTCATAAGAGCATTAGGTAATACCTGCCTGGGACCTATCGGTGCGACTGCAGAAAGTGCAAAGGAGCCTACAAACGGCGCTGGGAAACTGTACGGAGGCATATGCGCCAGAGCCCGCCTATAGAGAAGGATGGCAAGAATATGGTACCAGAGAAGTACGACGGCGAGAGCGCGCCAGGAGGATTAGATTCTTATCATACTTCTGGATCTGGTTCGCATGCGCTTGCTAGTACTGGGACTATATCTGACTCTCGACATTGACCTCGTTCTAGTCACGCATCACAGAGGACCTCTGCGCCTCCGCCTTCCCCTTTGCCGCTCCGGTCTCCCCTGGCTAATCTGGGATCAAATTGTGTCTCAAATGGCTCTCCTGCGCTCTCAGATACTAGTGAACTGCGCACCCATTCTCCGGTTCCACCTCGTTTGCCTGCACCTGCCACTCATCATGTCGCGTCACCTATTTTACTCGAACATAGTCATGTCTACACACGCCAAACTCCAATAGAAGGTAAAGGAGACTATCTATTCCATAATTTGATAGCATACAAGCAGCAGAATTGCGGCCGCTTGTACTCTCTAGAGCCGCCACTGAAGCGACGTTGCTTCCGATTTCCATCCTCCACGTCCCAGCTTTGGTGCGATTGCTATTTCATCGCAACCGTAAAGTCGAGCTCATCGTCCTCGAGCTCTGTTCCTTTACGCGTAGCTAATCGGCTCTTCGTTTTCTAGAAGATATGTGAGTGCGATTATAAACACGTTAACTTATAAACTCACATGTCCTTTCCAATTGTAATGGCGCGTCTTGTAGTTCTTGAGCTTGCGAGAGAGGATGAAGGGGGAGTGGGAATTGTGGGTCCACTTTTGGAAGCCACCTGGACGCGTACGGGATCCTCAACGAGGCCCTGTAGTTTGTCAAAGTTTTCGTGCGACACGACCCCTCGAGATTCATTTCAGTAAGTGCATTTGAGAACATGCTAACATGTGTGCTGACCATTCTAATTCGACACCTTATACTTGCTCCCTTCGCCTACGCTCTCTCTGTTCTCTTATCCCCTCCATCCTCCTTGTCCTCCCCGATCGCTTATCGCTCTTCAGCCGCCTCTTCCTCCTCCACTGTGCCATCCCCTAAATTATCCACTAAAGTTGATAGCTCTCGAACTGTAGGGACGATGTGGTGAGTAACTGCTCACGCATAGCGAGCTTAACTGACCCATTTTCGATCTACACAGCGCGTCACTCGTCGGTTTATCCACTCGCTCACCAACTGCCCTTATTGTAGACGCTTGAGACACCTGGTTTGGAGCTTTCCCCAGAGATTCGACTGGGAGCAAACATTTTTTTCTTGCGTAGCGGGGGTATTTCAGGTGGCATCGCGACTTCAAGCGTAAGTCCCCTCCGTGCGATGCTACTTATACATTATTAACCAGATTTTCAAGAGCGCCCGCCAATCTTTCAAATGTCACTCGCCGAAGCGTCAAGATGAACACTTTGACAAAAGAGGTTAGCGCTGGACTTATTAGGACACGATGTAATCAATGCCATATTAAGACATGGTGTACATAAACATATGTATATATGTCAATTAGTCTACGCGTGCGAGTATTGGAATTGGTCTAATGATATTGAAGGAGATTGCATGAGATTTCGATGGGATTTCGCGGGGATTTGAGGGACTCCCGCGTCTGGCTCCAGAAATCCCCAGATTTGATTCCTCATCATATTTCAACGATATCTCAACGTATCCCATTGTATCCCGTTGAATCCCCACCGTATCCCCAGGATCTTCCTGGAGATTTTTTAGGGTGATCTCCGGTGAATGAGAGTCCCGTAGAGCACATATTTCAAGTTAGAAATAAAGCCGTTCGAGCCGTTTTGAACAATTTATGCAAAATCAATGGTGGTTGGAATGACGTCAATCGAACGCACGTGCGTGAAGATTAGATTTGGTTAAATTGGAAATACGAATCCAGTGGTCCTGTTCAGTCCCATACTCGTGAGGTCTCAGAATGCGTCGTTCACGCCATAACCAAGAACACGGAATTCATGAATTTATTCAAGCAACTCGTATTACTATGAATGTCTTCTAGTATCGAAGGGTTAACTATAACACTCCACCACCTCCAGATTGAGTGAACTGCGCAGAAAGGTTCCCAAACCCACGAGATACGACGTAGTGCGTTGGGCTTTTCTCATCGGAGAGCAGTAGGAAGAAAAGTGAGTATCAATGTTGAGGATGCGTACCCGCGGCGATGTCGAAACACTTTCCTTTCCAGTGTTACCACAATAGGTCGCACGAGTAGCAAGATCACTTGAGAATTGGTCTAGAGACCCATACTTGAAGCCAGCGTTGGTTGAGCGGAAATTCAATTGGGAGTGAGGCGGTCTGTGACAATGAGCCTGCCACAACCTTCTCTTGCGAGCGGATGATTGTATACAACTCAGCATAGATTAAAGCATATATTCTCGACCCGAGCAAGGTGTTCAACGCAGCAAGGTCAGCCTTTGGCGAATCTTTCTAGATCCAATTACAGTTAACAACCGCGTCTGAATAAAATCAGGAACAATATTGAGCCATCTTGGCGAATGGACAATCCACGCCAACCTGCAAATTCGTGCCGTTCGCATCGTTTGAAGGTACGTGGTAGCACGTTGTCATTAATCTCTAAAGATTGAGGAGCTCGGACGTCTAGGGAAGGTCTGCGTCAAGACAGCGCATCATCCTGCGTGATATCCAAGCCGACATATGTTGTAGAAAACAATCCGGAAAATAGTCGACTTATTGATTTTGAACGACTGGAATCAAAGCCAAAGAGCAATCCTCATCTGAGTGCCTATGATTCCCAATCGTTCGCCCCGGCCGTTTGAAAAATAGGTGAATTTATGACACCATGATTTAGTTCTATTCGTCTTTGTCTAATTTCTATACCTACATCCGTCATTGTAACGTTAAAATTCGCTGACAACGATCTAACTTGCAACGTACTCACCAACACCTGTTCCCCACAGCATGCAACCCCACTCTCTATTGATCGTCTTCCTCGTCTTCCACTCTGTTGACTTCTTCAGCAGGATACCGCTTTCTCCATAGTTCTAATCCCTGCTGGAAAACCTTCCTAGTCATCCCATCTCGGACATGTTGCATCGTCATGCCTGCCAATATCCAGAATCACCATGAGAAAACTAAATGGTCGAAAACTGAAGAATTGGGAGGAGAAAACGTACCCAGAGATTCGACCTCTTTATTCCTCATCTCGTCGTCGAAAAACAGCTAAATCGGCAAACTAAGTGGAATCGCGTGACGTCATCGAATAATCGAGACGAACCATTTCGGAATACGGGATCCCAGTTTTCTTGTGCAGTGTTTTAAAGTGTTTTATTTTTGAGCCTGACAATCGCCATCATGAGTAGACAGCTCGAAATAACAAAGGATTTACATACCCGGGTAGATCTCTAACGTATCAAAGAACTCTATCGCGCGTTTGGGTCCCGTCGAGGAAGGGGGAGGCGGAAGGAGAAGAAGACCGAGGAGTTGCCTAGCCCTGTTACCCGAGCACGAAATTAATTTCTACGGAGGAAGTAGAACCCATGGGAAAGGGTGCAAGTGAAGACTATGCTCACTCCTCTGTTGCGGATGTCCGCGAACACGCTGCGATGTGACATTCGGTATCCACGAGGTGCTGTAAGATCCATGGTACGTCTTTATAGAACGAAATAGGCGTTTTATATCTGTGAAACCATAAACCTGTTAGTGACTCGACCAATAACTCAAGCGGAGGTTTACCTATCGGCAACTTGGTTGATACTGCTCCCATCCCTCTTAAACGGCGCTAAGTCACCAACCAACACACAACACACACGAATAAGTGTGCAACAAAATATGTTAGTACTGTAAGGAAGACATACGGGACACGTGCGTATCAACCCAAAAATCCCAAAGCGTATAATCCAGATCAAAGGCAACGAGTTTAGGCATACGACCACCAGCGTCAACCATGCTTAGGGAGGGGGACAGGAGAAAACAGTAGAGCGAATTGGCGTTTGAGGTAAATATGACAGAGACAGATATGGTGGGTAGTGGTAGTGGCGGCGGGACGCTTTCTTCGGAGAATGTGGTTATGTAATTGTAACTTGCCTGCTTAGCTCAGCGTGTAGCCGGAGCAAAAACCCGCCAGGCTCCGGCCCGCTCCAGATCGCCAAAGGTGGCTCCAAAAAGCGCATTTGCTCCAGAGCCTAGCAGGTTTTTGCTAGGACAGCGTACATTTAGAAGACCGCGCAGGCTAACCGACAGTAGGGCTTTAACCCAGTTTCACCACAATGCCCGATATGATCACCGTTATCGCCACTCGGAAAATATTGGCCAGTGTTCCCAGCTGCGTACCCAACACACCGAAAATCGCAGGCCGCGGTTAGACGGGTCGAGTGTCAGAACATGCCGAGGTCTCATTCGCAGCGGGGATTTCTATCTTATTAACAGTTTTGACGTCAGTTCCGTAGGGCACATCAAACTAGTTACACGTCCCTTCGAGGACATGACACCTTGCTTGCTTGATTTTAGTGAGACAGAGCCGGCTACTATGCATGTATAGCGGGAGCAATGGTTCCTATAACAATGGAAATTAAGTTCATTATATATGCGCCACGCTGTGCTCTAGCACAAAGGGCAGAAACAAGTGTATCAATCTTCATGGTAGCTTGAGCATGGGTGCGTTTGGTAGAAACAATGGTCCTTCCTGGAACACAATTCTTTGCAGGGGCTCTGGGACTCCCATTATTAGTGTTATTTTCATTTGACTTCTTAAAGCCACACTTGAATGGGACTTGATGGCAGGGCTATCAGCTCTCCAACGGTCTTTGAAGTGAGAATAAATAGTCCAGCATCACAGTGTGCAATTGTATTGCACTGTGGGAAATAAGATTCAAATAGAGTTAGGACTGTGCAGCACGAAGCCAATCTAGACTATCGGGTCCTCAGAATTACTCAAAGGCAATATTAAGCGGTAATACTGTGTAAGTTTGAAATAATTCAACAGGCCACTGGGAGGGAGCTACTTGTGCGCTAGCGCACCATGGTAGACGAAATATCGCAGTACACCTCTATTATCACTCGTGTAAGCTAGCCTACTCATCTTGCTGACTTTTAATTCAATAGTTCTGACCCTTATTCAAGTTGCCAGCACTAGACCAGCGGAGAGAGCCCGTAGTACGCAAAAAAGGGGATCACACTCGCAGCATGGTAAATATATGCGTACCGAATACATTCATCAAATATCTTTCAACGCTCAGCGTTGCTAGCAGTGGGACAATGTAGTAGGCTGGGAAATGAGAAGACAAGTTCATGGATACCCCGGCTTAATGTGCCTATAGAAATAGATTCGAGCTCAAGATGATCAACGTGTCTTGTGGTGTAACTGACAATATGTTTTTGGATTCTGCGACAGCATAACTACGTAGATTATTTCTGTAGTACTACTATAATGTCTGCCTCAATACGTGCTAATTAGAGTTAACCAACTCGGCAGGATCAAACTCACCGAATGAACAGCTAACATAGTTTCAATGCCTTCGATAGTAGCTAGTTCACTTGCAGGCTGCTTATTGCTCCCAATGCTAGGCGACGAACGCAGTATCAGGAGGCCATTCACTGGCATCATTGCCCTATCCAATGTCAATGTCGCCTTGCTGCGCATCTCAGAGTGTGGTTAAAGAGATTTTTTAATATATTCAATCGGATACTGTTGATGACTTTCCAGGGTGTGGACCCGTCACAGAATTCTGAATCAGTTTCGAGGTGTGAGTGACCTTGAAGCAAGGTGATGACAATGATCCTTCATTACAAATTTCTTCAATACAGGGACAATATTTCAAAGATTTGGACAAAACACCGTTCGTTCATCTACCAGAGGGTAAGATCAGTTCGCGGCTTTGTAAAATAGCTGTGGAATCCCTTATACTCACATACAGCTATCTCAGAAATCATCTGGAGTGAGCTTCCTCGCGTACAAAATATGACCTATATGAGTACGTGCGTATTCCATCCCCTTTCTCCTCCGTCCGATAAGTTCCCTCAACATGGTTACAGGACTTTGTGGGAACCTGCAAAGTGCGTACTCTGGGCGATACCCAGATAGTACCTGCCGATCCTCTGGCATAACAAACCCATCGCTCTGGACTTCTACAGCTTCGGCTTCGTAGCCATCTGTGTCCATAAAGATTCCCAAGAAAGCACACAGCCAGCAGTACTCGTCGTAGCTCTTCAGGTATAGTTGGCCAGCCCAGAGATTCAGCTGCATCTGAACAAGCGGGGGCGGAGAAGGCAGATTCAATGCCGATGGTGAGGGAACTGAGTAGAACTGGAGATCGGAGAAGGATCTCATGGCCTGGGTTACTCGCGGACTATAGACGTGCAAGCGTACGAATGTGCTGAGTCGAATTTGAGGAAGGAGGGCGTCAACTTCATATGGACTCACGGCGACTATAGCGCCTTTACGCGAATAAAGAACCCAGTTGAGTGGGCGCATATAGTCGATGAGCTGATCGGATGTTGAGTTGGCAAGAGTCCGACCGAAGTCTGCGGTTGCGAGCAAGTTACTCGACCAGGCATTCGGGCTCTGCGAGTGAAATGCTTCAGGGAGGCGCGACAAAGGCGCAAAGCAAGAAGAACCGTGAGGTATGGAACCTGTGTTGACGAAAGCGCATAGTTCGGGATGTATTGAATGTGGAGCCGGTTTTGACTTTGGTAGCCTCTCAATTTGCGGTTGCCTTTCGATCTCCCGACTTGCCTCGCGCTCTTCATCTTCACGACTGCTGGAATATTCCAGGCTTTGAACTCCTAGCAGGTTAAGCGTCTCGTTCAGGATTGGCATGCCGTGCACTATGTTGGTAAGAACCTCGGACGACTGGGATGGGTAATCGGATATGCCGTACATCTCCTCCAACGAACGGGACTCGGGTACGGTCCACCCATCTGCAAGGCCGGAAATATCTCTTGTCTCAATATATCCACGCTCAGCCCTCGCCCTGCGCTCGTATTGTGCTCCCTGATGCGCCCAATGGGGAATATGGTGGATTAGATCGTGGCACGTCTCGAGCATCGCCCAGCGGAGAACGTCTACGGTGCCCACAAGATCGGTAGGCTCTAAGCGCCCAGCCTTCCGGATTTGTCCATCGACCTCGGCAGGTGCAAAGAACATCACAGACTGACCGTGTCCCAACTTGCGCATTCGCATACAGCCTAATATACCGTAAGATATTGCTAGCTCCTCATCAATTTAAAATTTGAATTTACCTTGTAATAGCCGGTCTTTTGTTACCTTCGGTCCCAGCGTCACAGCCGCCCGAGCGTGCTCAGGCAACTTGAGATCAGTGCCTCGGGTGTGTCCGTCGTCGAGATACACAATGCACTTGTCTAGTTGTTGTGCAAAGGGCGAAGAAACAAGAGGTACAATTTTTCCGTTCCGAGGAAGAACCACAAGCTCATCTTTGTCGCTGAAAAACACCGCCGCAGAGACGTCCGGTCGTAAAGTGAGCCAAAAACGCACTAACCCATCATTGCTCAGTTCCAACATTTGTGCTCCGACATCGAGGAGAACTCGTATCTCAGGTTGCTGTTGTACAAGAAGCTTTATAAAGTCCTTTGTAGAGCATGTACCGCCGTGGTCATCTTGAGTACGGGCATAGCCGCTGTTTTCGGGCTGAAGGAGATAGGTAAGGACGAGGGCATTGGTGCTAGACTGCTTGAAAGGATCGGCCTGAACGATAGACGTGGGAAGGAGATACTGGTTGTCGTTTGTACCACTGAAACCTGTAGTGACGTGAAGCTTGATGTGATCTTTAGTCTGAGCGAGATCCCAGCTAGAGGTTACGAGCTTTTGTGGGAACTCCTTTGCTTCCTTGGGAAAGACGACAACAGATAAGTAAAAGTCGATGACAGCCACGTTGCGAGAAAAGGTTGGGAATAGAGTATTTGAGAATTGCTCGCGGTCCTTGACGTTGATGTTATTGAGGTGATGGAGGTGATGGGGCATGTTGTTGTTCGCTTTTACCCAGCGTTCGTACTCAAGGGTAGGATTTTCAAGTTTGTGAAGCAGCTCGAAGCAGGTGTTGAGCTGAGCGTCAGTGACGCCATGATAGTAATAGCTCAGGCAAGTGAGTACGATCGTAATGTCTGGGTGACCAAATTCGGCCCTCAAACTCGGTATATCCTAGTATACTCGTCAGAAGCTAGACCACATATATTATAACACAATATACCTTTGCGTGATATGGGACTGCTAAGAGCGAGCGACTATGGTCTAGCCCGTAATCCACCCGATAGTGCTTGTTCTTCAGGGCAAACTTTAAGATCCCGGTCGCAAGCAAACCACGAAGCAATAGCAACCCTTTCCACATCGACGAGTCGCAGGAACCTTTCAGAGCGCCGTAGTCTTCTTCTGGAAATTGCTTTTCTGACAGAAAGCGGAGCGCCATCGCCCGCGTTCTGGAAGAAAGTCGAAAGAAGCTGAAGTTTGGTAAGTGACCATCTAGTACGTCTCGCGCAATTGAATGAACCAGTTGTTCAGCGGCATCTTCCGAGTCGGGCATCATTCGAACGAAAGGAAACTGCCCAGGTAAGCCAGGCTCATATTTGAAGCTTTCCGGGAACTGGTCCTTAAGCAATGAGACATGTCGAGCTACGAGGGAGAGTATTTGTTGGGTGGTCGTCCACCGGTCGGGGTGGTATTCGGGAGGATGTGGCTGACCGATGGTGTAAACAAGCTGATATCGAACATGTAAGATCTCGTCGCTTTCGTCCAGTACGTCACGCGAGTGTTCCTCAAGCCAGTCTTGGACGCCTCGAAGAACATTGGCAACATTTTTCTCTTCTAGTGATGAGGATGATATGAGTCGATCGATGCTCATGAGCTTGAGGGACAGTATATGCTCTGGCTGGACAAGGATAATTCCCCCCTCGTGCATGCATTCTCTGTATATTTCCTGGATTCGTTGGGCTCCGGCAATATTAATGGGAGTATGGCGTCCGAAAGGCAAGTAGTAAACGCGACGCCCTGCTAATCCAGCTAGACGATTGACTAGAAGTTGGAACGTCTGCCTCCAAAGTGGCTTGAGGACGACAACCCGAACCAGTCGATTGCTGTTTGCAAGGGCCGCAGCCACAATTGGGACGATGACCGAAGACTTTCCTTCGCCCATATTCAGCTGTAACACCGTATTCACGTCTGAAGAAGGAGCAATCATCTCAGTTGCCACCTTAGACTGCATATCGCGTGCGCGAAAGTCTCCATCAAGCTGAGAAGGGTAACTTTAAGTACTGAACATCTCAAGAGGTCAATTCCTACTAACCTGAACTAAAAGCCAGTCAGGGTCACGTGGAATCCCGCTTGAACCAATGCTCTCGAGATCTAACTCTTTAAAAAACTCTTCACGCCTATTTTCTTGAGCCAAGCGAGCCAGATGCTGTGTACGCTGGTATTCGACAAACGCCTGAGCATACTCCAATATAGCTTCTTTCCAATCTTCTCGCAGAGATTTGCGACCCCACAGGCAAAGCATGCGAAGAACTGTACGAGGAGTATGGCAAGGCCAAATGCCAGCGACCGAAACGATCTGGTCTGCTGGCGTTAGAGGACCTAAAGAGTCACATATCCCCGCATATATGCCGTCCAAATACTCCCGGTAACGTAGACTATTCCCGTTTAGCAGTCTAGATGATGGGAGCTTATTGGGCAGTATTATACCACTTGCCGCTGCTAGATTTAGGCGGCTTTTTTCGAGGTCATTTCCATATCGTGTGTAAATAGGGTGCTCATTGTTGTTCTGGAATTCGACAATGAGAGGCGCAAGACGAGCGGTATCAGTAGGAGTTCCTTTTTTTGTTGAAACAGACGGTCTCGATGGGAAGAAGTATTCCTCTGGCTCTGGACACTGGCGTGAATGCATCAGCTGCTGGAGATACAGTGGGGCAAAATGATCGACCGTAGGAGGAAGTTGTGATTGAGAGTCTGCTTGAATAGAAGGCAAAGCAGGTAGACTCAGGCCAGCGGTAGGTGGTTGAGAAACTAGAATGCTCTTCAGGGTTTGAAAGTGGGCGCGTAGTTCACCATTCCTGTGGCAGCTCGTGAAGTATTGACGGACAGTGGCCACACACTCTTCGACCTTGAACCAAAGAGAGAATGTGATTATGGTCTGCTGATAATCTAATTGATCGATCAAACTGGTTATAAAAGCAGGCCGCAATGATGAAATCTCGCTCTCGTAATAGCTGCGCTGTCTCTGCCTGAATTCATGCACAGACTCGCCATCTTGAATAGCCACATCTCCCGCAGGGCTGTCCTTTAGATCTCGTGCGTAATTGCCAACCAAGTGCTCAACGTGGGATCGATTTGGTCTGTGATCGCTTATGAACTGGTAGGACGGATGATCAGGTGGATTCACACCCTGGAAAGCAGGATTAGTTGCAAAAGCAAGAAAAACGCGCAACAGATTATCGGGCAGTCGCTGGCTATAGGTCGCACTCGCCAGGCACACAGCTAGTTGGTATTGATTTCCAGACGTAGCAGCGCGCCGGCAAAGGTTGTAAAGTGAAAGCCAGGATGACGAGAGGTTGAGATCGAGCCAGCTTGAGCTGTAAGATAGCATCAAATCATCGCGTGGTCCTTCCACTTCTTCCCATGACTCAGACACATCGATGAGATCACAAATCGTGAAGGTTGGCTGGTTCCATCGACTATACGCCAAGTGCGAGGCCCAAAACGCAGTATGTTTGGCCTGCGCCCACTCGGTAAGGTTGCAGTCGCGTCCAGTGTAAGGGCAATCTTTCATGTCATCCCCATTGAGGACAGCGGAGAGCCGCATCGTGATGCCTGGAGGATAATACATATGTGACCTGCGAGCGGCGCGCTTCAGCAATGTTTGCTCGCGCTTCGCTATGTAGGACATAGGATCAAAGTTCAGCGGATTGAACAAGCAAAGAACATCAGCATAACGAAGGATGGACTCGGTGGCAGCAGAAAACGTGTAGTGCTGAGACAGAGGCGAGAGATTTGCCCAGTGAACATTCTGTATCGATTTTTGACCAGCGAGATGGTACTTGCGCACTGGAGTCAGATCGCCAATTAGCTTCAATAGCTCCGCCTGTCCCCTGGTGATTTGCCCAAAAGAGAATGTGGCGGGCTCTGACAACTCATAAAGTGCCTCTTCGACCCCGGTTCGTCCTGTCAATGGATCAGGGAGACAGTGGCTAGTGATCGCATGTAGGTATATCTTGAACAGTCGGCTTGTGAGATCGGTATTGGCGGCCAAATAACGCAAGTTCGTGTCGACCTTGTACTGGCAGAACATAACCTCACGATTGATGCCGACGTCGATACTGACCAGCACATGGTGATCCTGAGTAGAAAACTGAACCGCCCCAAAAGGAATCAGAACTGTGCGAGGCTGAGGCAGGTTTTGCGCAGCTGAATCTTTAGCGCGCAACAGCAGTTGGTTTTGTAGCCCCAGCATGGCTCCCGATGACTGGTTCTCGTCGACAATTTGACCGCGCAGGTTATGCGACTCCAGAGCTCGATTTTCATTGACGAAGAACGAGAGCTTCAACCGTGGTAGGTCTATAGTAATCTGCTTCGCCGCCGAGTAAGTAGCATGAAGGTAGCGTGAGGTCTCGAGGGGAGCAAGCTGCTGAGATATGGACTGGAACAGTGAGCTGTGAATGTCGGCGAGGAAAGAGGAGCCTGCAGCTGTGGCAATCTCCATGATTGAATCCACCCCACTTGAGAATCTTAACCGCCAGTTACCAGGGTTATTCTCCCATGGGTTTGCTAACGGCCGAAACTCGATGACCTGAGATTCTAAGTCGGCCCAATGATGATATTCCGACGAGAAGAATAACGGGAAGTCCTTGGCAAGCATTGTGTGAGGGATGAGCTCATATGTACGACCGTCCTTTTGAGCCTGGACGAGTAGAAGCTTAGAGGCAGGGTTTAACGCAAATAAAATCTACGTGCAGTATATTTTAATATACAATATGCTAGTACGCCTTTCAACCTACATACCTGATGATCTTTGATTTGTGCACGGGTAGCGAACACCATTTCTGATGCAATTGCGGGAACCACGTCCAACACTTTCTGTTGAGAATGAAGCATCATGCATTGATATGAACATTGGGGTAATGTGAGCGTACCTGACCGAAGAGTCGACTATAAGATGGATGAGAAACGTATTCTTGTGACAGCCGTCCCAATGTCTCTCCATTAATAAGAAGCCGACCTTCTAGTAAGTTGAAATGAACAGTCTGACTATTTGGTCCTGCGGTGCTTGTTGATACCCATAATGGGTGGTGCACAGAGAAGCTGGCCCAACCAATAGCGCTCGGCCGATAAGCGGGCCATAGTTGCAGAACGGTCCGATCCAACAGTTGGGGGTTGGATCCCATACTAGAAAGTATGGTACGAATAGATTTGTGTGTCAAGCGGCGATCACGACAGAAGAGGGTTTGAAGATTATGGGATGACTCCTTGAGATTGAGAGGCTGATTGTTGTATAAATGAATGGAGCAAGTAAGAAAAATTGAAAAATCATTGGGCTTCGAGAGCAACGAGTCAAGCTGCACAAGGTCAACATCATATGTAGAGCGGCAAACTGCTGCCATTTCGCAAACGCGCTCTTGGTAATCCACAATCTGGGAGCCGATTTCTGCAACCTCCAATTTTGCTAGAAGTTCATGTAACCATTTAAATGTGACATCTCGAGCATCCTGAAGAAATGCACAGGCATCTTGGCAAACAGTAGGATCCTGCGCAGATGTGAGAAGGCGGAGAACCAGCGTTACTAGGAATTCTCTGCCGGTCAAGTATGTTCTTTGATCAATCAAAGAGACACATACCAATGATTCTAACTGAGTTCACTTCAAGCCAGTTTGACTGAATCCGGTGGAGTAAGCCAAGCGATTCCTTGACTAGGAGTCGGCCATACGTCACATCCTCAAGCTCCGTATGCCAACCTCGACCATAATTATCGTCAGCTAGAGAACCAATCTGCCATGCCGCCTGAGCGTGAAGCAAGTAGACTTCGTAGCGGCTGAATGTCAAAATATTCTCTTCCAGTCCTCTAGCAATGTTCATCCACTGAAGCTGTGGTCCACTACGAAGAAGTCCAAATGCAACGTGTTCATGCAAACTAAGATCATTAGGGCAGTCAAATTGGTCGATAAGGACTTGATTTGAGGTGTGGCTAGTACTTTGGAGGGCGTATTGTAGGTGAAAATAAGAGCTGTCGGCAGAAAGCTCCAGAGTACCAGCTTTGGTAAAATTTACGCCCTCGAAAGGACCTGCCGCCCAAGCTGCCGTACTCGTGTGGTATAGCTTGAAAGCAAGTCCGTTATTCACACATATGCTGCTCTCATTGGTCGGAATCTTGGCTGAGTAACGCATGCGAGCGAATGGCCTGGTGGAAGAAGCTATGGTAATTGTGCCGGTGGGAGTGTTTGCCCACTGCTTCAGTGCGTCGTAGTCGGAAATGGTACACTGAAAATTGACGCGATTACGATTTAATGAGCCTACTTCACGGAGGAGATCATATGTTGCATCCCGCCAGATCCGTACGACTTCTGGGCACCTAAGCTCGAAGACCACAAGTTCAGCATCGAGTTGAGATGATGGTAATGGCCACTCGTAAAACTCTATCCGCATTTCGGAAGCCCGCTTCTCAAGCAAGCATTTCTCGCACATGCTGTTGTGATTCAGAGAAGTCCCTCGACCCGTTGCAGAGTATTGATGCACCAGCTGGCTTGCATGATCCACAAGGTCCCGATGTTCATTGTTTCGTTTTCGCATCTCTTCAATCTTTGCTTCTCTTTTTTCTCGAGCATCACACTCGATCTCTTCTTTCAAGATCTGGTGACTGCGCGATTGGCGGAAATAACGCACGGCCAGCGAATCAAGTGTCGCCTGATTAGAGAAGACCGATCCTTTCGCGGCCTGTCGGGCAGTAGTATGCCGCTGACGCAAATAGCGTTGGATCATCCCAGCTTGGTCAATATGAAGAGTAGTACGCAGTACCAGTGACTCGACGAGAGCCTGTTCAATCTCAGGAGAGTAGTCTTTCAGCAATGGTAATTGGAATGTGGCGAGCTCATCAAGAGCAACCCAGAGCTTCATGACTGTCAGGGTCATTATCGACTTGTCGGAGACGTCCAATGTGTAGTGCGATAGTGCGAGGGAAGTGTACTGTTTGAGGCATGAGGCAATTGCGCTGCAGGCGGATGGGGTGCCAAGGTGGTCGGCAGTCCACGCTGATAAATTACTAAAGACTGAGTCTTCAAAATCGAAGAGCGCAACATGTGAGTTGGTGGAGAATGAGGAAGATAAGGCGTCGTTGACAAATTCTGAGAAATCTCGAACATCGGAGAGTCTAACTTGATGCGTGGGTGTAAAGGGGGATGAATTCGTGTTGTTAGAGTGCCCACGGAAGACTTCTTCAAGATATCGGCGAGAGCTTGGGAGAGTTTGACGGATAGACGTCTCGAAGGTGTAGGCCCCAAAATCATACTCAGGGGATTCCTCTTGATCTCGTTGCACTTCTGCCCATCGCGCCTGTAGGATTGTCTCCGTTTCATCGGCCACCGCTTTCGTAATTTCAACCACAAACTCAGGTGCTGAGTCTCGAATTTTGTAGATCCGTCGAGCCATCTTTACACGCATTGCAAAGAGCAGGTCGCTAGAAAATGATCGATGCTCAAGAGCGCGACGCAGAAGCTGGGCCTCGAAGTAGACCATGAAGCGTTTGTAATCAGCGGTCGAGGGGAGCGTGGTTTGGAGGGCGACTCGAACAATTAACCACATCGGGGAGCGCCTCCAGGGCTTATATGTCCTGTCCCATAGCACCTCATCAGCGATACGCTTGACTACGCGACGTGGTTCGACTGTGTTGCCCATTCCGCAAAGAATGCCCAGGAAGAGATGAGATATGTGGTGCGGGCGTGCAGAGTTATAAGTGTCGGGAACTTCGGAGCCAGCCCTCATGATGGTCGCAGTCGTCCCTTTCAGCACGTCGTTGTCCATTCGTACAAGAAAGTTGGCGATTTCCTCGAAAAACCCCGAATCTTCCGTGACTGAGTTGGGTACTTCGACAGCCGGCCCCGGGAAGGAGCGTACCAATTTACCTGGAACGGACATCACCTCCTGGTTCAAGGCCTGCACCTCAAAGACTTCAAATGTGGTGACAGTGGATTGTTTCCGAATAAGTATAGCAGCGTTTTGAGCACGGATGTGCAGCGCGAGGACGTCTAAACACAATTTCATTCTCAGCGTCTCATTCAATTCGAAGCGAACGCTGCTAACCGCCGATCTCCATCCCTGACATGGTCTTTTGCAATGTCTCGGTGCTCAGCGGATTTTCCAAAGTTTGGCTAAGGTGGGAAAGCAATCGAGAAATGCAGGTGTACTGGTTCAATACGCCTGGCTCTAGATCTTTGTAATTGCCTAGCGAGTGGGAAACTGAGCGAATAAGCTCCAAATCAATCTGGCGCTGTTCATCATCCTGATGAGCTTGCTGAGGGAGCTTCGGAGGTAAAAATACGTGGTTGACAAGATTCTGCAAGCATGCATTTTCTAGGTTTGGCTCTGCCATCTTGTGGCAGCCTCTCGTGGTGGTTGTCCGGTGAGGGGTAAAGTTGGAGGACAAGGGGTTTTAAAGACGCGCCACTTAGCCACTTCTCGACACCCGAATTTCAACTAACACGTTGGGCTCTTCGATGGGCCTAATCTAGCATGTCTCGCCGAGTTGCGGTGCCACGGCACTCGGGCAGTGCTAACCGCCTCTTGAGCTACCAGAGTTAGGTCTGACTCATATATAGTCCGCGCTATATAAGCACAAATAAATTTGGGGGTTCTCAAAGCTGTCGATTCTGGGGCTCGATTTTCCACTTCGCAAATGTTCTTTGTTCAAAAGTGACCGCAGAAGCGGTCAAAGTCGGCCACTTTGTAAACCCCTGTTGTCACGACTTCGATTAATTGTACACGATGGTAGAGAGAGTCAATTAGAGGAAGGAAAAATAGCGCTCAAAATGCGTGGAACAGTGCAAACCCGCATATATGGGGATGAAAAAGGACTTCTCGGTATAGAAATATTAACTACGCCTTGCGAGAGGTGCTGGTAAAATTTGAAAAGTTTATGAATAGGTAACGGCAGGATTATGATTGAACCTCGCCGTGGTACTACACATATGTTGGCCCATGCGGTAGTGTCTAAAACTAATAGCGAAAGTGTATAGTAATTTCGTCCAATAGGCGGACAGCGGTCAAGACAACCGAAATAATATGATGTTTATCACACCCGTACAAATCATATGTTCTATCTACGTGGAACCCCTGAACCATGTCTACAACCATCAGCTCGACCACTCAGTGCCGAATGGACGTAATTTGGTTATTCGGCTTTCAATGTTTGACATGCCAAATTCTGGTCCGATCGTGTAATGCTTAGATGTTTGCGGGTATACAATTGGGGTAGGTCGGATGCCGCTCCAGCTCCAAATTTGAGGGATCTGGGGCAATATGAGAGGTAAAATCTAAATCACACCTCAATGAGCGGACCTGACTTTGCGCAAACGGGAGTTTGTTAAATGAAGACGATGGAAATCACAGCTTGGCTTGTGCCAAGGTGGCTCTACATGATCTGGGAGTTTTATGATACCGAAAGAGCTCAGATATCTCGTGGTCTAAGTCACTAGTCTTTAGACCTCACATTCGCTAGACGGTCTGCCGTGCTCCAGTATATCTAGAGTGCTAAGTTGTACCCAGGATATATGAAACGGTAACTGATGGTACCAATAGCAAGCGTGCTTGGATTAACGATACGTCAATATTAAATTCGCCCGTAGCTTCAACTGTGGTACAACACAAACCAACTCTGCGGATAAACTTTTGGTTCACCGAAAGGTAACAACCCGAGGATGCGTTCTTTTGAATCCCCTACCTGCTGTAAGAAAATCTCCACCCAAATCGGCTCTCGTACAAACCCGCGGCCGATAGCTCTCCCTCGAGCAGCCAGTAGGGTATTACGTCATATAGCCTTTTTTGATACATTGTCAATGCGGGTATGCACGTGACGTACCCGATCGCATCCGACCACGCGTTTGCAGGAGGGGAAATTTAATTCTCGCTTGGAGTTTCACTCAAATAGAGATAACAGCGAGATGCTAATCCTGCTCACACTACAATCAGCCGTGAGGGTGAGTGCGGCCTCATCTCATTTGATCTTGCTCGACCTTGACTTCTATTTATAGCACGTGTGCCGAGCCGTGGCGCAAGGTGTCATGAGCAGTATTCCGGGGTACATCTTATGATTGATGCTGATTGACCTGCCGTACTGATGGGAGGACATTCATGTAATCTACGCGCAGACTACCAATAAATTAGGTGGTAATTCACTTTCCCGGCACAGTCTCGTCAATTCAATCTCCATTTATTCAGGTATAAAATTACCGGTACCGTCATCCCGCTTATTTATGGACCAACTTGCGGATTTGCATGCAGCCTAAAATACCGTAAGATATAATTCACTTCCCACCAAAATGAGATTTGAAGTTACCTTGCAGTTGCCGGTTTTTGTTACCTTCAGTCCTAGTGTCGCCGCCGCCTGAGCATGTTCAGGTATCTTGAGGTCAGTGTCACCTGTCTGACCATCGTCTATATGTACTAGGCACTAGCCCGACTATCCTGAAATGGGCGAGGAAATAAGAGGCACTGACCTTCCGTTCCGATGAAGCACTACAAACTCGACTTTGTCGCTAAAGAACACCACCGCGGAGGTGTTCGGTCGTAAAGCAAGCCAAACCCGCGCCAACTCCTCGTTGCTCAGCTCTAACACCTATGCCCCGACGTCGAGGACAGCTCGTATCTCGGGCGTCTATTGTACAAGAATCTTCAAAAATGCCTACGTCGAGCCCGTTTCGCCATTTTCACCTTGAGCACTGGCATAGCAGCACTGTGGGAAGTCAGGGCCGTACCCTGAGGCTCGACGTGCCGTAGGCCTGCTGAAACGTCTCAAAAGGCCGCTAAACGGGTTCTCCGGCGCCCGTGCGGCACCGAGGCGTTGTTTTCATGTCCCAAACAAACAAGCTCGGCGCCTTGTTTGGCATCTAAACGGCCCATCGGGTCCCAGCGACGTCCCGCGGGCCGCATTTGTACTGCCACACAAA